>JAHWFO010009480.1:971214-1026600 GCA_023313115.1 Rhysida immarginata | reverse complement strand
GTTAATAAATACAGATTAAATGTGTTTTTTTCAAAATTGTTGAAATCGATTGAGAACATTAAAATAAAAGTCATTTTTTTTATTAAAAATTTATTTTTTTTACCCCCAAAATTTTTTTTCTCGTTCTTTTATGTTTCTTTATGAAATATATACGCTTTACTTCTTATCTTTAAAATTTCAAAGAGATTTGAAAAAAAATAGCTTGAGATATGATTTTTTAAACAAAAAGTACCAAAATAATGTATTTGTTTATAACTTTTTAACAAATGCAAATTTTTCAAAAATAGTTTGGAATTTTAATACTCCATTAGGCACTATCAAATTAAAATAAAAGTTTTAAATTTCACGACATGTTTGTTTTTGAGGGGCCCACTTCAGGAATTCTTACACTTAAATCTCTCATCCTGGTTAATTTGAAAATCTTTGCTGTACAAGAAAAGATATAGATTCAGTAAAATAAATACCGGGAATCTTATAATATTAAACGAGCTATCTTTGTTTGTATATAAGTATGATGTCGTGCTTTTTTCAGAAACTACTCTAAAGAAAATTGGTATTCAGGGTGTTTTGGATACTAAGAATTCATTGCGCTAGGTCCCATGTCCATAAAAAAAAATGGCACTTTTCAGGTTATGTAACATTTCAGGCTATGCAACATGTATGAATTTTTATTAATTACATCGCGTATCAAGTTATACAATAAAGACCACAGGGGTTATTACGTCACTTTTTACATCGTATCCACCTGCGGTAAAAGTTACGTAGTACCCCCCCCCCCCAATATGCCTAAAAAATACCAACACTATTTTCGACGTAAAATTTCTCGTAAATTTCATTAGTTTTTTGGAAAAGCTAGAAAGTTGAAGGATGCTTTTAATACTTTTTATGATTTTCAAGGAAACGATGGCTTTTCTAATTTCCGGCTTTTTTGACTATCGTATTGTACGTACAGATTTATATCGTTAGGTTCTGTTGTTCTATTAAATGAAACCTTTCAATCATTATTCCTACTAATTTCTTCACAAATATTCCAAACATAAAATTTCCACCGGTCACCCAGTATTTTTTATTTTAAAAAAACGCGTGCAAAAGGTAAGAAAAATTTTTATTTTGCTGTCACGTGGAGTTTTGGCGCGATCTGTTAACCAGTTTGTTCACAGCTGTTGGTTTTGTTAGTCAACCAAAAGACTGCCTTGCGAGTTATGGAATGAATAAAAATATCGAACAAAGAGGTTCCTCAAATTTTGTGTTGCCAAAGAAAATTTCTTGTGGTGAAGCTTTGGAAAAGGACCGATTTATAGAGGAACAATTCTTGCATTTTGCTCTATAATGCGCCGTCCCGCACACCGGCCCTTGTGCGCGAATTTTTGACCAAAATCTTAATGAATGTCATCCACCAGCACTGTATTCACCACATGTGGTCCCGTGTGGCTTTATTCTGTTCCCTAAACTAAAATTACCACTTCTGGGAAGACGTTTTCAGTCCATAAAACAACATTCGTAGAAGGTGCTGAAGGCCATAAAGAAAAGTGCCTATAGAAAGTGTTTGGACAACTAGATTATTCGTTGGCTTTAGTGTATCGCATCAAATAGGGGCTTATTTTGAAGGCGACAAAATAAATATGGATGATTAAATGAATATTTTGTGTTTTAATTGAACAATTCCCGGTAGTTATTTGACTGAAGGTAAACATCTTGACTTGTTTAGGATAATAAGGCATACAATAAAATTTCTTCTTGGTACGGATAATGATTTTTGTATTAATTATAATTGAAATTCATTACTACGGAATTAAGGTTACTTTTATAATAATAGTTAAAGAGCACCATTTAAGCTAAGAAGTATTTAGTTTGAGCCTATGTTTAGAAGTATTGATCAGTTAGTTCTTTCAATTTCTGTCAGTCCTCTTTTGTCAAGTTTGCTTTCACCATTTTTATTCGTAATGGGCAAATTTCTCAAGTATCGCTCGGGAACTATCTTAATTTTAATATTTAATTTTAATTTTTAATTTATAATATTTGGTTATCTATATTAACGTATTATGTGCTTTTCCAAATACAGGGTGACAGTTATTGAGCTATATGAAAAAAAAACTTGATAACTTTTGAACAATTGGCGAGATTGAGTTAAAACTTGGCGGTTGAATGCAGGGCATGTTGGGATATTTTTTGAGCATGCGCACTCGTATTGTTGCTGCTGTTCATCTTTCATTGATTTTAGAAAATGATCTCACTCCTATTATCCAAAGTGACCCAGATTTCGACAAGATGTGGTTCATGCAGGACGGAGCACGACCCCATCGGACTAATAGTGTTCGAAGCCCTGGAAGAGTACTTTGGAGAGCGCATTCTGGCTTTGGGGTACCCAGGGGCCACAGGAATGGGAATCGCTTGGCCGCCATATTCTCCTGATCCCAACCCTTGTGTGATCGGCCTCGGTGGCTCAGGGGTTGCGTGATCGCCTCTGATGCCCAAGGACGCGGGTTCGACCCCGGCCGAGGCGACGAGGATTTTTTCAGGGGGAAAATCCTGAGATCACGCACTTCCTTCGGAAGGGAAGTAAAGCCGTTGGTCCCGTGTAGTCATTTGCCGGCTGCACGTTAAAGAACCCTTGCGAGGCAAAATTTGCGGCCCCTATAACGCCGTCCTGAAATGACCATGGCAGTTGAAAAGGACGTTAATACCAAACAAACCAAACCAACCAACCCTTGTGACTCATTTTTGTGGGAATATTAAAGACAAAGTTTACGCAAATAATCCCGGAACCATCGCTGAGCTCAAAACAGCCATTCAGGAGGTCATCGAAAGCATTCAGCGAGTTTTGAAGAATTTTGCTCTTCGTCTTACGCCACATCAAAGCCATTGATGGCAAGCATATCGAACATATCATAGACTAAATCCGAATATCTGTAGTTTCTTTTAACACTTGAATAAAATTTTTGAACTCAGTAGTTTTTGAAAATTTGATTTTTTTATTTCATATAGCGCAATAAATGTCACGCTGTATAATTTAACTAAAGATAATTTGGTTGCATGAATAAGGAATGCTAATCGTTTGCTAATTGAGGCGTTCTACGCACCCGTAGAAGACAATTCTACTGAAAATTCAAGTATAAACCAATTTTTGAACCTGTCAAAAGACAATTTTTTTCATTAAAATAATAAAGAAATTCTTTAGAATATCTATGAGTTTTTGACATTCTGTTCTCCATGAGGATATCAAGTTGTTCACCAAAGATTAAAATATTGCCAAGCCCCAAAAGTACGAAAAATATTCACTCACTCTTCATAAATTGGAATTCTAATCGTATGGCTATGCAGGGTGTACCTGAACGTCGTGTACAAACTTGGAGGGGAGATAGTATGGGTGATTCTAAGCAAAAAAGTTCATATGAACGTGGGTCCGAATTTGAACGATAACAGAGATATGAACAGAAATACAAATGCTACCACCAAGATCAACAAGTTAATAACTCAGGTTCTCTAACGCCTAGGATAATGAAAATTGGGGGAATAATAGGGTACATAAAACTGTGTATACCGTTAAAATTTGATCGACTTCCAACGAGTAGTTTCCGCGTTACGCAGTCAAGATCGTAACATCTGCTGGGTAGTACTCGCATGTGAGCACGGGTTACGACCGTTGACTGCGTAACGCAGAAACTACTCGTTGGAAGTCGATCAAATTTGTACCCTATTATTTCATCAATAATTTGTATTTCTGTTCATATCTCAGTTATCGTTCAAATTCGGACCCACGTTCATATGAACTTTTTTGTTTAGAATCACCCGTACTATCTCCCCTCCAAGTTTGTACACGAAATTTCAGGTACACCCTGTATAAGTTATACCGTTGGAAAGAGAAGAAAACCGATAATTGTTACGTTTTCATTCAGTTTTCTGATATCTCTCGAAATATATCTACATGTTAAAGAATTTGAATGTCGCGCTCGTTGACCGTGGAGACGCACTTCCTAAATTTCTGCGTATGTCTTAAACTTTATATTCCGATCGACATTTCGTGTGACCAACGATTAAATTACTTGAATTAAATTCGAACAAATATTTCCATATCCGTTTTGCATTGTTCATCTAATATTATTAGGCGATGATTTTTTTTTATGTTGTCTCATTAAATGGAATCTGAATAAAATTACAATAGATTTCATTATATGCTCTTTAACTAATCCCTTTTACCTTCAGAGTTAGTAGCATACTCAAATATTTCCTCCTGTCGCCAACAACCACGGCCTGGCTTATGATAGGCAATTCAAATTTAACTGCCTCTTCAATCGGGTATGGTGCAATGTTTTCGCCTCCAGCAGTAATAACTATTTCTGGAGAAAACAAAAACACAAGATCAGAGAAATAAGGAAAATTATATCGTATTTGTTGCTTTGGAATGATCGAACTCGGAAAAGCCAGGAAGCCAAGTTCCAAAGGCGGACCCAATAGGACCAGTCCCAAGGGCTCAAGTAAAGAGAAGTGAAGATTAATACCAGTGGAGGTACATGTACGAGGGGCTTCAAAATGGGTGCTGATATTTCCTTACAGTATGACATGTTTGGCTTTCTGTATTTTTTTTTTTGTACAGGTTGTTGCAGATAACCACAGGGCGGTATAACGGGAAGCCTACCCGCTTGATTGCAGGGGCCGGCTCGGTCGATTGGCAAAATAGAGGGAGATGAAGGTGGCCTGCAGCAGCCAGCAGTTTCCACAGTCGGGGAGGTGGGGGTGAACGTCAAAACTGTCATGTTTTTGGTAAAATTACCCAATTATCATTTGATGTCGAGCCGACCCCTGCAATCGAGCGGATAGGCTTCCCGTTATACTGCCCTGTAGTTATCTGCAACACCCTGTATAGGTATGGGTTTATATTATTATTATTATTATTATTATTATTATTATTATTACTGTTGTTGCAGTTGTTCATTTGGAAAAGAACAAACTCGGAGCAAGTCTGTTGGAAGTCAAGTCAAGGCGGATTCAAAACAGGGCCAAGCGTAAGGGACTCGAATGCAGAGGAGGGTAAAGTTATGTCAGTAGAACTTCGAAGTGTAGGGAAGTTGTACAGTCGATAGGAATACCGTTAGTCGCAGGGTTTATAGAGGTTTTAGGAAGTAGAGACAGAGGTGCTTGATCGGCCGCACTCTGAGCGTCCTGGCACATCCGCCAGCCTAGACTGCTAAACAATCCCGATGGCTGCCCGACGAAAGTTTGACAGGGCGTGTCCAGTTAAATTTCAGCTTTCAATTGTTTAGGCATTGTTGTAAAATAAAATTAACAATGTCTAACAACTGAAATTGGAAATTTAATTGGAACACGCCCATTCAAACTTTCGTTGGATAGAGTATAAGATCCCATTATTCAAATTGATTAAAAATTGGCCCTATGGTTTTGATCAGCAATGGAAAGCGATTGACAGAATGGATTGGAAGTTTCTCCTCCATCTCTCTATAGTCCTAATCAATCTCCCTCTGATTTTCACTGCGCGCTTTAACAATAAGCAATTACCAAGAAAAATTTCGCGCATTGTCTAGCCTAATTTCAATTACAAATTAAATTTTTAAACGACTGCGAAAGTCTCCAACGATGTATCCACATTTACGAGGGTCACTACGAAAGTTTTGAGATACAAAAAAATTTAAACACACCTAAACATTTTGATTATTACATTTTCTCACAGTACTCCTCACGACATTCTATACACTTTGCATTGCTGTAAACTATTTTTGGAAGCGCGGTTTCCACTATTTTCATCCATTCCTGTAAGGTCACTTTCATAGGCATCAAGAGCTTCATCAAGATTGCAAAATCTTTGCCGCCGCATTTTTTCTTTGATTTAGGAAACAAAAAATAATCGCATGGGGTCAATTCAGAGCTGTAAGCAGGATGATAAGGTTAACCTCTGTGGATTCCAGAAACTGAAAAGTGATGTTGGCAGTGTGGGCAGACGCATTGAGGTGGTGGAGAAGAATTCCTCTCAGTTCGGTCTTTGGTCGTCGTTCTTGAAGCTTTTTGAAAACATTTGGTAAGCAGACGAGCAGTAGCAGTCATTTGTTTCCCCAGAGATATGGTTGCAATGTAGCCTCTTTTTAAAAAGAAAGTTGCCACCATTTTTTTTTTGCCAACACTTCTTTGCCTTTTTACTTTTGTTGGTGGATTTTGATCAGGAAAAATCCAAACTGTTGATTGGAGTTTATTTTCTGGATCACCAGTAATGATGTCAAAAACTCGTCTAGAGTTGCCTCCATCTAATATGGCTAGCATTTCTTTATACCATTCAACACGGATACGTTTTTGGTCATCTGTCAGTTCCGCGGAGGTGCCATTAGAAATAATAAAATGCCAGAAGGAATGACGTCTAAGCATTTATTGGAAGACGTTATCCTAATAGGAGTGAGATGTTAATTTTTTGAATTAGTAAAGAAATGAGCAACGGTTGATGATAAGGTAGATTAACCAAAATCGGAGGGAACATCTAATCCACGAGGAGATTTGAAATAACGGATACGTATTTCGGCTAACAAGTAGCTATCTTCAGCGATGAGAGACAAAAGTCAACTAAAGAAAATAAAGCCTCGACAATCGAACAGTGAAGTGTACATTTGTTCAGGTGGGACGGAAGTAGTGCTTTCACGAAGCTCACCCTACCATAATAAATTCAACATGAAATACACTGAAATAGGCAAGAAGCCTGACTAACCCAAGAGGTCTTCCACGTTATGAAAATAAAGCCTTAATGCTAGAGAAGATATAGAAAGAACGATAACTGAGATATGAACAGAAATAAAAATGCCGCCACCAAGATCAACAAGTTAATAACTCAGGTTCTGTAAAGCCTAGATTAATGAAATTTGTACAGGAATAACAGGGTACATAAAACTGTGTATACCGTTAAAATTTGATCGAATTCCAACGAGAAATTTCCGAATTACGCAGTGAAAATTGTAACAAGTGCTGGTTAGTTTGTTGTTCCATTATTTTCTTTAGTTGAATTTTGTCTCTCATCGCTGAAGATGGCTACTTGGTAGCCGAAATACGTATCCGGTATTTCAAATCTCCTTGTGGATAGAGGTTTCCCCCCGATTATGGTTGTTCCAATCCACAGTTTTTGCTTAATTTTTGTTTTTTGATAATGTAGGTTGATAAATGGTAAGTTATTTTACTATCTTTAGAGCTAGTAAATTGTGAGGAGCCCAACGGGCTGCAATCTTTTTGACACGAAGATATACTGCGTTTACATGCACACTTTCGATCCGGATCGAAAGACCAGTTTCAAGTCAATCCTGCAAAAAAGTGGCATGTAAACAGGCTTCAACATCCCGATCCGGATCGACTTCAATTCAGTCAAAAGAGATGGTTTGAAACCAGGGAAGCATTGCAACCAGGGAAGGTTTAATTATTTCATTTTTTGATAGAATCTTACGAAGCCTTTTAAATAAAAACTTTAGTCGGCCCAAGTCACTTATAATGAGTTCAATCTGATCTGCAAACGTTAATTTACTACCAGTGGTAATTCCCAAGACTCTACAACTTTGACAAGAAGCTTGATAGTGTTTCTCAATGAAGAGAATATTTGTCTTCGCCTCGTTAAAGGTTAATTCTTGTGAGGTATACCATTTACTGAGGAGATCAATGTCCTGATGAATTTGTTGCAGAGTAATATTCTTGTCCCGAAATGACACGATTTAAAAAGAAAGTTATCGTCCATATATGATACAATTTGGCAATGTAATGGATAGTTGAAAAATTTGAGCGGTTGCCGCAGCATAAAAAGTTCTTCTGTCGGATGCTTCTCCGCTGCCATCTTCTTCCGCTGTCTACACACTCTTTCTTCCCTACTCTCCATCTCCGGACCATCTATCAATACGATTTTATTTAAATACTCAAAAAAGGATATACAAAATCACAAATGAGATCAATTACAAGATTCACATGTACGTTAAGAAATCTAAATAATGGTTCTGATCGCTCAAGAGAACATTAATTATATGTAATCAAGACTGGACTCCAAAGAAATTTCTCGATTAATAAAATAACTCACGAACTCATCGTAAGATACAGATTGATGTACAACATTAATTAAATCAGAGTTCAAATACTATTCGTTAATAACTTTCTGGAAGTACATACATGATACGGATAAAATATCTATCAGTGAACGTTTTAATTAACACGCGCATAAAAGGTTTCATTCTAAAATGTAAGTTAACTTGGTACTACAGATATTTGTTTAGAATTGTTTAAAAGAAATCTATAGATAAGAAGTCCGATACTTTTATAAGATTAATTCAAAAACGATTTTATATTCTAGATTATAATTCAAATATAGTTCTTCAATTTCTAAAAGTCATTAAACCTGACTCGGTAATTCACAAGTTCTAACAACAACACATGATCACAGTCGCTGAAATGCAGGCTGCCGATGAGCTCCTTTAGATCCAGGAGCAGGTGGTAGTCGCTAGATGCGAGGTCCGGACTGTAAGGCGAGTATCAAGTTGTTCCCAACTAATCAGATATTTTGTTTGGGAACAACTTGACCACCTGCCTTACAGTCCGGACCTCGCGTTCGGTGGCTACCATTTGATCTAAAGGAGTTCATCTGCGGCCTGCATTTCAGCGACGATGAAAAAGTGAAAACTGCGTGACTTTCTTCACCGGCGGCAGCTTTTATGAAGTGATCATGCGAAAGTACATTGAGCGCTATGACAAGTGCTTAAATAAACTTGGAAACTATGTGGAAAAATAGTTTAAGGTACATAGAATCTGGTAAAGAAAAATTTTGAAAATATATATAGTAGTTTTGTTTTTATTACAAAACGGTCCTTACTTTAAAAATGACCCTCGTACATTTCCTTGTTCTCTAGTTTGGTTAACAACACAAGAGTTGCGGAGGGAGGGAGGATGTTTCTCCAAACCCTCTACTCGTTTCACAAGTCCGTCAACATTTTTCGTTCGTGCCATAACGATCTCCATCTTTTCCGTCCAATCCGATCGATCCATTTATCCGATTCCTGTAGCGCTAATTACAACGTTTCCTCTTCCTTTCTACTAGTTTTTATCGCTTCCGATAAATTTGTTTATAATCTTGTTCAGACTTGAACTTGTGATAGTTGTAATAGTAATTTTGTCAAGATTGTGATGTTTTCATGAATTAGTAATGTTCTGTAGAACAGACAACTAGTGTATTGAATTTACGCCAACTGTAAACGTTCATCGTATTAGTCTGATTGTTTTAAAGCAAAATCAATTATTTCTTTTTTTGTCTAACTCTCTTAATAAACTTTACTGTGAGTTGTTTTTTTGACTCAGTGTTATTACTAGCCATTTGAGTTTTCATTTAATTATATTATTAAAATTTTAAAATTTTGGTTATTGCGGAAAATTTTGGTTATTGCTTAAAATTTTAATGAAAATTTTGGTTATTTTCATTTTAATGCCATTGCTACCTTTGATGCATGTACTACTACTGTCGTTCAGGCCAATTTAAATAAAATATGAAAAGTCATTTCATTACAAGGTCATATCAACATGTGTCCGGAAATGGACGGTGCTTGTGCCTATCGTCCCGGCACACACAGTACGTGGCTTTTCAGATGCTCCCAGAGGTAAAAATCCAGTGGGTTTAAGTTCGATGCTGCGCGTCCTATCCAACGTCTGGGAAGATGATGTTGAGGTGTTGGCGAACAATAATGCGGAAGTGGGGTGGCGATCCATCGTGCCTTCTACCGTGGCAACAATGTTGATATGACTTTTTTTACTCCATTTCCAGTCGGGAACATTCCCTGCAGTTTGTCGGTATAGGTAAAATTTACCCTGTATCTCAAACCTTCGTAGTGACCCTCGTATTTTTGATGAATGTTTATTTTTGATGAATTGGGACCACGAGTCTCTACCAGATGGGCCACCGCGGAAGCCCGATGATAATACCTGCCCTCTTATTGGGCTGTTGTAGAGCACGTTTTGCAAGAAAAACATCCAAAAGCTTGGTCTTGAATAGGACACTTGATTCAGTTTGCTTTCTGAGTTCTTTGATTTGCTGCAAAATGGCGTACCAACACGATAAAGAATTGATGCAAAAGAGCTAAGATGATTTCCGGAAAATAACAATATCATGATCGAGTTCCAGAAAATTATATTATTTTTATTGAATAAATAACATCATTTCAGTGAAATATAATTATATGGTGAAAGTTTTGAAGATGACGTGGGCGTGATTCATGCAATGAGGATATGACCATTTGAACAGTACAATAGCTGGTACTGACAAAACATACATGCACTTGCTTTGTAGTGGTATAAGGCCATACATTTTGAATAAAGTTTCTGAGGGAAAAATGTGGTCTATTACTTTTTGAGCTACAGTATTATTATTGTTCCGAGTTTGATCTTTCCAAAAAACAAGTCAACAAGAAGCTCAAGTGAAAGGAGGTGAATATTTACGTCAGTAGAAGTATTAATGACTGGGCATAGATGTTTTTTTACAACTGTATATTATACGTGATTAATTGCAATGATTTCTTCAAGATTTTGTATACATGTGGGTTATACAATGTTGCCGGACTTTGTATAATTAGTGTAGAATAACCGTAGTGGGAGAAAGGACGATGGAAACAATATATACTCAGTTGGCTTCCCACAGCGTTTGATTTTGTATGCAAAATCTATGTCTATGTAAATTATGTGTAATGAGAATGGAAAAGAACAGTTATATGGGTCATTTTTCTTTGTTTACCTGTATGGTATGCTATGATGAATAGTCGTGTCAATTATTATTATTATTGCTCTCTCAAAAATAACCTATGTGTTGCATTCTATATTTATAGTATGGTGTGTTTACGTCGCTAATATTATTATTGTTGCTATTGTTTTATCTGGATTAGTACATACGAAAGTTGTTTGTTTTATATTTATAAATATACTTCCTCCGACAGGTCTTACCTTTAATTCTACCGGTTACAAACAAATCTCCATCGTCGTCTACTCGACCGATGTCTCCTGTGTGAAGCCATCTTTCTGAGTCTAAGGTTTCCCTCGTGGCTTCTTCATTGTGAAGGTAGCCCATGAAATTCTGTCTACTCCGCAATAAGATCTAGAGTATCAACGAAAAAGAACTCCTGAGAAGTGTGCACTTTCAATTTGTGTTCTTAGGGTTCTACATAAAAGACGTACTACAAGGGTTGTTAGTGCAAACATTTCTGTAAAAAAAAACAAAAAAAACATGCATGTATCTACACGCTATTTGTGCTGTCTTCTTTTTTTATGGTAATACTATACTGCTATTACTTTATTACTTTGATTGTTTCAGAGGCTAAGTTCTTGTTTTCTTTTGCTTTGTTTCTTTTTATTTCGATTTTAAAATTTATTTTTTAGATCTTTAGTGTACGTTTTGCCAAAATTTTTAAGAACATACGAAAGATACTTATTTTTAAGAAAATTATAAATTTATAAGAAAGAAATTTTTGTAAAGGAGATCATCTATAAATATTAATCTATCAAATATCCTAATACACTGTAATGTAAATTTTGAAAGCAGCGCCTATAATTATGGATTTGCTTAAGTAGACAAGCATTTACCTCTCCTTCTCCACCGGAATTAGGATTATCGATTTTCATTTCGACCATTTTTGTCACCTTACCACAAGATGAGTGTTTATAATTTTCGAATGTAGTTAGAGTTGCACAAGCTGAAATTTAGAGTAAAAATTTAATTTTTCTTAAAGGACAGTTTGAACGAATTTCTTTAACTTTTAATTTCACTGCAGCGTCAATACTGTACAAATCTAAGACGTAGTCCTATATACTCTATTATATGTGGTAAATAATGAAAATTTTTAATAAAGATTAGCAGAAAAAAAAAGAAATTTTTTTTACACTTTCATTATAAATTACATGAAATCTGTCTAACAATTGCACTGTCTAAAACTGCTTCATTAATAAGGTTAGCTCATTTACCTGTTGATTCAGTCAGTCCGTATGTTTGTTCAATAATAATTTCTAGTTTGTAAAAGAATTTGAAAACCTCTTCATCGAGAGGAGCCCCGCCAGTTAAGCATAATTCAACTTCAGAAAGGCCGAGTTGCTTTTGAATTTGCTTAATTATTTTGTGAGCCAAAACATAACCAAAGCATTTTACAGATGTCCTGAGGATGAAGAAAATGTAGATCTTAAGATAAAATTAAAAATATATCTTCAAGAAATTGTCTGGCATACCCATTAATTCTGTTCTGAGTAGTTGTGTAACCGCATCGCAAGGCCCAGTTAATTGTAGCTTTTGTGATGAAGTTTTTGGAAGCCAGTGATTCATAGAATTTTTCTTTTATCTTTTCATAAAACCGTGGCATACTTATGAATAGGGTAGGTTGGACTTCTTGCATTGTAATAATAAGGCCTCCCTATAAAGATTAAATGTTTTAAAGCGTTGTATGAAAAGTCATGCTAAAATCGTTTGTCTATATCTGAACGGAAATCATATAGAAGTTAATGATGGAGTTATGAGGAAAATGAAGACGACTTCGTTAATAAATATTTGCTCTCAGATAGTATCTGAAAATGTACGGCTAGTGAAAAAATATATTTAAATTAAAGAATATATTAGGCCATATGCTTTCTGAAAGGTTATTTTAAGCATTTTTATTAAAAAGAAAAAAAACACAAACAATTTTTTGGAGTTAAAATGTGTTCACTTAATGAATTTTGTTCATCGTTAATATACGTATATTGATATTTTAGGAGAAGCAATAACGTATATTAGCTAGTAAACTAGATATATTTATAGAGCCTGGTGATAAATCTCGTTCATAATACATCTGAAAGTAGTATTCAATTTCCAGTATTAGTAGTGATTAACATTATTTGAACAGGTTCCTGTTAAAGGCTTAAAAGCGGCATATATTCCCACAAACGCAACATAGGTTACATACACTCTTCCTTGTAGGTGCCTTCGAATTTGTGAGATGTAAAATGATTTTTTTTCTGCGTGGATAAATTCTTTGACATATCGTTAATTCCTTGGCGCCGTTTTAACATTTATTCAAGTTTTTGCTCAGTGTATAAATTATTGAGACATATCGCTAATTTCTCGGCGCCGTTTTAACATTTATTTAATTTCGAATTTGTGATGTGTTAAAATGAATTGGCGATATGTGCCCTCGAATTTGTGATATGTGAAATTGAATTAATGCTATCTTAAAATGAAGCATAATTAAAGATATTTCAGATATCATAAATTCGAGGGTACAAATAGCTAATTTAATTTCACATAACACAAATTCGAATTTACATATCCTTAATTCGAATTAATGATATGTCAAAGAATTTGTACTTTGCACAAAAAGACGAATAAATGTTAAAACGGCTTGCCATACGAGTGTGTGATCACTTCGTGTCTAAAACCCGACCAAGTAGTGGAACGCGCCCAGGTCGCATTCAGAAAACGAATGACAGAACGAATTTCATACGTGGCAGATGTCTTTGATTTTCTGAGACATCGTCAATACTCGCCACGAAGCAGACGAACGGCACGAAGTTTTGGAAATGGCGATGGCAACAAATGACCGCAGATAACACGCATGCGCACAATCAAGACTGCAGCTACAGTGGCAAGATTTAAAAACGGGACTTATTCTGGATAGCCCTCGTATATTGGGGGAACTCTTTGATTAATAGAAAATCTTAAGAATATTAATGTAAATTTATATTGATAAGAAACTTACCTTCAAAGCGTCTGGTCTGGCAAAATATACTCGTCCTCCAGATCCGATTGAGGCATAAAGATCAATATACTGATTTTCGAAACAAGATAGATAGCGTTTTAACATGAAATTAGCACGTATAAAAATAAATTAAGGAATATTTCTAATTTACCTGTCCTGCCAAGTGATTTAAAGGCAGATAAGATACCACTTTATGCTTTAGATCAAAAATTCGCTTTCCTGTGGAATTTTGTTTTAACTGTTCAGTAAGCGAAATACCCTAAGAAAAATAAGTTTCCATATTTTATTCTTAGCAATAAGGCCCCTTCAAGTACAGGATGCGTAAGGTATTTGAGGACAGATTCACGTCAAGAAAGAAAACAGAGATATAAATCGAGATAATAACTTTATTATCGAAACATATCATGAGCATACACAAGAAACCTTCATGTTATATGGCTATTCAATGAATCCGTCTTTAGCTTCTATAACTGCTTCAATGCAAGATATAAACCGTCGACATGCGCGAATCAAATGGTCATGGTTCATATTGGTCATTATTTGAACAATGGCAGCTTTCAATTCATCTTTGATGTTATGGGGGTGTTCATTGACCTCTCTCTCCACAACGCTCCATACGTAGTAGTCCAAAGGAGTAGTCAGGGTAGTTAGGAGGCCAAAGGTTAGGGGTTACGTGATCATGGAAGTTGTCGGCCATCCATTTCTGTGCTATGCGAGACTTGTGTGCTGGGGCAGAGTCTTGCTGAAACACGTAAGGCCTTCCGTTGCGTATCGTGTCTATCCAAGGCTTAACAGTTGTTTCAAGGGTCTCAACGTAGACTGCAGAGTTAACTTTAAGGCCTTGGGGAAAGAAGTGTGGAGGCATCACATATCCTTCACTGCTGACAACCCCTAAAACCATGACGGTTGCAAAAATTTCGTGTGCATGACTCGTGGCACTTCCGAAGAGTCTGCACATAACCATCTGTCATTTCTTCTGTTCACCTTCTGATCCTGGTCAAAGTTTTTTTCATCAGAGAAAATCCACAGCAAATCACCTTTCACACGGAGTTTTCAGCTTGTTTAAGAGCCTTTTCGATCTGAGTAGGCGGTTTTCCCGTGTTTTGTCTGACATAAACTGACCTCTTCGCATAACGTACGAGTGATATCTGATGTTTTCATGGATAACATTTCTGATTGTTCCTTCCGACACATGGAGATCTTTGGCAAGTGACCTCATGGATGTTCTGGGATTGTCATAGATGGCCTGCTGCACTTGCTGAATAAATTCAGGTGTTCTGATGATGTCAGAGCATGAGGCATGCTTTTTACGCTTTGCTACTGGTGCAACATTGCTAACTTCGGTCTCCAACTCCTTCCGCACTTTGTGGACGAACGATCTTGCGACCTTTAGAAATCGTGATATCTCTAAAACGCTGTGCTCTGTCTTTATTGCCACGATTACTGCATGTATCTCCATGATTTGTGTTACTTGATGGTCCGCCATTTTGCTTTCCGGAAACGGAAAGGATATACAATTTACTATAGTGCAGCAGTAGCCAAACGAAGGTGTCTCCTCAAATACCTTACGCACCCTGTACACTCTTAAATAACTGGAGTTCTTATAAACCCATAAGATATCGTACTTACATTATCATGAGATAATAACGCAGCTTTCGGTTGTCCTGTTGTTCCCGACTAAAATTGTAATAAAATATAAAATATATGAATAAATGCTTAATAGCTTATTGGACTTACGGGTAATGGCATAGAAATAACCTTGTGAATCTTTTTAAAAGCTTTTATTAAACTTGCATTGTTAGTTTGTTTAAGTCAAATCTTGTAATCAATATTAAACCAACTTCCCGACAAGCTAGGGAGCTGAAACTTGACACACATACGCAGGATCAATGGCAATTTATGTTAAAGAAAAAAATGTTCAAATCGGTTCATTGGTTCGTGTTCTAATGGTACTAATTCATTACAACGAATTGTCCAATTGCCACAACAAACAATTCGTTATGGCGAGAGTTAAATGCATCTGTTGTTTATTGTTGGCAAAATTAAGCTTTATTGTTGCCACTAAATAAAACACTACAAAAGCTTGGTTTGAAAAACCTTTTCCTCTTATCTTGTTTGATTTTAATCACAAAATTAAATTTGTATGCTTTAAATCTGTGTGCTTTAAATTTAATATTTTGCTTGTGCTATACTGTGAGTCCTGTACTTAACGACGTTTCGCACTTAAGACGTTTATAAATTCCCACCACTGTTTCGATGTTATGACGCTTGTTTCGCACTTACGACATAAAAAATGCGATTTTTTGACATTTTTCCTTTAAAAAATGATGTTTCGACTTCGACATACTTTCTGATGACTCATTGTAATTTTTTTTAAATCCTCATATTGTAAAGATGTGCAAAGTTGTTGTAACTCATTGTTAACAAAAAATCAGGCTCTTGTAACTATACACTACTTGAAAAGGAAAGTCTCTGGACACTCTCCAGAAACAGTGTCAACCTGAATCCTCAATAACACCTTTCGGATGAACTGAGGTCCAGGCATGTCCGTCCCACAATAATTCAGGAACTCATTATATTTCTCAAGGAGGAATGGTCCATTATTCTGGCTAACTGCTATCGTATACTTGTAGAAAGTATGCCCCTTACAATTACTACAGTTATTGCAGCTAAAGATGGTGGTTCTGCATCGTATTAAAACTTGCACAATTATGGCTATTGGTTGCGAACACCAGCTTGTCCGATGAATTTTTTTTCCATGTAGGGTGTAATTAGATTAAAATATAGTATATAGTAACTCACTGTGTAAACCATAGAAAAGCACTGGTTGACAGCCATACTTTTCACTCTCCTTTCTAGGACATCATCACTTACGGTAGCGCCAATCTTTTTGAGGTCTTTCCACTAGAATGTTCAAAGTTGTTTTAATAATTAATCATGTTCAATAGAAAACAAAAGTCTTAGGAGAATATTCGATAATAACGCTAACTGTCGCTACTACAGGAGAATTGTCTCGAATTACCGAAAAGACATCTTCGTGAGAAGGAGTCCCTGTATATTGGACGATGGCCTTCAGGTGAGGCAAATTTTCTTTCACTTGGAGAATCTTCTGGAGCTGGAAGTCATTCTCCACAACAACGATATTACATTCGGAGTGTTTCAATATATATTCGCACGCACTTGGAGAACTGGTCAGGTATATGCCCGTTGTCACCCCACTATAAAAATATGGCAAAAGTAATTGTATGATAAATAAAACATTTCAGATAATCTTTATAAAATTTTCAGTCATTGTGTTGTATTTTTTTAAAATTTACATAAGGAACATTTCACATTAAACGAGTAAAAATAAGAAAAGAGAAAAGACCACTCTTCCGCAAGAAAGAAATTGAACATGAAACTCGACGGACTACTTGAAACGTAAAGTTTGAGTGAATTCTCAACCTATTCTATTATTCACATTAAGAAATTAAAAACTACATTACCCAGCTAGTATCGTGGCTAAATAAGATATGTTCCATTCCGGAGCATTAAAACCTAAATTCGCTACAACGGTAAATCGCTGTAGACCCAACTGCCAAAAAAAAAAAAAATCTTAAATAGTTTTAGAAAACGGCAGTTTTAAAATATGTGAAGCTATTTGAATTGCTTACCTTGATGAAGGCTTTGGCAATCGTGTTAATTTCTTCCCAGTATTCCGCATAAGTCCAATTGACCCATTGGCCGTTGCGTTCGACGGACAGAGCGATTTTCTCGGAATGCATCTCCATATTTTCTTTTATAAAGGTCACCAGAGACCTAGGTTTCTCGTCTTCGGTTTCGTGTCCCGTCAAAAGCAACTTGACGCTTCCCGAAATGGAAGTCGTCCATGGACTGTCACCTTCTACCACATAGTCTGGGCCTAAAAAGAGACCAATTGGATTTGTACACTGATTCTTTGTACGAGGGTGATTCAAATGAAAAACTTAAAAGTGCGATAAAAATTCGTAACACCACTTGTTTCGCCCATAATTTGGCAGTAGGGTTGCTTTTCGTTTGAAGATCGACTGACAGCCGAGTACGATGTAGAAAAATTATACCGTATTATATATAGCGCAGTAGTAGTATTAACATGGCTGTCCCATTTGCAGCATGTATCAAAGAGAACAACGTTCTGTCATTTATCTTTTGAACAGTACAGGGGTGAAACCCGTCGAAATTCACCGACGAATGAAAGCTCAATCTTGTTATGCTGAGTCAATTTAATGAAATCAGTATTTAACATTTTAATAAGTTAGATTAATAAAAGTAAAGTCGTTTACCTAACTGATGAGGTGGTACGAAGTCATCGACAAATGGAGTGTTGATGATGTCGTCTAAGTTTCTTCTACTATATTTTAAGTAACTATTGTTTGCAGAAGCCATCGTGCAGCGCTTATCAAAGTGACGCTTTCAAAATGATTTTATCAAAACGTCATTAAATGTTTTTCATAAAACATAATGCAACATGGACAAATCCAAATTATATATACTTCTTTCTACTTCCATCAAATTATAGTTGCTTCAACAAAGACATATGTGCAGCTAGCCATTATCATTAAAACAAATCAACAGTGAATGGAACGAGCTCGTCAGCGAGGAATGGTAGCGCGTTTTTTTGACCCTTGTAAACCTTGAGTTTTTTTTTATTAACATTATCAGCTCTCCTTATTAATTCGATCGCGAATCGTCCAATATACGAGCAGTAAGAACCAGTGATAACGAAAGCTAAGAATAAAAAGAAGACCCAAAAACAAATAATTACGCTTTTGAAAGAAACCCAAAAAAAGAGGATCTACATATAAAATGTATTTCCAAAACAGATATAAAATGCCAAAAGAGATTTAAGGATATACAAAAAAGATTTATTTTGCATTTTATAAATAGCAGTAATGACTTAGGGATAACATTAACGGTGTTTAAGTATGACCTTATTAACTTGAATCTTGAAAATGAAATTAAAAAATAATGATCGGTCCTTTTAAGGCACTGATAATTAAAACATTTTTAGAGTGGTTTAAGAAGTCAAAGATTATGATTTACATAATTTAAATTAATTACGAATTATTTAATAGCAGTTATCAATATTTTTCTTTCCACAAAGTTTCTCTCGGTGCTCGTTAATCGATTCATTGAGACAGGATGTTTGGATTAAAAACTAGAATAAAAATTGTCATTCACTTTTGAATTATGCTGACCAGAGTATCAGTTGGAAGTAGTTTATAGTTATTTTTATAATTACTATGTATTTCAGAAATAGCTTATAAACACGAATATAAAAATGGTAAAACGACGGAAAAAAAGGCTATCGCACTTTATTTTTTTTTGGGGGGGGGGGGCAATCAATTGATGGAATCAAACCCGGATTCATTTTTCATTCCTTTTTTTGTGAAAATATTCTAACATGCTTGTTATTTGAGTAAATAAGCAGAATTTAAAAAATAAATTTCCTTACGTAATTTGATGTTCTTGGCGATTAAGCTTTCGAGAGATCGTTCTCTCATCTCCAGCTCTGCGGTTAGGTTAGGTTAGATCTATGGTTGACGAAAGAACAACCTACGTAATAATTAAATAATTATCAAAATTCGATAATTAATAATATAAATACAGTGAAACCTGTTTAATTTGGACACGTAGGTTGAAAACCTTTTTGCCCAACTTAACCAGGGGGGGGGGAGGTCGCCAACATTTTTTTGTATTGTACAGTACATGCTAATCAAATAAGACTTATAATTTTGGTTATTTTGTAAATAGTAAATTATTCTACAGTAATTAATCGGATGTAGTATGATCATTTTTTCCACAAATCATTCAAGGTTATTTGTGTTAACTTTTTTTTTTGCTTTCACTTGAATAAATCATTTTCAATTGTTCTCTGAATCATATAAAAAGGATGGAATTAATTCAGGGTGATTACAGTAGGCATACTTTTGCAATTGTTGTACAAGCTCAATTGCTTTGTTGGGTGAGGATGGTGGCACATCTATCACAGCGTCTTCATCATCGATATTTTCAAGTTCATTGTCAAGATTGACTTCATTACTTTCATTTGGATTCAGTATGTTCATTAAAATATTGTTTCCATCAATTGCACATTCTTCATGTATGGGCAGTTGATCATCAAAATTAGAAATTTCTGAGGCCTGTATTAGCTCATCTTGAAATTCCGTTGGAAGAGCATTAATCATATCCAGCATCTCGCCTTCTGACGGGGATTCAATGGATCCCATTTCGACACTGAACCTAGCTGATTAAAACATTTTGTGATGATTGAAGTGGTTACCTCAGTCCATGCACAGAAATCAGAAGGAAAAAATTGCCCAACATAAAGACATTATAATTAAATGGGGGCTCACTTAACATAAACATAAGAAAAAGTTAATGATATTAATTTAGATACGTTTATTTTAATAATTTTTAAGAAAGAAATTTTACATTGCCACAGTGTTGATGCAAAAAACCAAATCAAATAATAGCGAATGTGATTAGTGTGCCATTACAAGAAAAGTAATTTCCTATGCTTGGTTTATTTATAAACCCAGACGGAAGGTTATAATAAAGTCTAGATTAAAGTTTGAATTAAAAATTGAAAAATATATTATTGAAACGAAGATTAAAGTGAAGGAAAGACTAATTTAAAAACATCCTGTGCAAGATCACGAGACCGAAAGATTCTCTTCCGATGTTTGGCAAAGCATGAATAGAGTCTAGATTAAAGTTTGATTAAACCAGATTTTAATGAAAAGAAAGAAAGACATGATGAACGCGCGTTTCATTTTTTGGTAACGGTTCAGAAGACTGCGACAGAACCACTGTTAGACCTCAATATAAACCGCACGTGCAGATAAAGTAGCGGAAGCCCTGAGTTCATCTATTTTTACCCCTTTATCTGCACTTTTTAACCCCCCCAATTTTTTTAATCAAAAAATTGATTTTCTCAAACGTAAATGAAGATGCTCTATCTTCTTTCGTTTCTCATTATTTCGCCATATGTTGCCATAGTTCTAAAGACCAAGTGACTGCCACCCCAACAACTCCGACTCCACTGCAATAATTCGGCCCAAACTTCGTAATAATGTAGATCTTGCCTAAAGGAATCTGCTTACCGAATTTCACTCCGTTTACATACCTAAATACCATGTAGATCTTTTGTTCTTCTAATATCACCCACTTAACTCCGATCCCAGTGCACCAATAAAAACCAAACTAAATAGTGAAGTAGTACTGTATATTCCTATGGTAAGCTACATTCCGAATTTCAACCTTCTACGTCAAAACATGTAGGAAATATGAAGGGACATTGTGAAACCATTAAGTACTCCATTCTTCCGCTACTTAATGAACTTTTTCTTTTCTTTTGAATCTTCATCATTCCAAAAAATCACAACCAATTGCTCCCATGTTCTTTTCTTCATTTTTTATTGGAATATTCTTTGGGAATTCATATCCTAAATTGCCGGCCTTTTCTTTATTTCGTCGATAAATAACTCGATATTGAAGTCGTCATTTTTCGTATTTTCACTGATTCTCCATACATGCGATCGCCACGAGTCGCGCGGATAACTGAACGATTCAATTCTGAAAAGTTCCAGTATAAGATAGGCTGGGTTCAGATGTTCGCGTATTGTCGCACTACAACGCACGTATCTTAGAGTGTCAGGATAACATGATTTAAACATTGTTTTGAAATAAAAATACATGCATAAATAAATTTTAAAATAAAGTTTCTTTTCTTCCAATTTTTTTTTCTTTTCTTTTGAATCTTCATTATTGCAGAAAATCAAAACCAATTTCTCCCACGCCCTTTTCTCCATTATATTGTAGGAATATTCTTTGGATGAACATGAGATGTAATCAAATAACTTCCATTAATTTAATGTAAAAATTAATTAAATAAAATAATAAATAATAAAATAATAATGATGATGAAAAGTCACTTTTCATTCCACAATTTTTGGGTCTAGATGATGTCCACCGGATTAAGATGGTCAGCTGACTTATTATTTCTTGTTTATTAAAATCTTTGGAGAGATGTAAGAAATTATTCTAAAATAAATAAGAGAATACAACTTCTAGGGTGCAGCTACTCAAGCTTTTGCTCAAATGAGCCAATAACTGGAGAAGATTTATTTTTCATATGATGTTTGTAATGTAGTAACTTCCTTTACAGAAGTTGTAGATAATATTTATCTAAACATTTTAGAAAATTTATAAAGTTCACAACCGATTGTGTGAGAGGGAAATTCTTGCCTCTAAAATGGAGACTGTCAATATGAACATCCACATTCAGGACATGATTCCGTGCTCTGTGACTGAATACAACTCTATTGAAACAGTGACATGCTGATGAGGCTGTAAACAGAGTACCTCAACTCTCTCAATCCATCTATGAAGTATTTTTTACTATAGACAGAAATGATTCAATGCTTATAGTCTTTCTTTGATATTCTCAAATGTTAAGGATTCAATGTCGAATTTTCCTGCTTAAACCCACTTGGACACAAAATTCCAATGCGAGCATTTTAAAGAATGTTTTTCGTTTTTCCAAAGTGAATATTTATTGTGTTAATTCTAAGGATTTTTCAAGTGTTCATACTTTTATTCAAATTCAGATATTGCAAACTTTAATGAAACAAACAGTCCGAGCAACGCCGGGCTTATCAACTAGTAAAACTATAAAAAGTACAAAAATAAAATTGGAACTTAATTTATGAACAGGTTAATAAAAAGGAATGGTTCTATAATTGAAGCCTTCAAAGCAGTGCTGAGGGTTCCTAGATTATATTTTGACTCCAATTTATGTATTAAGAGACTAAACGATGCTGGGCCAATTTAATGTAATCCCAATGGTTAGCATTTTCAGCAGTTAAATTAACAAAAAGAGAGGCAGTCGATGGGATCGTTTTATCCGACTAATGAGATGAAGCAAAGTCGTCGACAAAAGCTGTCGATTATGTCCTTTAGATCACTTCCACTACGTTTTAAGGACTATTGTTTGCAGAATCAGCGTGTGCCGAATTTGTCACATTCAGAATGAGGTTACAGAAAGGTTATTAAATAAATTACTGCTGTTTTTAAAATGTAAAATAGAGTTCATAAATTATTAAGCATGTTTTATTGATAAATAGTTCAGCATATACCATAATGTAGCCAAATAGGGTTTTATGTGTTTTTTTCACAAATGCACAAAAATTGAAAACATTTCACCATGTTCTTCATTTTGGGGCATTCATTGTTGCCATGGGTTCTCACCATTAATGATCTTAATTTTTTGTCATGGGTTCTCACCGTTATTGTTCCAATGATCTTAATTTTTTGTTTAAATTCAACACTAGAGAGTTTGCAGCAGTGACTATTCCCTTATAAACTGCGCACTTAAGGCTATAATTATACTGGAAGAGTCAAAACATGGAAGAAGTAGAATTAACACTATTCCCTGGTCATAAGCCCAAAGAAATCTACATTAGTTATAAAAATAAAGTCACAAATCAGAAAATCTCCACGATTTACGCCATTGTGGTGTCACTTGCAAATGGAGACCAGTGATTATTCAGGCCCGTAGCCAGGGGGGGGGGGTCGGGGGGGATCGACGACCAACCCATTATGGAAAAAGGTCCGCCTCCCAAATATGGAAAAAGGTCCGACTCAGTGGAATTTTTGAAAGAGGGTCCGGGATTTTTGAAAATCGACCCCCCCCCCCAAGATGACGTCCTGGCTACGGCCCTGTTATTAGCCGTCATTTCCAAATCGATCTGTTCAAAGTGAACCGGACTCTTTTGTTACAAATCTAAATATTTGGTCTGCTAAAATGCCATCAAAAGAAACGAGATTTAGGTTTACAAATGCGAAGCAATTAAAAGCCGTGGACAAATAATTTAACTTCATCTGTGAAGATATTTCGATCTCTGACCTCATGTGACCAATTTATATTGTAAATTAAGGTTTGCATACCGCAACCAGCTTGTGTGGAACAAAACCTTACGTTATGCGTAACTCTAATGAGACTGTATAACGTGAAGAAAAATTTGATTCCCGCAAACTCTCTAAATGTCACGCACTTGGTTGCGTAACAGACAAAAACATCGTAAGAAAGAATTACGGAAGACAACCATATAGTGCAAATACGGGCTGGGCGTATTTTTTTTTTTCATATGTGTGACGCCTTCGTTGGTACTGTTTTAATAAATGTTTTCAATTTTTGTGCGCGCATAAAAACACCGAATTACTCTTTTTGATACAATATATAAGATATAATGAAATTGGATATATAATTATATTAAATTGGATTTTAGAAACGGAAAAAGGGGCCTTATTTTTTATGACTTTTATGAAGATTGAATTTGGTTTTTTTAATGAACTAGTACAAAAAAGAACGGATAGTTTTAAAGTCCAAACTAAAGGAAAATTTTAAAGGTCTTAATTGAAATGCGTGGGTTTGAATCCAACAATTTTGGGGTTCCGAGTGAAATTCCTAATTTAAAAAAAAAATATTTCCACACTCTAATATAATTTAAATTCTAAAGCTAAAATTAAAATTAATCCATAATAACACATTAATATAAATTAATAAAGGTTCCAAAAATATGTCACATGTCTAAAGGGGGTCCGCGTTAAAATAAAGTTGGGAACCGCTGCTCTAGACATTTTCAATAATAATAATAAGAATATTTGACATCAGTTGCCCTTAGTAATAGCTCAAAATTAAATAATTAGATATTAACCTTTGCCGCCATCCACTTCAAGAGAGTTTTTGTTTGAATAGTCAATACTCGACTAGGTACGTGCAGTTGTATGTATATAGCAACTTAGCATTCTAATTTTCATGTCAATATTTCAGTATTATAATAAGTGAAATTTTAGAAATAAAGTATTAATTGAAATTTTCCTGAAATTTTGGAATTAGTTAATCAGATTCTCCTATTTAGGGTTTTAATTAATTTTCTCTCATGATATCTTTCTCACGGGCAAGTTCTTTTTTTTAAAGAATATTTTTTCAGGAATGTTTGCAACTTTAAAGGGAGTGGGGAGTGAATTTTGCTTTAAATCAACAGTTGAGAACCTGAAGATGACACTTGCATAGGGGAATTCGTCAGAATTAATTCGTGTGCTATCCAAAGAGAAGGGATTTTCGTCCTCCCTTTCCTCTAACCGACTTTGCGTCTCCATCTTCAGCTTATAAACTAACGAAACTAATCAAGCGAAAGGAGACGGAAGATGGCAAGAATCAATAGGAGGAGGAGAACTAGTCATTTATAAAGCTTTGTGTTTATCTGCTGAGAACAGAGAGAGAAGAGAGAGGGAGAGAAATTCTGCTTACTCCGTCCTCGCACGATATTTTAAACTGCGGAGAATTTGACAGGATTTAATTTAAAACCAGCACTAGCCTCATGCAACATTAAATGCCCCGCCGACTCTTTCTCTTTCTCCCACTCTAATTCTATCTCTGTGGAAATGGAAATTGCTTTGCTTTTGCTGATGGTTGATTAACGAAGTCGTAACGCTCATGTCCTTTATCGAATTAGACTTAATTATGGAAATGAAGATGAACTACGGTTAAACGTGCACAGAACACACATAGGCATACACATTTCTGTCACGCGGTCTTATCTTTGTTTTGTCTTAGCTTTTCCGACGCAGTCCTTACAAAAACAATTTCTCTGTCGAAATTAAAGAAATAAATAAATAAAATAGAAGAGTGAAAATTGGATCTTTCAAGAAAACGATGAAAAATAGTTGGGCTATTTCTTACTATTGGAAGTTCTCAGTTTGAAAATTATGGATATCGCGATTTCACTTGAAAGAGGAGTAAAAACAACTAGTCTGTGAATTTAAGGATTTCTTACACTTGATTGATTTTAAATTTGAAAGGAATTTGTATGAGAAATTTAAATGCCTAGTGGTGAAAAACTTTTCCCTCGTAAAGAAAATTGCGTCCACTGTGAATTAACGGCAGCAAATCTCATTATCGTTGACATGAATCAATTTTCAATATAATTTAAAGGTTCAACTGACTTAAAAGGTTTCCGTAATTAGATTTTTAATCATATTATCGGATTTAAGAATCTCATTAAAGATAAAAAAAATTGTTCGAGAGACTACAGTATTACGGCCGTGACCAATGTGAAGAAATCAAATAAAAAAACCCTCTGGACATGAAAAATTCGGAGAGATGATACTTTTTTATAACTAGTGATCAAATTAACATAATTCAAGAAAAACCTGTAACTTGCATTTAAATGTATTAGTTTTTAGAATGATCAGTGTCGTTATGCTAAATTTAAGTAAATGATTCATGCATTACCCGGTTCTAATGTGAATACAGCAAATAATGAAATTACCAGGAAGTTTTTGCTAAACATAGACTGTATGGTTAGAGCAGCTCGGCTTCGTTCATTTGTGGTTAAATTTAGAATACAAGTACTTTGAAGATTTTTTTTTGAAACGCATATGTTAATACAGGCTTAAACATGCAGTATCACACGATGGCATATGTTCCAATTAGTATGAATTAAATGAGATTTTCCAATCAAACAAAATTTACGTGGCCACTTCGCTAAATCTGAGTTGTCTGTGTAAGTATACAGAAACAATGTCTAATTGGTAGTACTGCCACTACACGAAGAATCGTTGAACTTTGAATTTAAATGATACAAGTTCCATTGGTACAAGTCGAACTGCACGAACTCTTTCAAATTATACATACCGGGTGTTTAAAAAATGACCGGTATACCGGTATATTTGAAAAATCAATAAAAACTAAATGGGCAGCGATAGAAATACACCGTTTGTTGCAATATGCTTGGGACAACAGTAAATTTTCAGGCAGACAAACTTTCGAAATTAGTTTACGGTGTATTTCTATCGCTGCCCGTTTAGATTTTTCAAATATACCGGTCATTTTTGAAACGCCCGGTATACAGGGTTTATCAGACAATCCGTGCCAGGCAATTTTCTCGGAAATTCGACGTCCTGGAGCTTTGGGGAAAAAATTTACATGACTAAAGACTATGTGAAGAAGAATGGTGGCTATCCCATTTCCCAGAAATGGGTGCACCCGGAGTCCGCTCAAAAATTTTAGATGGGAGCGTAGGGTGTCGAAATATGCTGTCGTTGAATAGATCTTGGAAAAGGAAGCAACTTTTGTGGGATACGTTTATTTCCAATCAGTTTCATTCAGGAAATAGCCAATAAAATCTTCAAGGAGTTCAGGCAGCATGTTTTCCAGAAAGTCGACATAAACTACTTCGGTCAGGTAAACTTGAAAGAAATGCGGTATTTTTGCAACAACTCATAAGTTTTTCTTACTTATCAAATGACCCTGGTTACTTGTACTCGTTCGCGCGCACCATGCAATTTCCGGAATTTTTGAATATCACCTCGTAATAGTGCCTTGCAAATACGGGAGGTATTGAATTAGGTTTCTGTTGCTGTACTTTAGCCAGTGAGTTTATTTTGCATTTTTTTGCAGTTTTGAGTTGTAATTTCATTAACTAACCCCGATCTGTGGAATATCCCAGCCCTCTCTACATTTCTTTTTTTGTTTTTCTGTACTCTATAGAAAACGGTTGTTTGCTTATGATACACTTTCATCAGGCATGCTGTTTCAGTTGAAAATTACGAGTCTTCTGATGCTTTCAACATACAAGGTTAACATCATTTTCTTAACTAGTACTAACAGGTAAGTGAAATTGTTTGAAAATTGTGTGATATGTTCGTGGCATTAAGACATTTTGTTTGACGTGGGTTTTTTTGGTATCATTTCGCAAGATTGAAAAAATGAAACCTCGATGTGTACGACCTTTCTCTGTGGTGATTATTATCCAGAACGGAACCTGTCGTCCTGAATTGTTTACTAGGTTGATTATTGTGTGTCTGTATGGGCCAACTTTGACTCCAGGCTTGACTTGGAATGCTCGTCTCATGCGTTCCGGACTTTCGGCTGTCTGAATGTATTCTTCGATGATGAAAACTTGCTTCTAGGTGGTGTATGCCGCTATATTTTTAATCTTGCGAAATGATTAAAAAACACCTTAAACAAAATGCCTTGATGCCACGAATATATCGGACAATTTTCAAATAATTACACATGGTACTAGCCGAGAAGTCTTGGTAGATAAGTTTTGAGCCATTCTGTACCAAGTTCGGATTTATTGCGACCTTGTCCGTGATGATTACATTGACAGAGCGTTCATTTTATTTGACGCAATGCAAAATTCTAAATATTATGGCTCAAAATACTCTTTAATTTTTTATTGAATATTTTTTTTAAATGTTCGTTAATGTAATTATGCAAAATAAAGCGTTGGTATTGATTTTTGTGTGCGCAAATGCAAAAAAACTCAGATATACATAATTTGGAAAATGCAAACAAATCTGCGTTTTGTCTGCTGAAGGGAAACCCAATATGTTTTAACTATCTTTTTTTTTCTCTTTAATCTCCAGATTGAAGGAAAGCTTATGAAACCGACTGCAGACTCTCGTATCGCGGCCTCGCTTCATTGGACACGGCATCGGCTGATATTCAATCAATTGACATTTTCGTTTATCAAGATGAGATGAAACTTTTCGACTCTCAGAAGTTCTTCGTCGTTTTCATTCGATTATCGCTAAAGCGCACTAGCGAGCGAGTGCAGATCGAAGTTTATGGGGAGTGGAAGAGAGGATAGCTCCCTCCCCCCACCTTACTCCTTCGGTCGCCGTGAAATAATTGAAGAGTCGAATGATGGGAAATTGGCGACTATCGCCGGCACTTGAGGTTCGGAGCGCCTAGCGATGCCTTTAACGTATGCAAATGAAGAAGGCAGGTCTTAAAGAGCGCTTTCCTCTTTGCTCTCGAGGAAAACGAAGGAGGATTAAATTATCAAAATACTCGCACACATACTTACACACAAAAAAAGATAATTATAACATTAAAAAAATGTTAGGAATTTTAATCGTCTCGCCTATTTGACTAACAAATTAATCATGGAAAACAATTTAAAAAAATAATAAGTCTTTCCAGGGTGAACGAGATGACGCGATGGAGACAAAAATTAAGTTCCTCTTTAAAGCTAGGGTTTTAATAATATAAAAAATTATTTAATGTACATGACGCTTTTAATGTCAAGCTTTGAATGTCAATTGAATGCTCGGGAAGAAAGTGGAGCTTCTTAAAACCTTTGCTCCTGCCGTATAAGCGAAACAGAGATGCGTCATTTAGTACTAAGTAGGCCTAACTCCAGGCTTTTATTTCGAAAATTAAAAAACAAACTATATTAATATTAAATCCCATTATTTAATGATCAGTATAATTTTATGCAACGATCTTCAGCGTGATAGTAACCAAGGGCGAGGGAAGGGGAAGATAATGGTACCTTCAGAGTCCTTAATTGAGTTGCATACCGAAGACAGAATCCGCCAAAAAAACTTCATACACACTTTAAGAGATGCCATCTATGAACGGTTTGCCTGCCTTACAAGGACTTTATGGAAATGAACTTTTCTTTTCAACAAGGCGGTGCATCACCACACTATTGCCGAGCTTACCACACAGACTCTGGGGATAGGACGAAATGCAATCGAGTTCCCGTAACTTCGCCTGATTTAACACCTGTAGACTTTTGAATCTACGGAAGACAATAAAGGATGTCGTGTATCGCAGAAAATCGGCTACACTGACGACCCTTCTGGAAGAAACTGAAGCGGCACGTACAGCAATTCTAATGGGCACTTTGGCCAAAATAGCCCAAGCAACCGTTTGCCGTACGAGTAAGTGGCTGAAAACTAATGGCAACGACTTTGAGACTTCTTGTAATTGTAAAGTTCCAAGATAACCTATATTCATGCCGTGATTTTGAAGAAGTTTAGTATTAAAAGTGGTTATCCAAGTTTTTCTTTTGCGGAAATTTGTATACATTTTTGGTGGCCTCTGTATATACAGGATGACTCACAATGAGTTTAACAAAGTGTGACAGCTGGTTGTGGAAGAAGTTGAGCAAAAAATTTCATACAAACGTAGGTCGTATTCCAATTAGGTACAGATTTTAAACAGATCAAAGTTTTATTAAGTATAATAGCAAATAGGTAACCAAAATATATGTTATAAACTTTAATTAACATTTAATTTAAAAGGATAAGATAGTATGTATGAATTTAGTATAACAAGTGCTCAAAATGTGCCCCTTGAGCTTGAATAAAAACACGACACCTACGAATCATCGAATCATAAACCCCAACTATGGCATCGTTATTGCGAGTTTGATTGGCTGCATCAATTATCCGTTGGAGTAACTGTTCACGAGTATTGATATCAACGTTTTAGATTAGTTGTTGATCCCAAAGGAAAAAATTTAAAGGATTCAGATCAGGGGACCTCAGAGGCCAAGCGATGGGACTTCCACGACCAATCCATCTATTGGGATAATGCCTGCGTAGCCATTCGGTTACTCATCTTCTATAGTGGGCTAGGGCTAGGGCACCATCATGCTGGAACCAAATTAGTACATTTGTTATCGAATGTAGAGTGCTTTCTAGCATCTCATAAAGCGTTTTTGTAACAAACAATATGTATGAATTTACTGCTACACTTTCAAAACTTCGACCTCTTAGAGTTCTGCAACGAAGTGAAATAGAACCTAGCGTCATGCACCAGGCATCACTTAAAATTTTTTATTTACCTTTACTAAAGAAAACAATTGTTAATAATTTACCATTCTATAGAATGTTTAAATTATGTAATATTATATCCAATCTGATTGATATCAATGCAATGAATTATAACCATTTCAAAAAAATTGTTATAGAAAATATTTCACTCATTCTGTATTTCTTAATTATTTTTCTTTGATTGCAATTTTTTTTTCATATTAATATTTTCATTTTTTTATAATCTTTAATTTTATTTTACTTTAATTTCTCTCTTTCAATGTAATTGTTCAGCTGTAAGCTGTTACTGGGCACTTAGCCTGTTGCTTACCATTTTAAATAAATAAATAAATAAATAAATAAATAAATAAATAAATAAAATGACATCCCCAACAAAATACCGAAGTTTGTGAACTCATTGTGAATCATCCTATGTATATAAATACTTTTAAAAGAAGTCAATCCTCGTTCAGGTTTGCCAAAGTTTTTGAAATTATCAAATTAATAGCAATCGTTGATTAGAATGTATATTTTTTCCTTGGATAAGAGTTTACTACACCTAACTACCAGACCGAGTGGTTTTTAGAAAAAGCAGCGGCTAACGAGGTCTTTAGTCTTAAGTTGAAGTTTGTTATTAAAGGCCGACATTTTAAATAAATCAGTTAATATAAATAACTAATTTTTTTTAAATGAGTACTTACTGAGCGTATTTTCGAGGGCGCCTGGTCCAGAAATGTCGTCATTGACTTTTGGAGTGAGCGGAATTTCCAAAAGTCCATGTTGAACTTTTTAGAACAGCAGCTCAGTAATCGCTTACTTTAACACGATGGTCAATTTTTTTCATGAGACTTTTACCCCCGTGTACACATTAGTTGTATTTGAATTATTACCAATCAACACAGCTCTAATTATTTTTTAGCCATGTCGTTCAATGTCTTTAATAATTTCAATAAATTCATAATTTAAATAAACAATCGGAACTAATAAATCAATTTTTGATTCCATAGCTAGTGCTTTGAGGAACTTATTTAAATTTGGAAACGTCGATTTCATATACATAACTCTAGGAATATTACTCAAAATATGAAAGTCGCATTCTTTAAATTTGAGTTTAGTTTATTTCTATACAAAATTTAATTAAAAACAATTTCATTACATCGGTTAGATTTTTAATTTTCGGAAATAAAAGCGATTGTTTTCCAATGTTTGTGTGGTCAAAGTACTTTTCTCCAACTTTTGAGAAGAGCAATTGTTGAGCAAAATGCTTACATGCATTGTTGAGCAGATCGTGAATTCTTATTTGCATTGTTGGTTACGTGCTCGACTTAACGTGCTGGATAGAATATATAATTTTATCAGTCAAAAATTTATCGAGGAATAAGAAACACCTCAAAAACTATTTCGATTAATTGGAAAAATTTATCAGACTTTATGCCTTCCAAATTATGTGAACTTTATTCCACAAAATTGGCAGAGACTTTACAGTACAATCAAGGGCGAACAGAGTTTCCATTTATGCCCGGCTTTATTCCGATGAAATGGCGAAACTAATCGGAAACTCTGTTCGCCCTTGATTGTATTATATAATCTCTACTAGTTTCATTGACGGAAACAATTTACCCTTCAAAATCATGGAAGTGCTATCGCATCTATGGACATTAACAACTGATCAGAAGGTCCAGACGATTGTCCGAAGACCTCATAATGGAACACATAATTTACCAAGAATGACCAGGAGGAAAACGCGTCTATTCTAGGAGCTACTAAGAATGTTTGGTAGCAATGAAATGGAAGCCCTCAGACGTATGGAACGATAAGGAAATGGCCAACTCCGTGAGTATGTTACCACAGATCAACCGTGTCAGCGGTAGCAAATCGCTGTTCTGACTACTTTCTCCTTTACAGATGAAGCTGATGCTCCACCAATCTTTATCTCGGATCCAATCAATCATAAGCAGTGCTACTTATCCTATGTATTATATGATTCTCTATTCTATATGGGATTCAAAAGCCGAAAAGCCGAATGGGAGCTGAAAGCCGAAAAGAAATGAAGCAAGAAACCAGTTTCCCCAGACAACAGAATATATTTGTCCTATAACGAAAAGATGTTTCTATCATGCCAAATCTGATAACGTACAATAGACAGTGACAAATAAACACAACTCTGTGTATTAAGTAAGTTTTTTAAAAAACATTGTATGATCTGTTTAAGCATACTAAAATGAATAGCAAAAAAGGCATAATAAAGAAACCGAAATCTAAATTTTGTCCTAATAAGACATAGGAATTAAATATGCGCTTGCCTTTTGTAATTTTTACGCACATACAGAATGGCCTAAATCCTACCTATCAAGATTAATAGGATGGCCAGTTAATACTTGAAAATTGTATATGTTCGTGACATTAAGGCATTTTGTTTAACGATTGGGATTTGAGGACCAGTGTTTTTGGTGGAAAAGTCATCGCAGAGGTACATCTGGTGATAAAAAATCAGTAAATTTCTGTCATTCAAGGGTTCTGCGGGTCTGACCTCCCACGTCAGTGGTTTATGTAAGATGGTGCACAACTGCCAGTTTCGACGCTGAACAATATCATCGCCGTGGATTATCCCAAGCACGGTAGATATATGTCCGACTGGCCCCATATTCACCTGACCTCAATCTATTAGATTTCTTTTTATGGTGCCAAGTGAAATGCTGCTCTACATGAGGAAACCTAAAACCTTGGGCGAGCTGCCAACATGTATCGAGGGTGAAATTTTGGCTATTCCAATGGATGTTCTCGCGAAAGTAGTGACCAATTTTGCAATCCGAGAATCGAAAATTATTGAGATTGATGGCAAACCCATCGACCATGTTTTATAAATGCCAGTTCATATGCATTGTAATCAACCTAGTTTGAACATTCCACAGAAATAACAGACAATAAACTTAAAAGAAACTAATTTAATTTACAAATGTAAACTAATTTATTCTCGGTATTCATATTCATCTTTATTATCAGTTATTATCGCGAATTTAAATGGATGCTCGGATCGGTGCAGCAAGCTGGGTAAGACGCGAACTGTGGCGATGTGATAACGAAACGTGGGATGGGAAATAAAGCCAAGCTGTTTTCAAATCTTTGTCCCCATTCTCATCTATGAACATGAGTCTTGGGTAATGACCGAAAGAGTGCGATCGCGGGTTCAAGCAGTCGAAATGAAATTCCTGAGAAGTGTGGCAGATGTTACCCTGAATTTACAGCAGCGCAATATGGGAGTCTTTAGGTATTGAACCGCTAGTTCTCCGCATTGAGAGATCTCAGTTGCGTTGGTATGGCCACGTGATACGAATGCCGCAAACTGGTCTTCCTAAGCAGTTATTTTCCAAGCCGCTGGGTAAGAGACCAAGGGGTCGGCCTAGAAACAGGTGGCTAGACTACATGAAGAATCTGAGTTCGAATCGCTTGGGTATTACCATTGAGGACATGGCGCCAGATGGCGGAAGATCGCGAGCGCTAGAGATCCTTCATAAGACTGCTGCCCCCGCGACCCTAACGGATAAGCGGGTTTGAAAAGTACTCCGAGGATGGATGGAGAATGAGTGAATTATTGTCACTTTACCAATCTTACAGATTGATGCTCTAACGGCCCTATTCACCAACCGATGATTAAAACTAGGATCACGTAATCTATGATTCAGGATTACTTCGTTCATAATTACATTTCGCATTCACCAACCACGGATTGAGTGATTCTCTGATTATTTCACAATTCTTCGTAGATTCAATCTGACGCGATGACGGCATGCGCATATTTTGATTCGCAAGATGAAACGCAGATATTCTTTTCTCTTTCGAATTTCAAATCCCTACCTATATCACTTCTATACCCTTACAACAATGGAAGGAGCATCCCATTATTATTGCAAGAGCACATTGTCATTTACTCCAGATTATTGTAGACGTATGAACTGCTCATCAATCAATAAAATAAAATTTTTATGCACTTTGTAGTGACAAAAAAACAAAGTACTGGATGTCCTCCTTTCTAACTGAAAATATTTTTCGAGGTCGACTATTTCTAAACAAATCGGTTTCTTGAAGAAATACTAAATTGTCGTAAGTCTCGTAAAGTCGTCCATCTTGTTTTAACTAATTTCAATCATCTGCGCATGCGTTAATTCTCGATTCCATAGGTAATCCTGCGACAACCTCGAATCAAACGGTGACTCAAATGTGATACTTAATACGAGAGTCATGGTGGAATATGAAAACTGTCGCTCAAAGCTGATTCGAGTGTTAATCCTTGGTGGTGAATATGGCCGATATTGTTTTATATCATATAAATTTTTTAATTATTATGTTTATTTAAAAATTAATGAATTTAATTAAAAATATTTACTGTAAAGTTTTCAGAAGAATTACGGTTAATTTTTTAATGTGCATCGATTTAAGGAAAGGCCAGAAAAACTGCTGAGTGCCTCTAAAATTAGGTGGACTGAGGAGAGATTCTTAAGCAATATAACATCTTGATGCCAGTTTCTTTGGTTACAATTTTAGATATCGCTAGATTATCAGGAGTTTTAGATTTGCTGGCGGGGTGGAAGAAGGTAACTTCTGCCCTGTCAAGGATTACCTGCATGTGAACAAGTATAATCCAAAGGAATAAATATAAAAATTAGTTTTATGATGAGGGTTAAACTCCGTTTTAAAAACTGATTTTTTTTTCAAGAAACACTATAAATGAAAATAAACGAAGCATAATTAAATGCATTTTTGTGAAATACTAGATGGATCCCGTCAAAATTTGACGGTAAACAACCCATCCCCATTTCTTTAATTAAAATCTATTAGCTTGTATTGTTGTTAATTGTTATCGTTGTTAATTGTTTATGTAATTCTTAATTTGATCATCAATGCTAGCAAAGTTGTTGATTGTGACGTCATTGTGGATAGGATTGTTTGATTTGCCTGCGTAAACAATTTTGAATTGTAAATTACCGCTAATTAATAATAATTAAGGACGCAAAACCTAACTTTGACAAATTTATAGACTAAGATCTTTCATTTAAGACCAAAATGAAGTTTAGAGATGCAATAGTTTTTTCCAACGAACTGTCGAAAGAATCACCCTTGGAACTTAAATATTTAATTATTTATGATTTAATTATTCTTGAGCATGCCATCACTTTGTCTAAAAATCCATTGTTAAATAAATGTTGACAGTTTTGTGCAACAATGTCTTATCTTCACTCACGGTTTAAGATTAGGAGGTGAGGAAACTGCGCCCAAAAGCATGTTACCTAAACCACAGCCTACTAATGTTACCTATGTTACTAATGTTACCTAGGCTGTGCCTAAACGTAAGTAGTTCGCTACGTCAGCCTAGTGATGGGCGATATTTTGGTATCGAGTATTGGGTATCGAATATTTGTCAGTTTCGAATCCCAGAGTATCGAATATTTATAATACTCGATACTCTTCGATACTGTCGGAATTTTCGTATTCGATACCATTCGATATCAAAAACAGCCAATGAAGATGCAAACTTGCAAAAAAATCAATAAAATTTTGGTTATTGCAACCTACATGTCGAGGTGTAAAACTTCAATCATTTGTTGTTCGAGCATGTGCTGGCATGAGAGGACACCCCAACATTCCGCAAGGTGACAGCCTCCAGATATTGGAAGACTGTGTTAAAGTTCTTGGTCCATTACATTACGTGACCAAGCAACTGTCTGGGGATAAATACGTAACGGCAAGCAAGGTAATTCCTTTATTTTATTGTCTACGTAATAGCATGGAGAGTATCGTGCCGTTAACGAACACCGGCACTGAATTGAAGACAAACGTCATGAAACACATGGCAAAGAGATTTTTGGCCCTTGACACCAAAAAACTGTGGGCTGTACCAACTCTCCTGGATCCGCGATTTAAAGGAATCCACATTAACGGATCGAACAGAGTAATATACATAAAATACATTAGTGATTGTGTGAAACGCTTAGCGTGCACAAGCACACAGGAAGTAGTTGCGGAGGTGGAAGGTTACACTGAACCTTCATCATATAATTTTTGGAGTTCGCATCATATGCTACTTAAGTTCCGAGCATCAAATTCTGAAAACCGACATTCAGGATCCCGTTGCAAAATATTTCAGGTCATCAGAGAATCTGTTTTTATGCATTCTTGCTACGTCTGTCCCATCAGAGCGTCTGTTTTCTAAAGCTGGTGGAATCATGACCAAAAAAAGAAATAGATTAGCGCCTAAAAGGCTAGAACAGCTAACTTTTTTGTCGCAGTTTTCACAAAATGTTCTCTTTGATCCTTGATATATTTTGAATTAATAATTTTGTATGTTCCCGAATAAAACAGAAATGTAAATGTGATGAAAATAAACTTGCAATAGTGAAATATTCAATGCAACTTGGTGTTTTGCTGCTTTTTTTGGATTATGTCATTTTACCAAGTATCGAATACCGTGGTATCGAGTACCGATACCGACAGGTATCGAATACTAGTTTCGAATAAACTCTTAATATTCGATACTGGTATCGAATATCGCCGAACTTGGTATCGCCCATCACTAGTCACACCCAAGAAAGTTGGGATAGTCACACCTCCGATAGTGGACATCTCCCAATAATGGACACGAAAATTTTTCCCGGGGTGGCCACTGTTCAGAGATTTAACTGTAATAATTTAATGGTATCAGGGATAAGTGGCGTGTCCAGGATCAGGTTTAAGACGCGGGCTATGAGATTGGCAATGAAAACGGACCAAACAACAAATAAAACATTATTGAACATGGAAAAATGGTAAAAATGAGACCAACGCCTTTAAAATCAACAAAAACTATAAAAAATTCTTTAAGAATTGAGGGGTTCAGCGCAACAGTGGTCTAAGCCACTTTTTTATAAAATGGAGAAAAAGCAACTTAAATTTTTTCAAGTGTTGTTTTTCAATTATGGAGAGAAAGCATTAGAGGCTTCAAAACAAACTTTATAATGTTAATTGATATCTTTTTACTTCATAGGATGATAGTTCCCATCAAAAGCAACACATGGCATCAGTATTTAAATTTTCGACTCGGAGAGGGTTAGACCACTGTTGCGCTGACCCCTACAATTGAAGTTAAATTTGAATATACAGGGTGTCCGAAAAGTCTGCATCATAGGCGAAATTCTAGTAAGTTCTGATTGAATGAAACTGGCTGGATGAAACCTTTCTTGAACACTGGACCTTTTTAATACGTAAGGACATCTGCTTATTATATAATTACAGGGCGGTCAAGAGTTCACAAATCACTAAGTCTTTAAACGTTCACAGGGACTGTCAAGAATAATCTGATTTATCATGAATAATTAAGTCCTAATGCTACGACAAATCTTATTGGAATCTCAGTCATTGCAGTGCCTCTTTTCCCTCAAGGAAATTGTTCATTTCGTGCATGGAAAATATCTTTTCATTACTTAGTTTAGCGTGTATTACAACCGTCTCTCGCCATTGAAGTCTCAGGTGTTTCCTTGTGTGATGCTTTAGTTGTCACTCCCACGCACTGATGTATATTCTGACGAAGCTGCGAAAGGCCTCCAAATCGCTTGCCAGATCGTTGTTTATTACCGGTAGGATAGCTTCTACTATCCGCTGGTCGTGGCTCTGCTTTGCAGTGTCGCTTGAAGTTCGTCATGCCGCATTGCTTGAATCCTATAAGCTTCTCGCCAATCAGCTGAGTGGTGCTTTGCGCTGATTTTACTTGTGGGCTAGAACGCATTCCAATATTAGTTTCTGAACTTCAGGGTGGCTTAGGCTCCTACCTTGCACTGGCCTAAGAGTGATGACATTGTGTTTCACTTTCATTTCTCCGAACATGAGAACTCTTGCGTTCATCCAACACTGGATCCAAATTATGTTTCTCTACCAAGAGCTGCAACTCTTGCGTTCGCACACTTCAAGATCCCAATTACCTCTATCTGTATATCTGTTCTTGTACTCAAGAGGGAATATACAGGGTGACGAAAAACAAATAGTAGATAATGATACACATAATAGATCATGGTATAGTGATGTATTTTGTCCCTATGAACTTCGGTCCGAATTTGAACGTTAACTGAGATATGAACAGAAATAAAAATGCCGCCACCAAGATCAACATGTTAACACTCAAAAGATGGCGCGCGGTCTCAGGGACCGCATCACTACATTTTTGTGAATATCTTCTTATGAATTTAAAAGAAACAAATGACCACTTCTGTATTCTCCCAACTTGGAGCCTTCTAGAAGTCAGTATGTCATAATCCACGATTTCTTCCCTAGATTCACATATATAGGTCAGCCACCGCGCGCCCACAGCCCACTAGATAACCCATTATCTAGTGGGCTGTGGCGCGCCACCAACTTCGTTACTAAAATAATTTGATGTAAAAGTCATTTTTTTTAACTTCTTTTTAATTTTTTATTACCTAAATATATTCTCCAGTTAATTTCCAATATATTTTTTCTTTATTAATGTTTTTTTACTTAGAAACTTTTATTTGAAAACAAATATTTGGAGCGAAACGCAAATAATAATGCAAGTATACTAACGCTGTTTTCTGAATTTCAAGAGCAATAAACTCTTCAATAAATATAATTTCATATATATTTAACTTCCATTTATACTAGTTTTGAATAAAATAATTTTGAATATTGAGAAAAATTATTTTATAGGTTTTTTATAATAAAAAAATGGGCAGTTTTATCCTCTGAGAAATGATTGCTATTATTCATTTTTATAATGGTTTTCTTTAATGTAAGAAAGTATATATGTATGAAAAGTAAAAATAATGCAAAGTATCAATTTTCAACTATTTTATTTTTATAGTTACTTTTATTTTTATATTCATGTCTAATTTTAACGGAAAAAGAAGGGTTTTTAAATTTCTTTATAAAAGTTGCGTTTTTTAGATAAAATTAAAAAGTTTTTTGAGGTGTTCTATTAATAATGAGGTAAATTAAGTGATATTTAAAAAATATTCATGAATTTCATTATTGAACATTAAAAAAAAGTAGTTTCAAAATGCGGTCTCACAGACCGCGCTCCACCACCCGTGTTACAAACACCCGTGCCACCTGCAGAGTGTTAATAACTCAGGTTCTATAACATCTTTGATGATGAAATTTGGGGGAATAATAGGGTACATAAAACTCTGTATACCGTTAAAATTTGATCGAATTCCAACGAGTAGTTTCCGAGTTACGCACTCAACATCATAACACGTGCTGATTAGTACTTGCATGTGAGCACTGTTACGATTTTGAATGCCGAACTCGGAAAGTACTCGTTGGAATACGATCAAATTTTAATGGTAAACACAGTTTTATGTACCCCTATTATTCATTCAAAATTCATTATCCTAGGCTTAGCAGAACATGAGTTATTACCTTGTTGATCTTCGTGGTGGCATTTTTATTTTTGTTCATATCTCGGTTAGCGTTCAAATTTGGACCCATGTTCTAGGGACAAAATGCATCACTATTAAGTGTATCATTATTTACCATTTGTTTTTCCATCACCCTGTATATACCCTCTTTCTATTGGTGGGATCAGAGATCAAAACCACGTGGCTGAGAGCTCATCTGAATAAACAAAAGAAAAAAGCTCATTAAGGATTACTTATTGCCGAATAAAAGAGAGGAAAACACTAATCCACATAAGTTTTTTAATCAGACGATGGATGCACATTTCGGCAGCCAAGCTGCCTTCTTTAGCATACAGGAGAGCTTCGATCAGCTTCACCCACCCCTCCTTCATCTGTTCTCGGTCCGTACGTATGTATGTACAAATGTATGTATGTATGTGACCAATAATAAAAAAAATTCCGTCTTTACGTATGCATTCTTGAGTTATAAAGTTTTTTTATGCCCTCCTCACCCAAACATTTTGTTTCATTTTTTTTCTCTTTTCATGTCAAAGTGGGAAGCCTGTGGGAACCATTTCAATTTATTTTTGAAAGTTTTTATTAAAAAAAAAATAAATCCCGCAATAACTATTATTAATTCACCATTTGAAGAACTTCTGAACACAGATGAGGGTGGTGGGTGAGGCGCTCCGTTTAAACACGAGTTTGTTCAGAAACTTAGTATCCAATATATTATCCAATGAATAACTATTTTACCATAAGCGTGGTTATTAGATTAACCTACAACGTAATCCTAACGTATACTGTGTATTAGAACCCCCCCCCAAAAAAAACGAGTTTACTTCTTCTGGTTCAGTATAACGAGTTTTATCCTTGAAAAGTTAAGTCATAAGAATAATAAAATAAGAATAATAAAATTTTACTTAATTTTACTGACAAGATTATCCGTTTTTAACGAGGAAAAAATTTGAGTTATATAAGCAATTTATAAATTGTGCTGAATATGAGCAAATAAAATTAATACACATATACAAAAAATGGCGATTTTTTTCATTAAGTTTGCGAATTATGTAAACACAAGCACTTTCAGGGCATACAAACACTGAATTGTTTTTATTATGTGGTAATTTATTCGAATCAAAAAAAAATATTTTCGCTGATGCTTATTATTCTTCTGAAAAACAATTTGTATTTTAAAATTCATATGAGAATCAGATAAAAAAATGTCTAAATTAACACAAAAACCCGTTTTATAAATTTTTTTTTAATAAAAATACTAAAATAAAGTGTTTTTATTTCGGGTGATCACTCTCGAAGGATAAAACTCGTCAGACTCAAAACGGAAAAAGGAATCTATTACAAAAATCTGTAATAATACATCATATACAATACGATTAATTTAATCTATTAAACACGCTTATAGTAAAATAGTTATTTATGGTAAAGTATTTTAGATACTAAAATCCACAAACACTCACTTTTGAACGGAGCGCCTCACTGATATCTCCTCTCTTCCTCGATGAGCTGAGCTGAGGAGCAACTTGACGCATGCGCGCGCTGCCGCTCAGAGATGACGTCATCGCCTTCTGGACGGAATGAACTAACACTCTCCTAGGGGAGAGCCATCACATGATTCTCCTCGTTAGCGGCGCCAGGGTCCGATGTTTGGTTGGTCTAAACATAGACGGCTTTCACTAATTAAGGAAGCCTGAAATGTAAACATTCTTCGAAGTCTGACTTTTGGAGGGAGAATTCGCATGGAAATCGGTCATCAATTGTGACAATGAAATTCACAACCTAACCAGGTAAAAATCCCGAGAATAAGTGGTTATGGGAAGACATCCGCAGTAATTTCTGCTGACTGTCAAAGATACGAGAGATCTTACTCCTTATTTTAACACATGTTTAAAAGACACCAAAAAGAAACGAAAATTTAGATTCAGATAACTGATAGCTTCATATAATCAAGACTCAATAAGATCCAAAAAACATTGTTATCAAGAGTACTCTCATGTACAGTCCAAAATACGAACTGCTTTTTACTCTACCCAATAAAGAGGGTGTCGGTGTTCACAAAGTCCGGATCCGATTTCAAAAGGCTGGTGCGCGTGAACCGTTTAGGTTAGGTGAATGGCCCTCTGTCACGTGGATTTCATCAACGTAATTCGAACTTAAGTGTTGTGAGCACCGGTGACGTAACAAGGAAAAGTGACGTTGAGACTGTCATCCCGAAGCGATCACGTGGAAACAAGAGACGAGGTAGATGGGAAGACGGACGCCGCCAACGACGACGGTGTCAATGGAGAGGCATATACTCTCATGAATTTACTTTCAACGCAATTAACGAGGAGGAAATTCCACGTTATGGAAACCAAGACCGATAAGTAGCTATCTCCTGGTGAGCTGCTAAAGACTGCAGTGAGTGAAGGAAATGACGGACCGAGAGGAATTTCAAGCTCAGCACGAACGACCGGCGAGAGAAGCCAACATCGTCGCCCCACTGAGTTCCAGGAGCGAAGAAATTCGCCACGAACCCATTCAAGTCCTTTTGAAAGGCTAAGGAGCCTGGGCCTTTTAAGGAGAACGCCAGAGGACGAGTCACCCGGAGCCGAACCGATATTTTCAAGCCCGAGCCTCCCTCCGCAAGCGAATGGCCCGATAAACGGTCCAAGGGTAATTTTTATGACAGTACTCCAGTGTAAAATTTTACCTGCGGTACGGGAACTTTATTCTGCGTTCTTCGGAGTAGAGACTATTACAATTTTGGCGTGTAACGAATCCCTGAGGATGTTCCCATTCTCCTTTGCAGAATACTGTATAGGAGGAACAGGGGGAATATTTCCTCAGAATTCGCTCCCTCTCATATAAGTTATTATTGAAGTCCGCAACGAAAAGTCCTCGCTCAATATCAAGTATTCACTATTTTTGTATTTCTTCGTCCTTCGGGCTTATGTGAAATAATTTCTCACGACAGCCAGCTCGAAAGAGAGAAGTCAAATAATTTCTCTCCATATCATTTATAATTGTGAACGTTTTAAAGAATTCGGCAACAGTCGATGGTACAGGCATAGGCATCTACGATAAATATTCTCTGGCCTTATCCCCTTTAATTCTCGTCAGTATTGTTTGCAGAAGTATCTTTCTTATACCAGGCAATATTAAAATTTGATTTAAATTGAAGTTTTTGCATGTTCCAGTGCTTGTCATACAAGAGTGATGAATTTATCTGAACTACACCGATTCATCTGACCGATGGGTGTTTTCGTATCTGCTTATTCATAATTACAATTTATCTTCGTGGGACCACCAATTTGTGATCCACTATGTTGTTGTAGCTCAAATCCTGAGTGAGTGTTTTCGACAATTGGTTGTGAACGGGTACAACTCTGTCGTGTCATTTCAATGCTCAGATTCCTCGACTTGTGTATTTGTATTTATTGGTGTTCAACTAGTGCTACGAAGTTACAGTGCTAAGCATCCTAATTGAATCATGTACTGTGTGTATATTTTGTTTTGGTGCTTTAGCGCTTCGTATTAATCATGGATTAATTTATATTTCCTGATCAAGGCTAAAGGTCTCTGTGAGCTAAAAGTGATTAATTTTTTCTTATTGTATGTGAAATTAGTCTCTTCGCTACAAGCTTGTGATCGTTTATTTAATTTCCCACTATTCTATTAATTCCGATTGCTACAAAGATGTGTGTATACATCCTAATCCAGCTTCCTTTTTATTGGTGCGAATCGCCACCTCAGTGATTTCAGTGAATGATATCAAATCAAGTGCTTAATGATATTATAGTGCTACGGGAAGTCAGCGTAGACGACTGCTTAATTTTGGTTCGTTTTAACCTACGAGTTGTGAAGACGACAGTTTGTGGAATCTTCGTTACAAATATTCTCGACGATAAGATGTCGTCAACCAGCTGCTTTTACGGTAAGATATCCGTCGAACTGGTGATCAAGACGTAATATCAGACGTTCACGCTTCCACTTGTAAATTTTATGTTAAAATAAATATAGTTATTTCCTTTGAAGTCTTAGTTTCTGTCTCTTGTCTTATTCTGCTTTTCCACGTGACACCCTCTCACCATTCAAAAGAGGATGTTGTCAATTTTTTTTTTTTTTTTGGTTGCCGGCAGAGGTCTCTAAGGGGCCTTGCGAGAGAACTGAGTTCCTCAAAGGTGTATTGGCCGCAAGGGCAACAGAGGCTTTGTGCGTGGCCCCCAAGATCCCCTGATCTCACAGTGAGTGATTTCTTTTTGTGGGGCTTCAAGGACGCCGTTTTGTGCCACCCTTACCTACTGATTTGGAAGATCTTAAAAAGGGAATAACTGCAGGGGTGAATGGTGTTACACCGGATATACTGGGAGGAGTTTGATTATCGCCTGGATGTGTGCTAGGCAGCGGGAGGGGCGAATATTGAACATTTGTAACAAAACTCGAGTATTTTGTCGTTTGCCGCACCCCTGTGCACCTATATTACAAATAAATATGTTATTTTGAAATCGGATCCGGAGTTTATGAACACCCTGTATAGTAATGTCAAGATATGCTATCAAAGTAATGTCATCTCTTTATCGCCAAAGAAAACTCATCCTAAATTTGACTAAATTCAATTAAAATAGACTGGACACTATTGATTTAGATTACAATCAGTGGGGTCTTGGGCACTCTCGGCCGAAATATTTTATCCAACTAGCAATAATCTTGGATGGGAAGTTATATAAATGAATATCTGTACGAAGCAGCTCTGTATCAACTGCTATTGTTTGCACATAAAAATAACGATAGCTCAAAATAATTACCTCATCTTTGTTTTTAATTGTAAATCCTAATTGTATCTTAACTGACATTATGCTAATAAACATTTAAATTGCATGTACTCCATTTCAGATACTCCATACCTATTCATAGAAAATAGAAAAAATTTCGCCAAATGGAGTAGTATTTGGATCGTTTTAAATATTAATGGAAGAGCTAAGTTTTCATTTTTATACACTTTTACGGATGGGGTTCAAAAAAGTTATGCAAGTGAATTTTTTTTTCATGTTGCCATTAATGTACAAAATTGACGTTTGGTGGCGCTGGTGATATATTCGTCTGCTATATATGTTGCAAGTTCCAACAATAGACATGCATCCTTTCTCGTGCAATCAGTTCCGTTCGAATTCATAGTAAATCACGCTGCGTTTTTTCTATGGAGTATTCTAATGAAAGTGAAAGATTCTACATCTTTACCGGGCATGAAGCAAAAGACATTCATGAAGATTTGGTCATTGTTTATGCCATCTGTTCGTTTGACTGGATTTGAAAGTTTAAACAAGGTAGGCTGAGCTTACAAGATCACCCTCGCTCAGGTCGACCAACAGAAGCAGTGTACCAGGCAACGATGGAGTCTGTGCATAAATTAGTCACGGAAAATCCCCATATCTCAGTGATAATGTTAAGCCTATTTGTTGGTATATCAGTAGGTAGTATTGAGAAAATTTTGCACGACCACCTTCATCTGAAAAAAATTTGTGCGAAATGGGTACCACACAAACTGACCGAAGATCAGAAAAAGTTGCGTGTTGAAAAAGCGACAGAGTTGCTCCATCATTTCCCTTCAAATGGTTCCAAGAGGCTTACAGACATTGTCACAGGGGATGAGAGCTGGTTTTACTATTACACAACCCCTAGTAAAACAGCAAAATGTATTTGGGTAGGTGAAGACTATTCTCAATGACAAGTGCTCAGGCCAGATTTTCGATCCCAAAGGCGTTTGTTCAATGTTTTATTTAATTTTTCTGGGCCACTGCTTGTTAATTGTATGACAGAGTGTCTTACAATTACAAGACAATACTACAAAAACGTTGTGTGGTTATCTCAATTAATTAATAAAATCAAACAGCAGCATCCAACAATTCAAACCAGCAGAACTTTGCTTTTGCATGACAACGCGAGTGGCCAAAAGACGAAGACTGTTGCAATCTATCTACAGCAAGAAAAAAATTACATCCTGTCTACTCTCCCGACCTACGGTTAAAAGAAAACTTGCTGGAAAGCCATATCGTCGGGTCCAAGATCTCGCACAAGCAGTAAATTCAACTTTACAAACTATACCAGAAGAAGACTACCGTCTGTCCTTTAATAAGTGACTTGAAAGGCTACAACTTTTCAGAGACGTCGGGGAAGAGTACTTTGAAGGATTTTGGACATTGTTACGTTTTTGCATATTTTTTTTGTATGATTATAAGCCTCACTTGCATATTTTTTTGCCCCCCCCCCCCCCCTCGTATACTTACAACTTCTAGTCGGATTGTTTCGTTCAAAACTTGCAATCAAATTTTAATCCACTTCCCTTTGGTCAAATGATTCCAAATTTTGCATACTGATTCATTTCCGGTGACAATATAAGCCAAGCTAAAAAATTATTAAAATTCGAATTCTTAAAAACTGACTTTCGTTTAATTTACCCCTAAATAGGGATTAGGCCACCTCTTTAGATTTTCTTTATTTTTCACATATTTATAGCAAAAGCATGGGTTGAAATTGATTATAAATTCAAGACTAAAAAGAAAAAATAATAATAATAAAAAAAAAAGAATTTTAAAATCAAATATTTACTTTAAAAAGTGCACTAAAAAGTAAATGATGCCTTTCACTTAAAAAAAACATTTAAATTAAATTTAAAATTTTTAAAATGAAAATACTGCATGAAGTGTTTATTATAGCATTAAAATACGAAAAGAAAGGAAAACGTAAAGAAAGAATATAAAATCATATTTATCAAATAGTATTTAATTTTTATTAAACAGGCCACCACACGTTTACCTTATTTTATGAATTCCTATTATTATCTTATTTATTTGATTATTTTAGGGCATTTTATAACGTAAAAATATGTGCTTAAAAAACTGTTCTTTCATTTCTTTTTTTTATGCATAATAAATCGAGATGCTTGTATTTGGAAGATACCAAAACGCTGTTACCAAGTGTGGATATAGGGAGGGGCAACAACTGTAATATATTTCACTACGTTCTGCGCATGCTCAGTGATCCAGTTCCGTCTTGGCAGTTACTTTAAAGCTCAGTTTGAATCTTCGTGCCGGGAGGCAACAGACCTGTTTTTGGTATTTCCAGGATATTTTCTTAGTGAGTTTGGCACTTTTTTTTCTCCTTTATGTGAATATTAAAATAATTCTTTTTAAATTCAAATTAATTTAGAGATATACATTTTTTTTATATACTTAGATTTTATCTTGCATTTTTAAATTAAATCTTTTAAGCAATTTCCTCTTCGCGTTCGTGGTAATGACCGTTATTTCGGCGTATAGGCCTAATATTTCAAAGTTTAATATTTATTAGGAGCTCGAAATAAAATTAAAATACTTAAAGACTAGTAATATCTTAATGCAATTCAGTTTATTTTTAATTATAATTTAGACTAGTATTTTCTTTCTCGAAAGTTATTGGTCCTCAGTAAGTTAGTTCTTATTAAAGCAAAATTTTCACTTGAGTTTATAAAATTGGATGTGATTTTGCTTACGATAAATGCCGTACTGAATAGCTTTCTCGATTCTCGAGATGCTTTTCATTATATTTTTCATTGTACGTTTAAAAAAAAACCTTTAAGTGTGTTCACCCATTAAGTAGGCCTACGAGTTGTAAAATCCGGTCACTTTGGCACTAAAGTTGTACAACAAGAACAGCGGTTTATTCTTACACATATTTAAGAGTAATATTAATGTAAAAAGCACAATTTCTTAATTCACGTGACTCGATTAATATTCATAATTTAAAGAACTACTAAGGTGGCTGAACCACTTGTACAGACTTTTGCGAGGCCTATTAAGATGGCTGATGAACGTGTAGAATGGGAATTAAATACATCTAAACGTGTATTTTCATCGTTTATTACCTGTGTCCTGCAGCTATACATATAACTGTAAATTTAGACTTAATTTTAAATGCGGTTTGAAACGAAATCATGCTGACGCATTAACTTACTTTCTTGAGTAGCTACTTATAGGTGTCCTTTCACGGAGCTTGTAATTAAATTTATTCATAATTCCCAAGTTAATTTGGGAGGCTTATAGGTGCTTAAAATTTTATTTTCTAGTGGTGTTGACTTTCATCTACCAAGAATTGGTGGATCTGGTCCCGTACCCAGAACTGGTGGATCCGGTCCCGTACCAAGAACTGATGGATCTGACTTTTTTCCCGTTCGACCCATGAATTCTCCGGATGATGGAATGCGCAATCTTTTACAAAAGATGAGTATAGATTATCCTTTCTTCTTAACCTTTCTTGTGAGAGCCATGTTTTCCACTTAGGACAACAAAATTACGGTTGACACTCAAACACTTAGCGATAGGAAAACCGTAATTCCCCTGTCCTAACTCCCCTCAAACACAAGAAACAATTCAACACACATGTGGAAATATGGCTCTAAATCTTGATTTTTTTTTCTTTTTTTGTATCGTTAGCGTACTTGGGGATGCTTTAATCTTTAAGCACAGACAATTACAAAATAATTTGCGTTATGATGGGCGGGGGGTTAATTTTAATTTTTGTATTTGGGAGTTTGAAAATTTTAGCTTTAAGATTTTTTGTTTTCAGCTGACTGAGGTTTTAACTACCAATTAAAATCCAATTGAGGAAACTTAAACTGCTGAGATATATAATATTAAAAATTAAATTAAATATTAATATTTTAATCTACAAATTAAATTTTTTAAAATTCTATTTCTTTAATATAGCAAAAAAAAGTAACTTTTTGGAGAGCTTTCTTTAACATTTACCTTAGTTTCCAATTAACTGTAAGCATTATTGAAAAGGCCTTTCTTTGCTGCATTAAAGTTAAATTAGCACAAATTCAAATTAGACTGCTGAAACTTTATGATAGCAAAATTACTTAAATGCATTTCGTGGGTGAGGATTTACAAATTTGATGGAGACGAGTGTGACATTGAGGTGTGATGACAACTTAGCGGAAGAGGAACTACGATGGAATGGGTATCTGGTTGGTTTTAGGGAAATGGTAGTGCTTTAGTTCTAGGAAAATCATCCAGGCAGATACCCCGACGAGGGACTCTTAAGGTGTAATAGTTAAGTTTTGGGACATATTCGTGGTTGTCTGTGCTGTGATTACCAAATAGTAATAATCTGCATTTAAAGTTTAAGCTAAATTAGATTGTAGGTTAATTATAGTATAAATTTTTTTTTTTAATTTTGGGATAATTCTCGTGCAGCTCCCCCTACCCCCCCCCCCCCATTCATGAAAATTAAGATTTTTTTTTCCCATGTCAATTTTTAAATTAATTGCAACTGGTTTAATTCTATAAAAGTGAAGATACGGGTATGTAACCTTTTCTTAACATTAAAGGGAAATGTTTGGTAATCGCAAAAATTTGAACGTAGTAGCTAGTTTAGTAGCTTAAATTTAGGTAGGGAAAGGCGGACCACTTTCTCTCCACGTGGGATCCTCAATAGTCCGAAGAGGACAGCAGCGCACGAAGATAGGCTTATTGGTATAAATACTTAAAGGACGGGGAAAGACCTCGCTATCCCTTTATATTGAAAGTGGGTGTCGAAGGCCTTTCAGGGTATCTTAGTGTGCTAACTTTTCAGGTGCAGAAGACAACTTTTTGGCGGCTGAAGACGACGACGACATTACACAAATACACATACACACTCAATAACATGCACTTTATTATAAGTTAGTTTTAAGTAGTTCTAGATTTAAGTAACACTTAAAATTCAAATTTAAACACTTATAATTCTTCCCTGTCCCCATAGCTTTTAAAATATTTTTTCACATTCTAAAAATACTCACTTAAAATTTAATGTATATATATTTTTTTTAAACTTTAGCGGTTGCTGTCTGTCTCGGTTAATGAGGAACCGGGGCGGACAGCAAACACAGGATAACACTTAGCTATTACTGCCTAGAAACTATGGCTCGGTGATGAGTGAACCGTGTCAAGGCAGTAAACACAGGACCACAACATTCTGTAGACACGTCAATTAGCGTGTTCTACTGCACTCTCCCTTGATGTTGGTGTGAATCCATAAGGCTAATTTGGTTTCATTCCAACAGCCCTTGTACCATGCCTTCTCAGGCGGTATGCATTCTGCCGCATACTGGTGCTGATCCATTTGTCTGTATCTATCTCGATTGCCCATTACTAACCATGGCTGGTCTACCAAACAAAATCTGACGTTGGATTTCTACATAGGATCTCATACAATCCAATTGTCCCTGAACGGTGACCAACCAATAATAACATTGTTAGGGTTGTTAGGTAAAAGCGTTATAAATGTAAATTACTAACTTCGTGGGTTTTTTTCCTCATGGTACAAGGCAAGGGTTACACACTGTTTTTAGGTAACTAATTACCAATTCGTAAGTATTGGTAAAAGCGATCTTAGTTTGTAAACATTGTGCGTACAGTTTGGTTCCCGCGTGTAAAGGGAAGCTTGCTGTCCGGCAATCTGTGTTTTAAGTTTAAGATGTGTGTTAGGTTTTAAGGTTCGTAATGGTGAGTAATAGAATATTTAATCTAGATAAGTTTATTTATGCATTTTAGGACTAAGTTAATGTTAAGTATTTTTAAGACTATCCTAAATTTTTGTTATAAACAAATTCTAATACTTTTTTCCAAATTTTACAGGTTAAAACACCGACTTTGGTTGAGTACGAGGTTCCAATGTTTTCCTGCGGGAGCATTTATCCTAATATGCCCAGATTCATTCCTTAAACACAGAACGTGTGCTTTAACCTATTGTACATGCACAAAGAAAACGTGAATTTTCCCTAAGGAAACATTTATTAATGAAGCTAAAGAGATTTTTTTGTATTTTAACTTGGGGCTATTAGAAACTTTTTGTCTAATATTTTGTTTAATATATTTAATGAACTTTATTAATAATTGGATCACGTTTTCTTCATGCAGCACCTTTGACATAAATTAATATTGCATTTTTTTTTGTTTAATCTTAGAGGAAGCCACCCAACTTTCGTTTCAAAACCAAAGATAAAAGTCGCAATCTCAAGATTGTAAGTATTAGTTGTTGTTTTTTTTTTTTAAGAAAAACTACTCTTTATTTTGATTTCATTACGCATGTAGCGTATTTGCTTTATTTCAGAAGTCGTAATAGAGATGAGGGCGCATGAAGTTAATTTCCGTAGTGTCGAATAAATCTTTAGTTAAGAAGTCTGATTTGCAGCCAGTGTTTTTCTACAGTTTGTGATTGTGACTTAGCTGAATGTGAAAGACTTACAAAGAGCTGGATAAAAATCATCTGAAGGGTGGGTGTAGTGTGTGAGTGTTTGTGATCAACTTGCCGTCCTGACTGAGCTTTGTGCGTCAGAATTTGCTCATATTGACCTGGCTTCGAATCCGTCGTGCTATTTCCTCTAATTTCGTTTCTTCAGCTTCCAGCTTCGATATCACGACTGAGGACTTCAGAACAAAAAGTGACTTTTTGAACTGTGAATGTGTGAAATAGGGAACGGAGTTCTTGTTACTGTGTATAGCGCGTTTTCTTTTTCGAAAGTAGTTTCAAGACTGCTTATGAAATTAATTTGTGATGTCGAATAAACTGCAGTTTCCTCGGAAATTCAAAGGGTATAAGAGAACAGAGCACGATTTCAGCTTTTTTGAGCCGTCGAGAGTGAGCATCACATTGTGCGTCTTCAACCTGGCTTCGAATTCATGCTACGTCCTCTAAATTCGTTTCTCCATTTTCTATATCATGAGTGATGACTGAGGACGTTGTCAAGCAGAACTTTAGTGACTTTTTGAACTGTTAATTGTTTGTTAAATCCTTGTTAGTTTTGAAAATTGTGATCCGACTTAAGGAAAGGGATTTGTATTTTGTATGGGGAAAGGGTTATAGTTGTCAAATTTAATGTTACGTTTTTGCTTTGCTATTGTGTTAAATTTTTTATTTGTAGGTTGGAATGAAGCTTTACTTGGATCGTGCCTCATGATATTCAACAAATTCAAGTTGAAAGTTGACGGGTCTGGTTCCCGTCAGGTGAAGAAGTTGGTTTAAATTTCATGTATTCTTCGACAACAATGTGACAGAACGTTTTCGATTCAACAATTTTTTCCGATCTCCGAAAATTATCGAGCTAGGAGAATCTGAACAGTGTGCAATATTCACTTATCAAATATTTGCTTATACGTAGATAAAACCCTTGTAGTTTCAGCTCTACCCTTATGGATGTTATTTGAGCGAACATCGGTCCGGATTCTTTGCACATGCTTAAGACATGCTTCTGAATTTGTTCCAGTGCAGCTTTCTACGTGAAGAGATACTGGACAATGAATATTTTTTAAATATTTGGCGCCATTTGTCTTTTATTTTTTTTATTTTTATTTTTTTTATTTTTATTTTTTTTTTTTTTTTTAATCCTTCCCCCCCCCCTCCTCTGTGTGTGTGTGTGTGTGTTTATTCCGGAAACTTCGAAGAGTTGGGCTCATGGGATTTTACCAATAAATGTTTCTAAGAGGGAGTTAAATTTTTATTAATTTCTAGGAAAAGGAAATCTATGCATAAAGAAGCAAATTTACTTAACTCCCCTATTTAACCCCCTCCCCCCCTTCTAACATAACACTTCTAATATTAACGGTAGATTTGCTTCATTATGTTCTAAGTTTTATGGTGTTAAGTTTTAGATGTAAATATGACTTATCTTATTTTGATAGTATGATCAGTTGGTAAGTAAAATGTTACTTTAATCTTCTGCCACTACTTTCTACAAGTTATTCTAGATAAAGTTTGCTGCAAGTGCGGAAAAAATTTACAAGCCACTGGTATCAAGGATAGTGAGTATCATTTCATAAAGATCTAATTTTTAATTTTAATCTATCAGATTACAAGAATCGGGATTCTCGTAAAAAAAGCTAAAATATTGTTTAGTAATTATAATCGTATGAATAAAGTAATGTGCTGGTTTTAGATGGTTTTTTCCAGATGTGGATCAAACAATTAGGTGATGTTATTGAAAGTGGATTGATTTCGATGGAATTTCTCTTTCAGGTAACTAAGTTATTTTTTCCTCAATGCTACACTCAATACTAGCTTAAAAGGGCATCTCACAATTTCATAGCAATTAATGTTTCAAATTAAAACTGTTTTTAATTACAGAATTTTTTTTCTCATTAAACGATGAAACTTAAACTTACAAAATTGTTTCATATATGGAATCTTTTTCCTTATCTTTGAAAATTTCTCCTGCAGTGATACAGGTTTCGCACTAATATTTCAGTGATTCATCCTTGATGTTGTAGGAAAATTAACAATCGAGGACTTTTCATCATGAATCATCTGGTAAGTATTTAATTTAATCGCATTTCTTCTTTGATTTTTCAAAAATTTAATTCATTTGGATCTTTATGATCATTACTTTAAATAGTTTAGATTTAAAATCTAATGTGTTATTTGAATTAAATTTCTGTCCCAGCCGCTGTAGACGTGAGATAAAGCTGAAGTTACCGATGAATATGCTCTGTGGCCTTAATGTAATTCAGTAGTTTTCGTCTTGTAAAAACATCTCTAAGGTGAACATTATGCTCTATTAAAACTTCACTGCATTCAAGATTTTAAATAAATATAATGCTTAATATTTTTTTAAACATGACAAGACAGACCTATAAAGCAGAATTTTTCAAGTTAGACAAAAAACTGTTATTTTGAAATCTTTTCCTAATAAGCTGCTTGTTATGTTAAGCAACTTGAAATTGGGGAAAAAACTCGAGAAATAATCAAGGCTGTAATAAGAAACTGAGGAATCTGCACAATAATCCATCCCGTCGAGGAGTTTATCTGAAAGACTTCCCACAAGGTAAAAATCATAGGTCTATATGATCGCTCATGCATGCATTTGAAATGTACATGTATTATTTTTTTAGTTTATTTATGCATTGAAGATGGTTTAAAACCAAGAAATTCCTATTTTCTTGTTTAGAAATATTTAATGTGCTTTAATATTTTATGCAGTTCACTATATCAAAGGCCTCGGAAGATATTCAGCATCCCCTATGTCGAGATTGTCGTGTAATTCAGATGTTGCCTTTTGCAGTATGGTAGTTAAGCAGTGAAAGTTGGTCCCTCGAAGAGGTAAATACAGAATATTTTCCGATCATTTTAATCTCAATGTGTTCGGCTTTAGCTAATAGTTTTGAAATCTTTAAGTTTATTTATCGTCGAATGTTTCACTTCCAATAACCTCCAATAGGATATCATGGCAGTCGAAAAGGACGTTAATACCAAACAAACCAACCAATAGGATATCGACATTCAGTAAGGATCATCTTGTGTGGAAGGAAAACGGACTATTAAAGTAGAGAACGAGTACTACATCCTTTATTAAAAAGAATCATTTCTATCCTTTTTATTGCATTCATTTTTACTAATTGATTTTTTTTTTTAAATTTGCATATTCCAGATCGTGATTTGAACTACAACACAAGATTCATAAAAGACAACATAAGAACCAAATATTAAGTTCATGGTTATTTATAATGTACTTCCTTGCTCTTTACTTTAACGTTTAACTTTTTAAAGTGGTTTAATGCTGAATAAGAACTTGAGAATTCTAATTCGTCGTTTTATAGGATTTTTTGCGAGGAATGAATTTATAGGATTCAGGAGATTACTGGTTTTATAGGATTGAGGCATTTACTGGTTTTAGATTGAATTCTTAGGATGCAGGCAAGTTTTAGGTATACAGTTTGTAGGTTACGTTGGTTTCCACTTTCTTTGAAGCTTTCAAATTCATTCTTAGTTGAGTTTTGGAATTTGGTCGTAATTCTCAGGGAAACCGGTTCACATTTTAGTTCTTGGGTTTGTTTCAGTTGAACATGTAGATTTCTCTGGCTCCTATTCAGCATTAAAAACTTTGAATTTATAAATTTAATTTCACTTATGTAAAGAGTAAGGAATTCAATTTACAGGCTGTAAATCCAAATTTATATATTTGCTATGCCCAGTATTTAAAAAAAACAGTTGGCGTTTCTTGCTTTAGACAAAATTCAATATTGTTATAATGCCTAATAAACATAAAACTTTTGGCCTGTTTAAAATTTTGTATTCATTAATCCATTTCTTTAGGAAACCAATGGCATTGCGGTGGATTATGTAAAACTTGGTTGCCATTTATTTCAGATTAATATTGGATTAATTAGAAAAAAGATCATGAAATTGCTAAAAATTCTAATTAAAGTATTAGACTACTTGTGAATAAGGTTACATTCTTTGAGTTCAAAAATGTAATCACGAAAGTAATTGTAGTATGTTGCAGGAATTGAATTACTTTAAGAGGTATGTTTGGAAATTAGGTACCATTAGGCTATTTAAAACGAGAAAGCCCATTCTGATTTAATAAAAGTAACTCTCTAAAAAGTAATTTTTGTGCCTCTTAACTAAGAATGCAAAAAATTTTTAAAATGTAAAAGCGTGGCGACGTCACAAAGTATTATCTAGTGCTTTAGTCAGTGAATTTATGAATGCAAACATGCATTTTAGTGTAAGTACATGATGAATTGAGTTTTTGTCAGACTTATAGAATATTGGTAGTTTAGAAAATATTAAACGCTCCGCCAGTTTTTTTTTTTTTTTTTTTTTTTTTTTTTTTTTTTTTTTTTTTTTTT
>JAHWFO010009480.1:948064-965302 GCA_023313115.1 Rhysida immarginata | reverse complement strand
GTGTCTATATTCTGAATAGCTTTGATGTAATAAATTTTTAAAAGTGTAAAGTTCTTTTGTAATCACCCTGTATTATATTATACGCTTTTATTCAACTTGCTTTTCTGTAGGTTTGTGTATCCGTCAAATCTTGTAGCCAACTTCCCGACAAGCTAGAGAGCTGAAATTTGATACACATACACAGGACCGATGACAATGCCTGTTAAAGGAAATATTTTTCAAATCGGTTCACTTGTTCGTGGGTACCAATTCATTTCAGTCGTCTCTCCATAAGTCAGAGGAACGATTGTTATACGAATTGCTTAATTGTTTTGACCAAACAATTAGATTTTCAAATTGTTGACGCCGGCTTGAAGAGATATATTAATAAAGCTTTATAAAAGCGTGTTTTGAAAAAAAACTTTTTTTCCCGTCTTATCTTGTTTAACTTGGCTTCTCTGTCTGTTCGCAGTCCGGGTGAAATCTTGCAATCAATATTAAACCAGCTTCCCGACATGCTAGAGAGCTGAAACTTGATAGACATACACAGAACCGTATGACAATTAATATTAAAGGAAAAATTTTTCAAATCGTTTCACTGGAACGCGTTCTAGGGCGCAAATTCATTTCAGTCGTCCCTCCACAAGCTGGCAACGAATTGCTTAATTGTTAGACCAAACAATTAATTTTACAAATTGTTCTCGCGATACGATCGCGTCTGCAGGCGACGAAAAAGACAGGCGACGGCAGTAAAAAGTTATCTGACCATCATATAGTCTGAGCAACAATTTTTGTTTGAACTCTTTATTACAAGAGATATTATAAAACATAATGAAAGTATGGTTTGAAAAAATCCTTTTTTTTTCCTCTTAATATTCTTAGTTGTAGAATTGATAAAGAGAATCGTAACTACAGAAATCAAAGTTTGTAGGTATTTTTAATTCTCAATGCAGTGTATTCCTGATAATAGCTGAAAATAAACCGTTGAAAGAAAATAACAAGAGAGAAGCGGAAATATGAGTTCAAGGAGAGTGTTATCAAGCAACACGCCGTCCTAGTTGCTTTTTAAAGATGGAACTTCATTTGGCACGTGCTTTCTAAAGAGGAGCAGCGTCCCATCATCCGTTTTTGGAGTCACTGCGACTTTTCATCACGGAGCTCTCAAATGCTGCAGTCAGCTTCCCTATTCCACTCGGCGTAAACTGTTACAAACATGCATCACCCTCAGCATACGTTGTCAGATAATATGAACAGCCACTAATTAATCATTCGATCAAGTTATTTTCGCTATTTAACATAAACAAATATTATAACTGAATAAGCTATTTCGAGAATTAAGATTCTCTGATCTTAGAGCTCCCTGTGATAAATAAAAATTTTGCAACAGATACCATGTCCCTTCACTTGTAGTAGTCGGCCGTCCACTTATAGTTATTACCGACTTCAAAAAAGGAGGTTCTCTGTTTGACCCGTATGTATGTATGTATGTATGTATGTATGTATGTATGTATGTATGTATGTTCGCGATTTTCTCAAAAACTACTGATCCGATTTGGATGGGGTTTTCGCTATTCGATTGAATATTTTTCTGGGAAGGTGTTTGACCCATGAAGTCGGTTCATTTTTGTTAAAAAAAAAAGTTCTTGTAATTGATTATAATCAATATACCGTAGCTAGCGGTGTCATTTTCGACTACGGGTGTATTGACGAAAAATGCTCATCTGTATCCTCTCTACCTCCCTGAGAAGTTCGGGCATGGAGTTATGGGACACCCTGTATTTTAAAAACTATAATTCTTGTAACAATTATTATTTGTGAAAATTACTAAATTTTGTGATTCGATATATAGCAATTTCTTTCTTCAGTGTCTGCCTTTGACTTTTGATATTAGTCATTGCGCACGATGAGAACTGAAAATTATTGGATAATGACGGAGACACTGAAGTGAATGTTAATACATTGTCACTCCGATGAAGTCTCATTTGACGGAAGAAAAAATAAACATTTCCTTTATGTATACCGCTGTTGATTTCTGCTTCGATTAAATATTCTTTGAATGATTTTTATATCAATTGTGTTCCATTGCAGAGACCAGTGCACGCATTGAATACGCAAAAGCATAATTGGTGTTCCAACTTAAAATCGATCGGGTGGATATCTACTTAGATTTAATGAATTTAGCTACTCTGTCGATATAAATGGTTATAATTTAAATTTTCACACTCTCCAATTGCATCTGTAATTAATTTAATTCTCTAAAATTATTTAATCACAGATTAATTGATTAATTCGGTTGACATCCTTTTTAGGAGTCAAGAGTCCAAACAGACAATTGGGTAAAATATCATGTATGAAATTTACGGCAGAGATAAGTTGGTAATTTAACATTACCGTCATTACATTACTTATAACGACTACATTCTCCAAATGGACGGAGTTCCTCCCAATTTTCATATAATGTGCGAGTGCTCCTCTATCGTCTTCTTCCACTGCGCTGGGATTGGTCCTACTATAAACACGACGACAACCTTCTCCCATGACCATTTTATACGCGGGACCTCGCGCCATGCGATTATTCCTTTGAGGATTCGTTAAAGACAATGTTTACGTACCACCATTACCCAGGTCCCTCCAGGATCTTCGTGATCGGAGAAGACGTGCACTACAAGCCGTAATGCCGAACATTCTTCGTCGGTTCTTCTTATTCTCAGAAAATTCTAATTGACCGATAATGATGAAGTTTTTAGGTCTGCAAGAAATGTTATTATTTTACAATCTAGTGAAACATTTCAACCTCAAGAGATGGAATTATCATCTCCCGTATGAGAGGAATTTGAATATCGTGTTCGTGTGTGCTCTTTGACAAATGGTGCACACTTTGAAGGGCCAAATAATGTATGTGCTCTTCCTAATTGTGTAAGTTACTAAGTGTAAGGCGGGAAGTAGATTTTATTCCTTTATGAAACCGAATTGTATTAATTATTAGTAGTAATACATTGTGCAGTATTTGAGAAATATTACTTATTATATCATTAAGTCAACTGAAAAATTTGTGAAAAACTCTTTTCGCTTGGAATCTTGCAGGGAAAATAACTTCCATGTCTGCAGGCGGAGCTTTCATTGACCTCAAAATCTCTATAAAATCATTGAATAACATTTGAATTATTTGAAATCAGATTCCAGTCTAATAATCGTTAATTTATATAATAACATGACAGCAGGAAATAAGTTGCGAATATGCGAAAAGTAATTAAAACTGTGGATACTTAAGAGAGTAACTATCACTTGGCCACAAAGTATGCTCAATAAACTTCTTTGTGAACAAGTGAAAGATCGTCTGAAAGTTGCGAATGTTGTAATGAAAATAGCCGATTGTGTAGTAAAATGATGTTATTCGAACCTTTACTTTTTCTTATAGTTTTTGTTCTGATTCAGAAATTTCGATTTAACCAGTTTTACACTACAAAAGGCTTTGTGGTGATTAAGGAAAGCATATTCTTATTTTAGGTCAAATATGAGACATACAGGGTGATTTACATCGAATGTAAAATACTTAAAGGGGGTATTATAGAGGTTAAGATAAACACAAAACGTCCTATGAACATGGGTTCAAATATGAACGATAACTGAGATATAAACAGAAATAAAAATGCCGCCACCAAGATCAACAAGTTAATAGCTCAGGTTCTGTAAAGCCTAGATTAATGCAATTTGGGGGAATAACAAGGTACATAAGACTGTGTATACCGTTAAAATTTGATTGAATTCCATCGAGAAGTTTCCGAGTTACACAGTCAAAATTGTGACAAGTGCTAGTTAGTACTCACAAGTGAACACGTACGTATTATGATATTGAATGAGTAACTTGGAAACTTCTTGTTAGAATTAGATCAAATTTTAAAGGTATACACAGTCTTATGAACTCTGTTATTCCTCCAAATTTCATTAATCTAAGCTTTACAGAATCTGAGTTATTATAACTTGTTGATCTTGGTGGCGGCATTTTTATTTCTGTTCATATCTCAGTTATCGTTCATATTTGAACCCATGTTCATAGGACGTTTTGTGTTTATCTTAACCTCTATAATACCCCCTTTAAGTATTTTACATTCGATGTAAATCACCCTGTATATGGAGATTCTAATGCAAAATGGTGAAAACTTGCAATCGGTGGATAACTGTAGAGCGTTGGCAAGTTGAGCCACAGTGATATATACAGGGTGTTCTCGAATAATGCGTACAAACTTGGGGGGCAGGTTCCTTATACCAAAACAAGAAAAAACTTCATATAAACATGGGTCCTAATTTGAACAATAACTGAGATATTAAAAGAAATAAAAATGCGCCACCAAGATCAACAAGTTAACAACTCAGGTTCTATAACATCTAGGATCGTGAAATTTGGGGGAATAATAGGGTACATACAACTGTGTATACCGTTAAAATTTGGTCAAATTCCAACAAGTTGTTTCCGAGTTACGCATTCGACATCGTAACACATGCTCATATGTTGAGTACTAAACAGCAGATATTACGATTTTGAATGCCTAACCCGAAAACTACTCGTTGGAATTCGATCAAATTTTAATAGTACACACAGTTGTATGTACCCTATTATTCCCCCAAATTTCACCATCCTAGATGTTATAGAACCTGAGTTGTTAACTTGTTGATCTTGGTGGCGCCATTTTTATTTCTGTTCATATCTCAGTTATTGTTCAAATTAGGGCCCGTGTTTATATGAACTTTTTTTCTTGTTTTGGTATAAGGAACCTGCCCCCAAGTTTGTACACGTTATTCGAGAACACCCTGTAGATCTTCACGTAGAATCAATGTAGTAATATTAGCTTGTGTAGCAATCGAACATGGGCACCCTTACGCCTTCCTTAGATATGGATTGCCTATCTTTCGTAAATTTTTAAACCATCAAAGCATTCTAACTTGGAAGAGTATTATCCCCGTACACTTGCTGCACGTTTTGTAGATCTGAGGGTGTTTTCTTTTAGCGAAAGATTTAATGACTGCATACTGCTCATTACGGGCTTCTTCCATCTTGTCATGCGAAAAAACTATTTGCTGCCACTTTTATGAAATTCGTGGCTGGATAGATGCGGATATATAGCTGCTACTCGTGATTTTATTGAAAGAAAGACACTTTTTTTCTTTTCTAATTTTCTCATTGTAAATTTATATCTTCAAAGGTTGCTTACTAAAAAAATTCATCCTCAGTCTTTATAGATAAATAATTACACGCAGATTAGTAATCACTATTTGTCGCAAATACAATTAAAATTGAGAAATAACAAAAATCACAATTTACATTGTTGCAAACAACGACTTATAATTAATTGGACAAACCCAGTCAAACTTTCGTTGGACGGGCTACGTAATACATGTATAAAAGATAAGATTCCAGTTGTTACCTACCAAGATCTAACATGATAATTGAACAGTATGCACATTATTAAGGATTTCAATAACCCACGTGTAATTGAAAATACCAACGTATATCTTTTCTACGTAGTGTTATTGTTGTTGTAATAATACTTGTAATTTTGTTTAGAGCATTCATGATTTCTTTTTTCGTTGAAATAATCGAAAATGGGGTAACGAGTACCATTATTTTAGAAATAACATTTAAAAAAGCAGAATTTCATTTAATTCTTTTGCGTTCTTCTTACAAAATTCTTATATCGATAATTTCGTTAATTGAATAAAATCAGAGTCTTGATAAATTATTATAAAACGCCAATGCTATAAAATATTAATGTTTTGGAATATTTTATTTATTGGGAACTGTTTTTAATTTTATATTCTCTTTAGGGGGTTTTCGCCTCGGAACGTTTTCGACTCTCTTCGTTTGTTCGTCTGTCTTTTTTTTAAATGATTAATTAAAGTCGTTCTGAATTAACTAGAAAATTAAAGTTATTTAATTCTTATTCCACTTTCTCTCTCTGTTTTGGTTCTCTCCGGGGAGCAGTGAACTGCGTCTACTATTGCTTTCATTTCGATGCTTTCCCATCCATTGGAATTGTTAATTCTTCCTTATCTCACTTTCACTCGGAACAGAACCAATCGTTTTTCTTCTCTAGGTTCTATTTTTGTTTTTTTTTCCTCTGGTTTTTCTTCCCTTTCTTTCTTTCTTTCTTTTCTATTATTTCCGGCACACGCGAAAAGATAGACAAAAATCATTCTAGAGCCACAGAATAACCAATTGAACGAGATTTCTTGCTTTTAATTGTTCCCAATGGTTTAGATAATAGTCTTCGATAAAAACTGATATGGATGTTGAGTTTGTGAGGTAGGGGGCCCTTATCAGAAGCGAATTGCATACTTGCAAAAAATAAAAAATAAAAACTGAGTAAATGCTGCAAAGAGAAAATACCACAAAGTGGCTTTTGTGAATTTGAGTTGTTTCACGCTGAGCTTGAAATCGTTACCAACTTTTCTTTTCCCTAAATAGTTTTTCTGTTTTGATTTGAAAATGCTGGAACAATCCTTATAGCGTTTAAATACAGTATTAATTATATGGAAACGTTTTACCGATGGAAAAAAAAATTCGTTCACAGTAGGCATAAAGATTAAAGATAAAAATTTTGTTTTAATACGGTGATTGTTTGCTGTAGTCACCTGGAATTAAGGTGATTATAGTGGCGACAATGACATAGCTCAACAATAATTTGCTAATTATATAAGTCGAATTGGTCACAATCGAGGCCAACGAAAAAACTCACCTGCCCATAGCAGTCCGGCCAACAATCCAACCGTCATTGTTTTCAACAAACGAACAAATACTGATTGTTAAAATCCAAGATGGAAACAGTGATGGTTATATTGCTACTCGGACTTCTATGGTCAGATGACTTTTCCGCGTCCGGGCAACACTACCTAGATAAAGAAGGCCTGCGCACTGAAGCGTCATTTATTGTTATACAGAAAGACAGCCCTGGGCCAACACCTCCTAGAGAGAAGGCCCGCGGACCAAAGGTGTATGCATTGTTACATCATCATCAAGCGGCCAAATTTAGGGCTTATTATTGGTAGAAATACGATAACAATAGCCGCTTGATGGTGATGTAACAATGTATTCACACTTTTGTCCTGGGCACTCAAGTCACCTGACCACAGTAGTCTGAGCAACAATCCAAGCTTCATTGTTTCCAACAAACGAAAAAATACTGATTGTTAAAAATTCAAGATGGAGACAATGAAAGTTGGATTGTTGCTCAGACTACTCTGGTCAGGTGACTTTTGAGTGCCCAGGCCGGTCTTTTTCGTCAGCTATGTTCTTATACGTTGTTGTATCTCCTTTTTAATTTTTTTTTTAAATGACATAAATAAAATCAAAATAATAAAATAAAAGTGAATGTACATGATTTCGAACACTTCTTCTACGTCACCGTATCACCGTGTCTACTCTCCACCGTCCTGTCATCTTTCTTGTCAACTTTCTGCACTGTGTCTTCATTCCTCCTACAACTCCGTGATTTCGTCTATTCAAGTTCATCCTATTTTTTCAAGTGCATCCATTTCCTCAATTCTTCGAGTTTCATTCAGTTTCGTCATTTCTTCATCATCCAGTTTTATCGGGACTTGCATTGGTGACTGTTATTTTTTTAATTTTAATTTTAGTTATGTCATTTAAAAGATTAAAAAACGGAAATTCACCTATTTAATTAAATGATTATTATCTTTTACGCATTCCGGGGACAAACACAAACATTCATGCCTACGGCGGGACTCAAACTCGCGACCTGACGGATTCGAGAACTGTAAAGCCTACGCCCCAGCCAACACCTCCTAAAGAGAATACGTGCATATATTGTTACATAATCATAAAAATTCATGATGCTAATTCCACCGGGCCGGCTATTGTTAATGCTAATTCTTGTGTAACCTTGTGAAGAGGTAGGAGGATGTGAGACGAGTGTAACGCTGGTAGTGGAAACGGGAATTCTAAAGACAGAGAAAGAGGGAAATGGCATAGGTTGACGATTTCTTCACACAGTCTCGAAAAGAAACTAACAAGTACAAAGAACTAATGTTACTGTACAGGGAAATTTTATTCAAAGAAAAACAGTTATGAATTTTATTTAATCTCGAACTACTATGAACATTATAGCAGATTCCGACTAATATAATTTACAATACAATAATACTGTATCTTTTAGCTTCGCTTTTGTTGGGTTTAAGTGGCCTCGGGTTTTTGGAAAGGTTCGCTTCAGGTGGACATTCAAGAAGGCACAGCTAGGTCAATTATTGGAAATTAAGAAGTTAGACTTAAAATTATCATGTTTCCTTTATTATTACCCTACATTCTACATCTCATTAGTATATTTTTGTTTGTTTTTTTAAATGCAGAAATTGTCAAGAATTGACAGCTTATATCAATTACTAGCGACTCTACATATCTGGGTTCTAGTAGTTGACCGTGGGTTAAAACAATTACTATATTGGTCATCTGAAATTCTGTGACTACTAGAAGTATTTCCATTGATCACACAAAACGGCCCACGTAATATTATTAAAAAGTATTACATACCGTTCTTGAAATAATTCAAGTGATCAAACACTTGTCTAGTGGTTTTGTTATAGGTTTTTTCGACTCAGTAAGGCAAGGAACAATCAATACATGATAGTGAGCAAAGTTCCTAGTTTTTGCTGTTTTGGGAAGCCTAATACATTATTTAATACCAGGTGACTAGTCCCTTTCCCTGTCCTGTTATCTTACTTAAAGCCCATAAATCGTATAGTGTCAATTACTGGTATACTGTCAACTACTGGTACATTTACCCTATAAGCTGTAGCGCATAAGCATACTCGGGACAACAATAGTGTATAAACATGATAGATGAACAATCGAGCGATAAGAACAATCATCATGTTCCGGGTTCTAACAAATTAAGACTAAGAAATTCCTGTATACATTAGGCGAGTTTGAATCTGGTATCGTTTAGTGAATAGGCCGTAAGTCTCTTTAAAAAAAAAAGTTTCCCTTCAAGATCCGGTGTTTCCTTTTGTGAATGAAATCAGAATTCAAACATTGATTCGGTGTTCAATGATTTTTTTTAAGCGTGGAACATTGCATTCGGGTCGATTCAATGCTTCGATGGTTGAAAGAGATAACCAAAATTCACGGGAGCATGGTTGCTGCAAAGAGGAAACGTGCTTGTTTCAAGAATAACTGTCGTTCGTGAAGAAGAGGTGCAAACATGATCCGGTTGTTCGACCACTGAAAAATATCGAGAAAGGAGAAACTGAACAAACTGGAATATTTTTTCACAGTTTTGATACTATGAAGATAGTGAGTTAATGTAGTTCTACGAGGTCCACCATTTCGAAATATGTTCATTACGAATTGACCAAAATGGGATTAAATAGAATAAATCTTTTCTTAATCAACAAAGTGAGAACATTGAACCGAATTTTATTTTCCATCGTGTAAGGCTTTTTTCAAGTTTAATTTTCGACTTGCGTTGCTGTTAATCAGTAGACATTTAAATAAGGGATCCAAACCTTTTCAATGCTTGAAACGACATTCATAAAAATTTTTTAAATAATTAAATTGTTGCTTCTTCTGTCAATCTCTAAAAAAGGATATAATGAAGGACATAATTGAATCTTATCTACATAAAAGAAAATTAAACTTTATTTATCCAGCTCCCAAACATGAAATCTAGATCGGTCTTTATCCTATCTCTCCCTCTGCTATTTTTAATTATTTACCATTTTCATTGCCAGCTCTGTGGCCGAGACCGCTAAGGCGCCGGTCTTGTAGCTCTCGAGAATAGCGAGTCATGGGTTTGAATCTCGTTGAGGGCAAGTTTGTATTTGTCCCTTTACTAACTTGCTTGGAAAGCTCATTAGGCTATTCCCCTGCTAGGTTAAATTTCAAATAGAGCCAATAGTTATTTAACATTTACGACACCGAAGAGGTAAAAAAGGAATAGGAAAAGATGGATAGATCATGTTCGTTATGAAAAGAGCTATTATTTTGACAGCATCAAAACTACTTCGTTAAAAAATTTGTAATTAAAAGAAGAATCGCGAATCTCATTTAAAGATGAATTTTCTATTGGCTGGGATCTTTAATGGTCTTTTTTTTTAACAACATAGAATTTACTTTATCGTAAAAAATATCAGTCTTTTTTATCGTCTTCCTTGTTATCTTTGCTTTCTTTTCTAAACTTCTGTTTTTAACATGAATGGCCTTCAGAGAAAAACTTTGGCATCGTAATTGTAAGGTCAAAGGTTTTCTTCCACTTCGCTTCCCCTCGAGCAGTCTTTCTTCATTCTGTATACAGTATAAGAAGGATTTATTTTTATTTCTGTATTCTTCCGAGAGAAAAAATTACTAGATACAGCAAAATAAGTGTCACCTTCCTCTTGTGCGCTATTCTCGGTTTCAGTAAAGAAGTTCATTTTATTTGTTTATTTTTTTTATTTTTTAATATTCTTTTCTCCCCTTCTTTGACATAAAAGTGAATTTACCCATTAAAAAGTAATAAAGAAGAAGTAAAAGTGAAAAGAATTGGAAAAAGAATAACTCCCCTCCCCGAAAATGTTATCGATTCGCATTCTTTTTCCTCCTACCCCTAACCCCCTTTCTCTTTTTTGTAGGTTCAAAATTGATGTTGTCGTAAAACAACGTTGCGGCTGAGAGAAGAAGAAAAGACGGTTCCTCACTTTTTCTTTCTTCTTTCCTAATAATATCAGTTGGTGTTGCTCGTCTTGGAACCTCTAAAAACGATCACAAACAACTCGACCAATGCTTCAATCCCTCTCTCTCTTTCTCTCTCTCTCTCTCTCTCTCTCTCTCTCTCTCTCTCTTTTTTTTATAGTTTCGGTTTCAGTTCGATTGTAGGAGCGGAGGCACAAGTTAAAGAGATAAGGAAATCACAAGAAACGTCGGAGAAGTTGGTGGGGAGGAAACGCTGATACAAGACGAGTGGGGGCGGCGGACGGGAATAGGGGGTGAAAGAATAACGACTCTACCACCACACCCATGCATTTCGTGACACGAACTGAAGCCCTCTCCCTCTCCTTTCCTATTTCTTAACCTCTCTTTATTTTTGTTTTCTTTTCCGAACGACCGAGCCTTGCTTTGTCAGGTAATGTCCTACATTTTACAGCCGTTCGATTTATGACGGAAGTTTTTTTTTATCCCTCTTTTTCTCCCTCTCATGCCTTCCCTTCTCTCGTTTGTTGTTGTCGTAGAAACCCATCCGTAGCTTCCATTGAATTGCACAAAAAGGATAGAAAATTGGAAACTCAACGATGAAAAGTGTCGCCGAGTCCGTAAATGTCGGCGAAGAGCATTTCATCATCATCTTTTTCCTCTACTCCCCTCCCCCCCTCACCCCGTGCCAAACTTCTGCCACCCCCTTTGTCATCGTCTTCTTTCCATAAACATGTTATCGATACAACGAATAACACGATTTTCTAAAATCTAATATTTCCTAATGTTTTAAGAGTTATTTAAAATCTTGTTTTAATCGTTCTAATATCGATTATTTAAGTGCATTTGTATTATCACAAAATGAATACCATACCATTGTATGAAAATAGACTGTTATGAATCTGTGCACCAAGTCTACATTGCTGAAGTTGCTGTCTAATTTTTTAAAGTTGTTGGTCTAATCTTTTTCGAATTTTTCTGGTTTACCGGCTCAGTCCGTATGCAAGGAATTTTCTGTACGATTTAACCCAGTGATAAGAATTGTTCTTTCATGTTAGCGTTGTTGTCGAGGAATTCTTTGGATTTTCCTCTACACAGATAAATTGAATAACTTCATAAAAATGTAATGTTTCAAACGGGTAACACAACGCAGTACACGCAGATCCGTCTTTATGATAACAGCATAAGACTTTTGTTTTCCATTTCTACGAAGTTTTTTTATTTTTAATTTCAACAATCTACGAAATGTTTTTAGATAAGATATGTTAATGGAAAAATGGAAGGAGAAATTCCGCAACCTGGATTCGAACCAAGAACCACGAGTAATCACGCTTGTCCCCTCCATCTCGTGTCCGCGATAGCCCAATTTCTATCAAGCTCGTGGTTCCTGGTTTATTTTTTCCATTAATATATTTACTTTATGCTTGGAGCATTAACTCCAGATTTCTTACGAAGGGCGGTCATGAAGTCATTATAATCAACATGAAAGAAGGATCGCTTTTGAAAATGTGTGGTGCCATTGGAAAACGCATCCCTCGAGTGCTGGAGGATACAAAGCGGCGTTTGGTGCAGTACCGCTAAACACCGCCAGAGCGTCGAAAGCAACATGGCGCAGCCCGTCGGAAAATTGACGATGCGAGCCGTGATAAGGTTCCTCTATTTGAAGGGGAAGCAACACCAAACAAATCCATGAGGAGTTAGTGGCCGTTTATGGTGACAATGCCCCATCGTACGAGACAGTCGCCATGGGGCGTCGACGTTTCCAGTGCGGCCAGATAAACGTGGAAGACGAACTTCGGAGCGGACGCCCCTCCATCTGTGACGAGCCACAAATTGCGAAGCAGACAGGCCAGACAATCACGCGAGCGTGTTATAGGAACCTCCTACGTAAATTACAGGAGGTCATCAAGTCAATGCGGCGAGGCAAGATGTACAAAGGGGTCAGACTTCTGCACGACAACGCACCAGCACTTTCCGCACATGCTAAGTTGCGGGAGAGCTGGGGTTCGAAATACTGCCCCATCCGCCGTATTCACCCAATCTGGCCCCAAGCGATTTCTTCCTCTTCCCTCGCCTGAAAAACCCGCTTCGTGGCCGGCATTTTCTAAGATGACGACGAGGTCATCTTCGAGGTGGAGCAGTTCCTCAAGAGCCAAATGGTAAAGTGGCATCCAGCAAGCCGTCCATCGTGGCCCTAGGAGGTGCATATGTGGAGAAGGACTGACGCTATCACCGTGCAGTGTCACCCCATCTCTGTCTTCCGGCTGATAGTAATGATTATATGACCGCCCTTCATATAAACTTGCTGATTTCGACTAGAATACTTCGTCGAGAGGCACTGCACTATCATGGGAGAGCATCCCCCATAAATCTCTAATCACAAAGTAGATTTCAGTCCAGCGTCTAGGAGCACAGATATTGGATACTGGAAGAATGGCGTCGGGTGTTATGAGTGATTTCGTGCTTCACACTTTCCAGATCAGGTTAACGTGTGTTGATTTGGCGGCTATCTGAAGAAACTCTCTACCGGAGTATCCAGTACTCACCGTGAAACATGGCGATGTTCTGCATTGGGGTTATTTCAACTAATACGGCATAGGACCACTGCAGCATGAGTTCTGGTGTATATGAGATATTTTGAATAATCTCTTTGTGGTAGTTCTACGTCAATGGTATGTGCCATGCTGGAATGGTATGCGGCAAATCAGGTCTGCCGTGGATTGTCTTGGGCTTTAATCCCATTTAGGTCCTCTGAAAGAAGTAGGTCGCGGTAGAGTTAGGTCGACTAACTTCAGGTGAAATGGTGAAACATTCTGCTCGCCATAATCCAATTTGGGGACATACTACCACAAAAAACGTCTGCTGTAATTGCTGGGCGTGGTGACCTATCAATTACAGAGGTAAATTAAATTCTATTTTAATAATAACAAATTTAATATAATTTTTATAATAAATATGTTCTTTCATTTATGTTTATACACGTCTGCTCGAGTGTCCGAACTAAAAATTCTGGCACGAAGCGCATTCAAATTTGTATGCCCCAATGCACTCTTCTCAAGGGATTCTGTCATTCAATTTGAGTCTTCAACGTGTTCGGGCTTCTGAAACCTAGCTTATACAGGGTGCTTCATAGGTTCAATAATGAAAAATTGGAATATCGTTTGAAAGTAAAAAGATTTTTATTTCAAGTGGTTAGGATTTACACATGAGAATAAAGGAAATTAAAAGATAGTTTTTCTCAAAATGTTTGCCATTTGAGCAGAATACGAAACGAAGTCTCTACTCGAAGTTCTCGATAATCCTCTTGAGTTGGTCTCTTGAAATCAATCTTATCACATTTGTTATCGCTGTTTTCAGCTCTTTTATGGTTTTTGGTCCATAAATAAGATTTCTATGGGCCCCTGCACATTCGCACGACGTCATTTGTGACACTTGTTAGTCCGCTGACGAGCTATTTAACTAACAAATTAGCGAGACCCATTGAAGCACCCTGTAGTTACATTTTTTTGCACATTTTCTTCAGACCTCTATTCAGATTGACGTTGTAAGGTAGGTCGAAAACTTTTTATTTGTTTTTTCCTTTCTTCAAGATCGTGATCTCTTCTAACAGGTGGTTCTAAATTTTCTTAACTTTTCCACCATCCAGTCTTCAGAACCACTGAATCTGGCCAACACCTTAATTCTTTCCGGTTCCCTTCCTCTAGCTTCTTCTTGGAGGGAAATCAGGCACAAACGACAAAGCTGCTAATTTTTTGCGAGAACAAAAGGTTAGTATCCTTTCTACTCCCTCTAGAGGGAGCCCGCATGGTAGTATAAATAATCAGTATTTGCGCTACTCTGGCCCCGCGTGGTCACGCGCACAAGCACGTAAGTCCATATATGTTTGCTTTCGTTTTATACCCATACACCCTATTTTTGAATAACTCTTATTGTAATGCAGCGCACCTGCTAGCAAATAGGCAAATTTGATAGGTCAGTCCACCTGAAAGGCGAATTGGTATATAGTAGGCAGTGGCATCGGCCCATTTGCCATTTCCAACGCCATCTGCCTTGTACACTAAACATTCACTCGCAAGAAAACTGGCATCTTCCCATCACCTTATTCGACGTTTTTAATCCTAGGATAATCCCACCATCTTAAATTTTAAATGGGGTTTAAAAGCCGATTTTTTTGAGTTTACAAGTGTACAGGGTTGATGCAGTTAACAATGAACGATTATGACCTTCTTGCACGTTTCCCTGTGACTACATTATCAGGCCCGTAGTCAGGGGGAGGGGCGAGGGGGGGGGGTCGACGACCAACCCATTATGGAAAAAGTCCGCCTCCCAAATATGGAAAAAGGTCCGACTCAGTGGAATTTTTGAAAATCCACTCCCCCCCCCCAAGATAACGTCCTGGCTACGGCCCTGATTATGCTTGACAATTGCACGCGCCTTGAAGTATGTGCACAGTAGAATACGTCTATGCAATTAGCCGACAAAGTTAAGCCTAAAACGGTGGAAAAACTGAACGCGTTTAGGGAAGGGCACATATGGGCAGTAATAATTGGAAAGTGCAGACAGCAAGGTCTCGTCATAAATAAAGGTACCACCAGTAATGTTTTTCAGAGGAACAACGAACCAGAAACATAAACCAGCATACCCGTAACAAATGTTCGACTTATGACGTCCTTAGAAAACCAATCTATACTGCACCACATGGACAAGAAACTGAAAATGTCTCAAAGAAGTGTCGGACGCATTTTCGAGAAAACCTGAAATTGCAGTGTTGGCAGTACGATTCGTGGTCAACGTCTGACAGAACGGCACATCCGCGAACGCTTCACCAAGGCTAGAAAATTTTACGAACACTTTGCACATGACAGATGGCAATGAGTGGTCACCCTAGATGAAGGTCGTGTATACGTCGATGACACCAATAAGCTACGGGCTATTCATCACCGTCACAAAGATGGCAAAGGACGGGCTACTTTCATCAACCAACGCAAAGAGTCGTTTTCCAGAAGGTTTATGGTTGTAGCTGCATATTGTGCTAGTGGTTAGCCGATGTTCACAGGTGACTACTAACTAACGTTAGTCTCTCGATCTACTTACAACAGAACGTAATGAACTCAAGTTGACCATCGATAAATTCCTAGTCTCATCGAGTACATGTCCGCATGGATAACGCGTCGAGTCACACCTCACGTTCTCACGTGGCCTACTATGCGGAAAAAGAAACAGGAACCGGAAACAAGGTGGTCCCAGTTTCATCCGTCCCGGTAAAGTCCCCAGACGCCTCACTCATAGACTTCTGTGGCTTTAAACTCCCTAAAAGAAAGTTTGGAAACCATTGACCTAGAACGCTGAGAGGCCTATGGAAAGTGTACGAAGAAGTATGAAGCAACATCCATCTTGTAATGCTTCGCAGAAGTTTGTTACAATGGAAACTACGATGTCGGGTCATTGCTCAAAACAAGGGATATCGCTTTGACAACGGATGGTGGAGAAACGGTATCTCAAAGAGAAGCTGAAGATCACAATTGTTCTATTTTAACGGCCTTAAGCTTCCGTAGATGGGACTGTGTTCCGAATGATAATGTAAAGAACGTGTCTGCTTTAAAATATTTGGGCATGTGGAACAAATGAGTGATAAACGGCTGTATTCTGACAATATGAATGAGAAACGCGGTTAAGGGAGACAAAGTTTGGCGAGATTGGATCGAGAAATACTTGCAGATAATTTTGAGTTGTTTTTTTTTTTTTTTTTTCGTTTGGGAGACAAGCTATTTCCTATAAGACGCATAGTTTTCGAATTAAGGACGAAACACGAAAAAGTTATTTTCAATAAAGTGGAAAACGTTTATCCATTATGTCTCACTTATTCTATTTGATCATAAATTTTTAACTTTAAAATTTGATTGAAACTCCTTCAGCCCTTTGGCTAGTAAAAAATCACCCAAAAATTGGTTGCTTTAATCCTTTGCCTTTTTAAACGGACGCAGAGTAGAATCAAATTATCAAAATAATTTTGATGAAAAGGGCCGAGTTTAGGATGAGGACGCCAGCTTGAAAAAAATGCGCGGTTATTGTGGTCTGTATATTGTCTGCCACAGGCGCCGAAATTGTTCGGCTCTACCCTCATCAAGAGAAAGGTTAAGAGATTTTATTATGGCCATTCTTCCCGATTTTGTCTAATTTGCTTTCGCGTTTTTGTGTCCGGTTTTCGATTTTAGCAGTCATTTATTTTAGATCATTATAAGAAATAAGAATGGTTATAAGAATGCCGCTCTATAATGCTGATTCAAGAAATAAGGCGCCATGTTGTTTTATAAGAAAACTGCAAATAGTAAATGCTGTTAATTTTTACATGAGCGTATCCGTATCTCTTGGAAGAGGATCCGATGCCTGAGCCCTTTTAAGTCTTTTTCAGTATAGTATATTTTTATATGCCTTTAAAAAAACGTTATAGCGTGTCACTTTCCCTCTTGTTCCATTTTGATTTTTCTCTCGTTTCAGTGCCGTATTTAGAGGGGGGGGGATAGAGCACAATCGCCCCCCCCCCCAACCCGAACTTATATACTTTTTAAGCAATTCATAAG
>JAHWFO010009480.1:875721-947964 GCA_023313115.1 Rhysida immarginata | reverse complement strand
CCCCCCCCCCCATCCCTGTTTAATTTTTGGAGGGATTTTGATAAAGGCGACCTTACCCACACCTTTGCTCACTCCTAATTTCCGTCTGGAACAATTATTTCGCTGTTATTACCTTGACAGTCTTTAAAAACTCCACCATTAACGGTTAATTATATCTGGATTTACAAATAATGCAATTTCTAATTAATAAGAAAGCTATTATTTTCTAAGGTTATTATAAAGGAAACCATGTTTTAAAATGAACATAGACGTCGTTTTAGCGTATAAGTGTTAAATGCACTGCTTATGAAACGAAAAAAGAAATGGCCAAACGTTATCATATTTTCTTGATTTACGTTCAAAATCTTTATTTATTTATTTATTTATTTATTTATTTATTTAAAGTATAAGTAACAAAAAACCCTGTCCGGAGCCGTTTTAAATTACATGTGAGCAGTATAGAAGAAAACATGATAGAGAATAAATAGAATTTTACTTTTTATAATCTGAAAATTATTTTTTTTTAAATAATCCATAATTTAAAATTGGTTGTGTCTCCAAAAAATCCAGTAAGAATGGATCACGTTAAATTGAAACTGCTTCCGTCCCCAAAACAGTAACTCAAAAGTAGTTAATTTATGTTATGAGTGTTTCAAACTACACTAATACCATCAATTGGGAATGAAGAGCAGGCAAAGAGCGAGGGAGTAAATGGGCAGATTAGCAGAATGACAAAAATAAAGCGAAGGAATATTAAGCCACTATCGTCATGCTTTTTTAATGATCTGGAGATATTCTGATAATTACGACTAAGAGAAATAATAACACTATTTTTTAAATAAGTAAGAAAGAAGGGAATGCATTTATGTTAAATAATCTGTCTGCGGTCTGCATTACACGTCAGCGGTATCACGAAATGGCGGAATGACTCCGAAATGGCGTCAGAACAAGAGACGATTTACTGAATTGTTTATTCGACTGCAGAAAAATTATGCAGCCTTTTAGAAAGAAAATTGATATTGATCCACTGAAGAACTGTATCCAGCGTTCCGTTATGATGTGAGGAACGTTAGAGTTACTTGTGTAATTAAAAAAATACCATGTCACTATATATAATTTCCGTTGTGTTTTTATATGTTTCAATCACGCTGTAAGAGTTGTCGGTTCGAATCCATGTGGAAGCACTTTTTTAGGCATCTTTGATAAAATACTAAATTTTTTTTTCTTCATTCTATATAAATGTGTATTTTATATATTTTTTGTTAAAAATTTCCTTCAGTCTTATCAATTTTTGATGGAAATGTTGATGTTAACGGCAGTGTAGTGTTGGGCTCTAATATGTGGGAGATAGGTCCATTAGGCAGAAGCAAGCTCTATTTTTATTTTCTTAAATCGCTATTCTTACAATAAATATTGAAAAAATGTAGTCACCTGATATGAGCACGAAATATCGGAATGAATACTCACGAAATTTAAAAGTTTGGAAGCTCGTACACAGGAGTTACATTTTCGTGTGTATGCGCACAATCACGATACACGCCTTCCCTCCACCCAAGGAGAATATAGACGGTGCTCCACCCCACACTCGCACAAGCACATGCATCAGGCTTAAATTTTAAGTTCATTAAAACTGGTCAAGAATGAATTTTTCTGCACATTGAAAAACTTTTTACGGCCAATATTGAAGCAAATATATACGCATGCCAATAAGAAATGTATAGAGGCTAATGGACACAGGGGCAGGTAGTTTATTAAACAAAGTAGTTTTCATGGTATGTTTGTTAATCTAGCTTGGTATATTTTTTTTCTTTTTACACCTCAGGATGTCGCAATCGTTAGATTTCATTGCAATTTATTATGGCTGTTTGCATTTGATAGCTTCCCGATGTTTATGCAGTGGTTATAAAATAAATGTTACTACATTGAAAGCAAATGAAGCCGTATTTCAGACCAGCTTCCATAAGTAGCGTCAAAATGAAGCAAAATGACTGCTGATATAATTCTCCGCCATGAAGTTTAAACAATTTTTTTTTCTCAAAAATAATAGGTATTGCAGAATCAGAATATTCAATCTGAAGTTATGAATTATTGCCACCAGAGCCGCTACAGACTGTTGTTTATATTGATGTACAAAGTGAGTCAAAAAAAAAAGTATTACACACTGAACTGTCATAGAAAATTTATTTTCCTACAAGGTTAAATATCTGGGACAAAGTTATGTTCCCTCATTGGGCCTTTCCGTTTTGAAGGTACCGTAACTGGAGAAAAGGCCATTTACAGGAGAAAAGGAGAATGGTACCTTACGCCGCTCGATTTTTTCTCATGGGGCACAGGAAAAGATCAAGTGTACCGTCATAAACCAGGTAACCTGGACACACTTTGGGATGAGATTCAAGCGGTGTGTGCAGAAAGTTTCCATTTGACACTTTGGTGCAAAGTACGGAAATGGTCGTACTCAGAAATGTATCGATGGTGAAGGCCACCATTTGAAACATTCAGTTTGACCAGAAAGTACACTTACAGTTCTTTTCCAATTTTCCAATTGGACTGTAGTCTTTTTTTCCCAGAAATTTAATATTTTAGCATAACGGATAGAATTAATAAGTGTGATTATTATTGTAGTAACCAACGAGATTAATATAATTAGAGTGGAAATAAACGTATCGTCAGCGCCACCACTATGAAGTCGAAGTAACTAGTGTCAGCCATGACAGTTGAGGCATCGCCTACAATCTCTTATCATTGTAGGCTATGGTTGAGGTATAAGACGTATGCAAGCTGTAGCTAATAAAATGCATTTCCTTTTTTGGGATTTTATTCTAGCTTCTTCTTATTATTATTTAGCGATATAGTGACATTTACGAGGATGCTTTACGCTTACTCGGCGTTCAGTTGTTCGAACAAGAGAGAAAAACAATCGGATATCACCTTTCACAAGTAATTAGGCCTAGCCTTCTGGCTGCCTATCTTGTTCATTATAGCGTGTATTCTGATTTCCTGATTAGATTAGCCGTTCATACTTAGGGGAAATAAAGATAAAACTTAACAACATGTTAAGGTGCTAGCACCATATATTTTCTGTATAATTTCTTATGCACACTCCGATTTATCCGTCGCTAAAAAGTCGGTTATCCGGACACGGTACATTGACATCTTCAGCCAGGTTCATTAGTGTAGTGGGCCGGATAACCAACGTTTAAGCGACGGATAAATCGGAATTTCCATAAGAAATTATATTGAAAGTATATGGTGCTAGTGCGTTAACATTTCTTTGTTTTATCTTTACTTTCCCTAAGGATTAACGAATCCTCAATCAGTATGAGCCTTGGTATACTAAAATACACATATACCAATAGCATTTATCTCTTCTCACCCCGAGAGCAAAATTTCGATTATACATTTGTTTAAAAAGTGAATACTGTATATACTTACGTTGCCACTATATCATAACAAGAAATTAATCCTCCCGAGGAAGGTATAGGAAAGTAGCGAAACCCCTGAGATCATCTATTTTTTCCCTTTTATTTCACGTTTTAACCCCCTCCCTCCTCACTTTTTAAATAGAAAATTGATTTTCTCTTTCGTTTCTGATCATTTCCGATCGAATGATATATAACATGCCAGATGTTGCCATAGTTCTAAAGACCAAGTAACTGCCATCCTCACAACTCCGACCCCATTGGGACAATTTGGCCCAAACTTCATAGTAATGGAGATCTTAGAGGAATCTGCATACCAAATTTCACTCCTTTATATGTATAAATACACGTAGACAAATAATTAAATATAAACTGGAGATGACCTCCAAACATGATGTAAAACACGTAGACCTTTTGCTCCCCTCTAATTTCCAACCCCGAAACTCCGACCCCAGTGGGCCAATCAAAACCAAAGTAAACAGTGAAGATGCACATGCCCATAGTAAGCTACATTCCGAATTTCAACCTTCTACCTCAAAAAATGTGGAAATAATGAAGGGGACGGACAGACGGACATTGTGAAACCAATAAGTAGCTCCATGCTTCCGCTACTTAATAATGTAAAATAAATAATTCCGAGAGCAGAATGTACATTTCCCCTTAGAACCCAAAGAAATAATTATTTGATGAAAAATAGGAAAGAAAATTTTTCTTTTTCATCAATAATTTGAACAGCTGAGAAATGGAGTAGGATAAAACCCTCATATATCATTCATGAGGTATTCAATAATAATTATAATAATTTTCTCTTATTTCTGTATATAATAATATTGTAATAAATGGAATAAATTTCACGGAGAATTATCATTTTCCTTTTATATTCATTTCCTGCATACAACACCATGATAAATATGATTGTAATAAACCGAATGTTTATACTTCGTATTGTGACTTCGCATCATATTTCAAGTTTTTACCTCAACTCTCATGGCGGACATCACTTCAATTCGCTTCAAATATGGCGTCGTTATTTCCACTCTAATCTCGTTGGTAGTACAGTGGCTAGAAGTAATAGTGTGTCCATTGCCGCTGATTTCGTGTCATCATGACTGATGACACCGCCAGATGGCACGACAATCTAATGCGCCGACAATTACTCTATAATGCATGGGATTCAATGTAAGTTTAACAGCACGAACGCTTTAAAAATACTTGTTTAATAAAATAAAATAAGATTGTAAACTTGAAATAATATCCAGAAAAACTAATTAAATGAATTTCAAAGCAGTATTCGTTTTATTTATTATTTAATCGAATAGCTGTTGTTATAAAAAGTTAAGCGCAGAAAATAATTATATGGAAAAGTGTAATGGTTTTTAAATTGAAATGTTCTTTTTATATTTTACAAATTTCATAATTTATAATTTATTACATGTTATTGTGTACGTCTGAGCTTTAAAAGTTTACTTTTTTCACGTTTTGCACTTCTTTTTTCGTTTGGTGTTTTTACTAGAAAGTGCAAGCGCGTAAGAACGTAGAACTTGATAATGCTATTTGTTACTGCAGGGTTATATTATTATATTTTAAATTTTAATTTAGAGACACATAACGAAACCGTAAAACAAATATAAAACAACCAAGAAATGAGAAAAATGACTATTCGATTAAATAATAAATAAAACGAATACTGCTTTGAAATTCATTTAATTAGTTCATCTGGATATTATTTCAAGTTTACAATCGTATTTTATTTTATTAAACAAGTATTTTTAAAGCGTTCGTGCTGTTAAACTTACATTGAATCCCATGCATTATAGAGTAATTGTCGGCGCATTAGATTGTCATGCCATCTGGCGGTGTCATCAGTCTTCATTACAATCTCATGCCTGCATTTAGTATTCAATTGCCACACTATTACTTCTAGCCACTGTAGTTGGTAGTAACCAATGCTAAAATCAGGCGAGATGGCGGATGTGTGAAATAACAGCGCTGCTGTCGGCATCGACCAACTTCGTAGCGAATCCTGCTTACTGTAAGTGGCAATTTCACGTTTCGTGTTAAGTTTCTGTCGTATACTTTATTGTTTCACTATTTATAAGTGATGAGCGTGTTTTAATGTGTTATTAATGAAATTTGTGTATTGTTTGTTAAGTTTTTTAAACTCGTATTTTAAAAAAATTTACTCTTTGTATTTAATCATGCACGTACAGTCGGATGCAAAAGGTTTTTACCTGCTCCGTAGGAACTGAGTTTACCGGATGGTGATCGATTGCAAAATCAGGTACTTTTACTGAGAGTCAAGGCAGATTAGACTGGACTTGTCTCTTCTACATGAAAATAAGGTAGCAGGTATACGCTTGCGACGTGCTATTCACGTGTTCAACTCTGACTTAAGTCTAACCCTTTTTGCACCCGACTGTACCTTATGACAGCAGATAGGACTAATTCATTCCTTCAGCAGTTAGCAAATGTCTTGACTGTTGCGGTCATTGTTCTTGAAGATAACCAGAATTGGCCCGTTTAGAGTTGGAACAAAATCTAGTTTCACTGAATTTTGTTTTAATTGACAATGAATTGTAGCGGGAGGATCGTAGAAAAAGCACGACACTATATGCTGTTCGCAATTGGATACCAGTTCTTCGCTGGCAATAGCTAATCCACTGCTTCTTAATCGATTCTGATTATAGAAATCTATAAAATGTGAAGTTTCTATCGGATTTCTTATTTACACACATAACAGAGAACAATTTAAAGGCATTCTGATAGAAAAAAGACAAGCAAACTCTTGCATTATGTAGAATCGAAAGCGGTTATCGCGGCAGGAAATGACTTCTTGTTCTGCGGATTCTCATGGCTAATGTTTTTTTAATCCTCGGAGAAGAGTCTGAGCGGCGCTCGTGTCGTTTTTTTATTACCCAGATTTTAACAAGATTTGTCTTTGAGAGCTCTTGAATCGCTCGGAGTATTTTTCAGACACAATTCGCAGATTGCCAGATTCAATATGGCGTTGTCCACAGTGCAAATAAAAATAAAAAATTAAGTTTAGTAGAATAAAAGTGCATACATTAAATATTTAGGCGTGGAGTATGTAAGCAAAAAAAAAAATAAATAAATAAATAAAAAGAAAAAAGAAAGCCTTAAATACAAACTTTCAAATTTCCAATTTTCAAATTCCACAATTTTCTGAGAAGTCCGAGAGCTATCGGTCACGTGACCAGCCTTCCTCAAATATCAATCCGCGATGAATAAAAAAAACACTAGCCTGAGTGGACGAGAGGGCCAATTTTCAATCTTCCGAGGCATTTTTCTTGACAATATTTCAGGATATATTGAAAAATTACCTTGGATGCAAAAAAATAAGGTCGAATTTTTCCGTGGGGTTTACCTTTAAGAAACTGTAAGAAGAAAAAATAATCGTGTTTGAAAATTAATTCTTAAGATTACATTTTAACGTTTCATCTTTTTTCCTTGTAAGGTCGATAACGCACGCAGTGACATCTTGCGGATGCGCCAGAAAACGACGCAAGTAATCACGCTTATTAATTCTATTCGTTATGTTTGTAGGTAGGAAAATAAATTTTCTATGACAGTTCAAAGTATGTATACATTTCTTTTACTCGCCCTGTATATCATATAACTTTTTTATAATTCTTATGTTTACGTATATAAAAGCTTAATTAGCTCCATAAAAATATTTACTGTAAAGTTTTCCGAAGAATTACAGTTAATTGCCCTTCGACTTGTTTTCGTTGATTTTTTATGTGGACCGATTTAAGGAAAGGTCAGGACATTTGCTGGGTACCTCTAACAAGAGTAGACTGAGGAAATGTATTTTGAGTATTAATTTGTATTAACCATATTAACTTCTAGATGTTTTGGATATTTTAGAAGACACCAGGTTGTTATGGGAGTTTTTGTATTACTGGTGAGGTGGAAGAAAGTAACTTCATCCCTTTCAAGGGTTATTTAACTGTATGTATAACCCGCTGGAAGAAATACATAATTAGTTAATGATAACGACTGTTTGAGCACAGTTATAATTAAATGTTTATGCGAATTAACTCCATTTACGGAGGTTGAATCAAAAGTAGTAGCCGACTCGGGAGGGGGGGTTAGAGTTTGACGAATTCTGAGCGAAGACCATCTACCACAAGGATATATCGCAGTTTATTAAGAGAAAAGAGTGGGAAGAAACGTCAGTACGAATTTGAATGCCATAGACATTATGCCACCTGCGTCAGCCAGTGTAATAATATGTCAGAAAAATTGGTGATACGCGGGCTCCTTCGTCACTATTGCAAAAAGGGGACCAGTGCGCGAGCAACAGCCGCCGAAATTTGCAGGGTGGAAGGTCAGGGTGTGACCAATGAACGGACAGCACGACGGTGGTTCTCCAGACATGGGCCTGGAAGATGCGCCAAGGAGCGGAAGACCCAAAGAAGTGGATGACGCAGCCCTATGGCACAAGTGAAAGCTAACCAGGCAGCACCACCCATGGACTAGCGGCGGACATCGGGAATCACAATCGAGTGTGGTTCGACATCTGCACGCCACGGGAAAGTCAACAGGAGCTGCCGAGTTGTGTCCCACGAGCCGACGCCCGCGCAAGCACAACAACGGGTGAAGGTGTGTCGTCAACTGCTGGAAAAAATCAAGGTTCTGCCACATCAAGCATACAGCCCCGACCTGGCACCTTCCGACTACCATCTCTTCCGGTCCATGGCGCACTTCCTGCGTGGACGGCGCTTCGCCAATGTCAGTGAGGTTGAAGACGCCGTGCGTGACTTTTTCGCCCAGAAACCGGAGTAGTGGTTTCGCGAGGGCATCCGCCAACTGGATGATCGTTGGATGAAGACCATCGAGCATGGTGGACTTTGAAGATTAGCAATGAGTGGTTCCTGTCTGGTGCCCATTTAAAAGTTTGCGCGGTGATCGGCCACTACTTTTGACTCAACCTCTGTTGGTGTTGCCCATAAAAAATCTCATGCTAAATTTCGACCACCTGAACTAGAAACTTATCAGTAAATCTGATCTCTGCCCTCAACTCTTCTCACAAACGTGTGAACTCCCTCTCTAGTATTGCGTTACAGTAACATGAATCTCACCCTCCAGTTAACGTTAAAAACTAACGTTGTTTAATTGTATTAATAAGGATAGAGTTGCTTTATTTTGAAACTTAAGTTAACGGGACACCTATTAGCTCAACGATACAGTATGCTGTCCGATCAGAGGCGTAGCTACGGGCGGCCAAGGTGTGCAAAGTACACGGGCGCAACGAATTAGGAGTGCTAAAAGGCTAAATTGAAGGGGCGCTAAAACTGAAAAAGGAACACGGGCGCTAAAAAGATGTGTCCGATCCATTACAGTAGGGTAGTGTGAATGAGCAGAACCAGCCCGATGCTCCTGCACATGACCTCCCACATTTTTAATCATAACAATCCAATATGGGAGTAACCAGGGGTGGGGGAAAATCAAGTTAACTTATATACTTCATTATTTAGAAATAAGATGTAAACGGGAAAACTTTGGAAAGATAAAGCTGATATTTGGTGCACTTATGTCATGTATTTTTCTCTCATTTGACTTTTCTTAATTATTGGTTTTTAATTAGTTAGTGTTTTTAATTTTTGTAAAATAACTTTTATTGGTATTAAATGATTTATTACTAATTACTATCTGTATTTTATCCCGTTTATATTCCTTGATTGGCTAATTTTATTTTTATCTTATTTGTAAAATAATCTCATTGTTTATTATTTACTTTAATCTATAGTTTATCAAATTTTGTATTCCTTTGATTAGTCCCTTATTCTTTGTAAAATTAACCTGATTGGTTATTAATTGTTATATATAGTCGTAGTGTATTCTCAATTTACACGCTGATGAAGAGAACGGTATCTTCGTAATGTACATCCGTGGCTCCATTTATGGAATTATGGTTTCTGTCCTTATTTTGTTTGATACTGCCATTTGTCCACAGTTTTGGGCATTATACCACTTGTATGACTAAAGACTATGTGAAGAATTTAATGGTGGCTATCCTATTTCCGGAAATGGCCGATAATGGGCGTACCCGGGGTCTGCCCAAAACTTTAAATGGGAACATCGGTCGAATAGGACGTCGTTGAATAGGTCTTGGAAAAAGAAACAACTTTTATAGGATACGTTTTTTTCCGAATAGGATTCCTTCAGGAAATAAACAATAAAACACTTTCAGGGCAGATGCAAATTTCATCACATATTACAATGTTCAAACTGCCGCCCAATTTGCTGCTGGCATTTGCGCAATCTCCTCCTCACGTCATTACAAAACCTCTTCCTGCGTTAACCTGTCCTCCTTATTCGCTACTGCATAACCTCTCTCGTTGTTGGTACACAATTTATTTTAGGCACCCCCAGAGGAAAAATCGAGGGAAGTGAGGTCTGGAGATCGAGGGGCCTATACTAAGGGTCCAGCCCTACTAATCCATCGCAGGGGAAAGATGCGATTCGCGAGTTATGTGCAGGGCAGTCATCCTGCTGAAACTACATGCCAACTCTCGTCGCTAAGGGGGACATCTTCAAGGAGTTCAGGCAGCACGTTTTCCAGAAAGTAGACATAAACTCTCCGTTCAGGTTACCCTGGAAGAAGTACGGGCCGATAATGTGGCCTCCGATAATGCCACACCACGTATTCACATTCAACACATGTTGGTCGTCCACCTCACGGAACCGGTGAGAATTTTTTTTTTCATTATGGATATTCACCTCCCCGTTGCTTTTGATAACAAGTAATCAGCAAATGAAATACAGGATTAAGCGAATAAATAACAGAGCTTTGAAAAAGAAAAGGAATCATTCTTGATTGGGCACATCGACGTCTGGAAAATATGTACCGTATTGTTATTCCTGGACCCTTTCATTTCTCGAGAAATTTCTTTGACAGATTTGCTACTAAGATAGCATTCTATGAACGTCTCCATGGGCGTAGCCAAATGGGGGGGGGGGGGAGCTGCAAGTAAATTTATATACGAGGTGCTACCCAAATATATCCGAGAATTTGATTCCTACATTTTTTGAGTATTTCTTTCTCCTACACTCTGTCCAACGAATGTTTGACTGAGTGTGTCCAATTAAATTTCCAATTTTAATCGTTAGACGTTGTTAATTTTACTTTGCAACAATGTATAACAATTGAAATCGGGAGTTTAACTGGACACACCCAGTCAAACTTTCGTTGGACAGAGTATAGCCTTAATTACATTCATAAATTATTATAATTTGTTTGCGATGATTAAGTTTGGAGGTTTGAACGGAAGATCCTGTATTTCAGACATTAAATAGAAGGCTGGGCCCGGGGGGAGGGGGGCAATCCTGCTTGTGGAGGGGGGTCCCCCATGTAACAGATTTAGTTGACATGGTGGCCGACAGGGGGCCCCCCCCCCCCCCCCGGTACGGCTCTGATAGAAGGCGAAGTTTTTGGATCTTGGCTTGCCTTTGGAACGGTACTGCATCTAATGTTTTATTCTTTTGTATTGCCGACGCTATTATCTCTTAAAACCAGTTGTTTTAATTCTTGTACTTGTTCGCTTAGTTCTTATTTAATAAAATTTTTAGTGTATAAAATATTTATAAATCTTTTTACTGGCTTTTAAGGAAAGTGGATATAATTCACCGTTAAGTATAATACCGTCTTAGCATACGAGAGATTCTATTATTATCAACATATATTTAATTTGCCTTCATTTCACTTACATGGAAGAGGAAAACATTAATTCGGCGACACTTTCTAACTTTTAAGAAAGTTAAATTTTAAAAATTTTATATTTGTTAAGTGGCGGTAGTGTTTGTGCATTTTTGTTTTATTTTAAAACTTGATATATTCATCTCCCTTCAAAAACTTTCTCCCACTGAAATGTGACGCTCCCCTATCTCCAACACCCGCACTGAGTTTCAGAAGGGACAGAGCGAAGGGGAAGCGGGCAGTGCGCTTCTGGACATGTGGGATAGAGAACGCTCAAAACAGAGTGCTCTCCACAACCACACAAATATTTAAATTAAAGTTGTTTTGTTTTCAATCCGGTATCATTCATTCAATTCAATACAGTCCACCAGCTCTCAGAGCATCGAAAGTGTACATAACAGGTAGTTTTAAACATAATTCAGTTCATATCTATTTTGCAAACGTCTAAATATCTCGAAACGAAAAATATGTGAGTTAGATTAATGTCGTAATCACTAGCATAAATAGCAGCGCTTAAGTGGGAAATAATTATTAATGAGGTAGTTTTGGAACTATCGAAGGAAAACTGAAAATTATTCTCCTTATTAAATTGGTGCTCCCAAAAGTTTCAATTACAAATCGCAGAGTTTATACCGCGTGTCCCAAAAATGAGCGACAAGTTGAAAAATCGGAAGGCTATAGAAATGTGCGGTTTGCTACGTGCTGCTTAAGAAACCAGGGAATTTATTCGCACCAAGTTCCAAAATTAGTTACAAAGTTCGTTAACAGATGGTGCTGCTGACAGGGAAAAAACTATAAAACAATGTTTTCACAATAACCACCATTTGCAGCTAGAGCACTATAATAGAGGCAAATAAAATAACCACCATTTGCAGCAACAATGCGGCGCAGTCTGAGGACAAAATTCGCAGACGCCCGTGCAAACATTTCAGTTGGAATTCTGAGCGAGGTATACGCAGAATGCCGATCTGACGGGCATTTCTATCGCCTTCCCTGGTTTCCTAAGCAGAACGCAGCAAACCGTACATTTCTATGGCCTTCCATTTTTCGTTAATCGACGCGTCGGTTATTTTTGGGACACCCGATATATTATGAAGTTTGATCAAAGTGGTTCAGTAGTTTAATAGATGAAAATAACGTACAGACAAACGGACGATCATAATATCAAGCTTTTTCCCGCATTTCTCTCAAATTAAATAAACATTATACCAGAAAGGTTATCCACTTTGCAATTAGTAGGGACTTCTACATAGACCGATAAATATATGTATCTCCAGCTATTTTTAGTTTCTGAAATTTTATTAAAATATTTCTACAGTATGTGAATATAAAATTTCTGAGTGCATTTCTTATATACATCTTTAGAGGTAGAAATAAAATTGTTGATCAATGGATATTTACAGGAAACAATAAACTTTTAAAGATGGAGAAGCTTCTATTTTATTTGCCATAGGATGGAAATAAATTTCAGCCTTCCTTAAGCGGAGCACATGTTCTCACTCAGAGCTGAAGGGGAAGAAATTTTAATTTATGGGGGCTATAAATCTTTTTTCTCATTTAAAAGACGATTCATATGTGAGCCATATGTAAATGAGTGTCAGATATATTAAATCGAGCATTATCAAATTCAAATCTGACTTTATACACCATCTTATATTCCTAGATGAAGCTTGACTGAAACCTTCTCATCGTCATGCATTACAAAAAAAATTCGCACGTTAATTTTGTTTAGCTGGTGTTTAAAATCAATTTCCAGTTTATTTTCTCTAGGTTCAATAGAGTTTGTCTTTGCCTAACGCTATCCAAAGTGACAAATTTCGTTTGTTGTCTTTGCATACATTAGGTAAACATGGCGTTTTTAACAGTTTCCGAGTTAGGAGTACCGAGACGAGAGATGGCGATAGAAACGTGTCAATCAGGTTGCTAGGCTGGACGAGTTGAACGAAGCGGTCGGCTGTGAACAATCCAATGTCGTCTATGTCATCTCGTTGCAGATTGAGAATTATACCTAAGGGAGATGGAGAGAATCTAGTCGCAAACCTATTTCGATTTGTTTGTCTTCTGATCAATACCTGAAAATCTTTTTCATTACCAAATCCAATTATATTGTTTCTGTCGCCTCTAAACAATTGAAACGCATAAAAAACAAATGAAATCAAAGACGAGAGTTGCTGCAGGGTTGCATCTGATCTGGCTTTATTCTATTTTATTTCATTGGATAAGCGCAAGTGTCCATCCCCTTTAGAATATAAAGGATCCGTGATTCTGGAGCGTCATTTGGCTACATATCTAAAGTTATATCATGGTTATTAAATGTAAGATTAAATGGCTCTGTTGACGAATCATTGAAGTAGACGATGTTTATGTCAGACTAGAAGAGGCACCTGGCGTTGCCCGGGATATTTACATTTGTAAGTAGACAGAACAACCTCAAGAAGTTAAATAATGACACAAATTGGTTTTCAGTAATTATGCAATTTCTTGCTGTACACGAAGCTCCCGTTGTTCACTTGTTTCCGACGCCCGGAGAACTTTTTGTCTTATCTGACCAATACTCATTCATTTCTTCGGTGGCATTTCGATAGATGTGAATTAACATGTATCCTTCGAAGATTATATTGCTTGAGGAGTCGAGTTGATGTATGCTTTGTTATCGATTATGTCGTAAACTGTCGCCCGAGGTTGACCGGCTTCCTTATATACCTGACCCTGTCTGGAAGGTTCTACACTGTTCAAGTGTTCCAAACGCACAAATCGTCTGAATATTTGTTAGGGAGCTGAAGTGAGACACGTGTATCATCTCGAGAGAGGCTGCCCTATCCATATCGTGCTATTATACTCATTTCCTGCTCATAATTAGCATTATTAGGCTATTATGTTCTATCATGGCATCATCTTGAAAATATTGTTGCATCATCACTACATCGGTTTCCATAGCAACAATATTTTCCCAGCGTTGATATGAAAATATATGGCAGCAATAACTTCGACGGAACAACTCTTTTGGGTGGCAGTCGTCAGTGTGCTCTACAATCCCAATAATCTGAATGGAGTTATTCACTACTTGGTAAACTTTTGTTGCAATTGCACTTTGCTCTCGATGTTTTGAAGCAAAAGTTGGCCTTTCATCACTTTATGTGGTCTCGTAGTCGCAGTTGCTTCTGTTAACACGCTCACCACTTACTCAGTTGCAGCAGAGTGCTGGCCAAACCAATACAATACTGAGCGAAGGGACTGGTTCCTCTGCGCCTTTCAAATCTTTCTCAATTGTCTGCTAATCCTCCATTATCTCCAGTTAGTGCTTATTTTTAAAGATTTTCAAGAAAATGTTAAGTTCTAAGAACTATGAATTCTAAGAAAACCCCGAACAACAAGAATTCTAAGCATTTTTACAAATTGAACCTTATTTTAAAGTACAAACTTTGCCTTGCATTGTTGGTCATGAGATACCTCTTATTAGTATGCACTACCATCATAATGAGTATCGATTATTATCGATAATTATTAATTTTTCGAAATCTGATGTGGACAGTGACCTTCCTCTTGCTTGGAAGATCAAATGTGCAAAATTTTATCAAGATTGGAATAAAACTGTAGAATTGTATAAGAAACAAACAAATTTTCGCCAATCGTCTTAACTGTTGTTAGGAAACTGAAAGGAGACACGTATTTCCTTGCCTCCTCGAAGGAGACTGCTTAATCTATATCGTCTATTATACTCATTTCCTGCACAATTTCCCAATGTTGTGGCAACAGTAACTTCGACGAAGACACTCCCTACTTGGATGGTAGTGGTTGCACGTGATAGTTTGCGTCTGTTTGCTCTTCAATTCCAACAAACTGAGTGGTTTACTCACTACTTGGTAATCTGTTGATATAATTTGTACTTTGCTCTAGATATTTTGAAGCAAAACTTGGGCTTTCTTCCCTTTGTGTGGTCTAGCATTCGCAGTTTCCTCAGTTGACACGCTTGCATCGTCGACGGCCGCGTGGGAACTTCGATAATCACTGGGTTACTTACCACTTGCTCAGTTTCTCAATAGTCTGCTAACTCTCCATTACTATCAATTCTAAGAAAAGCCCAAACAACAGGAATTCTATCATTGTTACAAATCAGTTTGTTTTTTAATTTGCAGAAGTGAAATGAATCTTCATTACATGGTTTAATCAACCTTATTTATATGCACAAACATTGTTGCGTGATGATACCATTGTGGAATAATGGTGAAATGCGTGATACCATTGTTGGTCAGGCGATACCTCTTATTAGTATGTCTTGCCATAAGCATGAATATCGATTTTTTATCGATAATTATTAATTTTTCGAAATCTGAGGTAGACAATGACCTTCCTCATGGTTTGAAGATAATGTGTGCAAACTTTCATCAAGATCGGAATAAAACTGTAGATTTGTATAAGAAACAAACCCACCCAAGAACAAACATCTTTCTTTATATATAGAGAAGACTAGCAGAGGTACGCGGCATTGCCCGGGATAATTACAGTTGTAGGTAAACAGAACAATCTCAGAAAGTTAAATTATAACTCAAAATTGGTTAAATAATAACTCAATCAACACAGAGCGAAGGGACTATCAATTCTAAGAAAAATCCGAAAAACAGGAATTCTAGCTGATACATCGGGACTTTATTTATACTCTTCTTGACTTGCCTCAGATTAAAATGATATCTATCTTCACACCGGGGAGCATATCTGGATACTTTAGACCCAGGTTTTTTTTGCCCTTGACGTAGAAGCTCTTATACCCTCTTACTCTATTCGAAACTCCCTTTGTTCAGATATTTCCAATGCCCGTATAGCCTTTTCTGTTTTAGCTATAGAGTTTCTCTGACCTACTCGTTATTTCTCTTTCCTTTCCAGACGCATAAATTTTTGCCAGTCGTCTGGACGTTTGATAGGGAACTCAAGGGAGATACGTGTGATTCCTTTGCCTCCTCAATAAACGATGCCTTATTTATGTCCTATCACTGCATCATCATTTTATGCTCATATTAATAATTCTTGGAAACGAACGTTGAATCATCGCATTATTAGCAAATCAGTTTCCAAAATATTCACATTCACACAGAATATAGTCGAAATGTATTTTTTTATGAAATGTTTGAATCTGCTGTGCTACCAAATAAGCTAGGTGATAATCCCGGCGTGGCTCGGACTGTTTTTTTTTATTATAGTTTGCGATATCTTAAAAATAAACACATGAAAACGCTTAGAATTAATACAGTAAAAATTCACAATGAAAATTCGAAAAAAAATGTTTTTAAATGCTCACAATGGATGGACCTCTCCACGTATGCCACAGCTAGCCTAAATAATTTCTTAATCACGTAATCTTACTTTAGATGTACACTTGATGTTGTTGCAATTCCCACTCTGCTCTCGATGACTTGAAGCAAAAATTGGCCATGCATCACTTTGTGTAGTCTAGCGGTCGCCGATTCTTCTATTGACATGCTTACAATTTGCTCAATATACCACGGAGCTAAAGGAGTGCTTCCTCTGTCGTCTTTCCACTCTTTCTCAATAGTCTGCTAACTCTCCATTATCTCCAGTTACTGGTCATTTTTAAAGATTTTCAAGAAACTGTTAAGTACTAAAAACTCTCAATTCTAAGAAAAGCTGAATAAAAGGTATTCTTTGCATTGTTAAAAATTGAACCGTATTTATATTGCACAAAATTTGCCTTGCATTGTTGGTCATGAGATACTTCTCATTAATATGCCCTGCCATCATTATGAATATCGATTTATTATCGATAATTATTATTTTTTCAAAATCTGAGGTAGACAGTGACCTTCCTCATGCTTTGAAGTCAAGTATGCAAAGTTTCATCAAGATTTGTATAAAATACAAACCCACCCACAAATCCACAAACCCACGAACGTTCTTCTTTATATATATATAGATTTTAAAAAATGCATCATAAATTATTCCTCAAAAATCCTCCTAAGTCTCTTCAGAAAACAATAGTGAATGAACAAGTGAGGCTTTTTTATGTTCATTTTTCCTTATCAAAAATTAAAAAAAAAGTGTTAAGATATTCTGTTAAAGAGTTTACTGTTTATTTCCAGGAAGATTACAACTCCTCCTTCAGGTCATACCTGCTAACAAAAGAGGAAACGGACGAAGGATAAATTTTATTCGGACTTTAATTTTTTTTTAATATTGAAAATTGGCTTTCATAAAATTCTTGTGTTTCAATAATTCAAAGATTTTGAAGACCTCAATTTAAAATTGAATTTAATTGTTTCGTCGAAATAGAAAACGTAGAGTGGCCATAGAATGAAATGGCGAGTGAAAGAGAATCAAAACTCTATTAACAGGATTAAGGCAGTAAGTTCTACTTCTAGCAAATGACGCCAAGAACAAGAAACACCAGAACAATCTCTAGCACGTTGAAATACAGAGATGGCGAAACACATAGACGACGGAGAGCTGGAGATCGTGAAATTGGGTTTTCATCATGTAAGAAGTGTTTAATTTTGCTAAGGGTCAAGTAGAAGCACATAACAGCGGACCAATGAATGTTATTTGTCAGTTCTGTGGTTCAAAGAAATTTCTGTGGGAAAGGAGAAATGGCACTTCCATTTGCATCGGCCTCGGTGGCTCAGTGGTTGCGTGATCGCCTCTGATGTCCGAGGACGCGGGTTCGACCCCGGCCGAGGACGACGAGAATTTTTTCAGGGGGAAAATCCTGAGATCACGCGCTTCCTTCGGAAGGGAAGTAAAGCCGTTCGTCCAGTGTAGTCGTTTGCCGGCTGCACGTTAAAGAACCCTTGGGAGGCAAAAATTTGCGGGCCCTATAACGCCGTCCTGAAATGACCGTGGAATTTGAAAAGGACGTTAATACCAAACAAAACAAACTAAACCACTTTCATTTGCAACCATTGACATTGCTTCAAATTGCTGAAAGGTGGTCAAACTATGCACAGTGGTTTCAAACTACCAGTTTAAATTCTTGTTATATCGGTATCATTAATTAGAACTGCATCTTCGGAAACGGAGATACTGCGTCAAGCACTGTTATCAATGATGAAATTTCGATGCTCACAATAGATGGTTAGCCTTTCGATGGAAAAGTTATAATCGGAGATGATTCCAGACAGAGACACTTACGACCGTTTCAAACGTACTCTAAATGACGTCATTGAGATGTGTATAACTTTGGCGCATATTTACTCCCATCACTTTCGCCAGAAATATGCGCAATGTTGGATAAGACCAACACAGCTAGTGGGTGCTGAATATCGAATAGGCAAACTTTCAGAAACTCTAGGAATCCTAAGGACTTTCAGGATATCCAGATGTCTATTTCAGCTCATAATGCAATCATGTATGAAGATCCAAACGATGCGCTCAATTATCCGCCGAGTTTCTACACGAGTTAACTCCATCGGGCATAAGTTGTCTTTGAAGAAAGGAATAATTTTCATGCTTGAAAGGTAATCGCGTGGGACGAACATCGTCAATCGATATTACTCATGAAAACGCATCTACATTAAAAGTCCGTGTAGTGACTCGTTTTCAGACCTAACTGAAATTTATCGCCAATTAGTTCATGTGTATAGTGAAAAAGCAATTTCCCGTCCAGCTCCACACAAGGCAAAAACGTTTCACACAAATCCTTTTGGATCTTTCAAGTGGAAGATCTAGGAACACCCATCCTAGTCGAGACCTTTCCCCTTATGACTTTCATCTTTTCGGACTCGTAAAAAAGGGCTTTTCATTGATGTGTTACCACTCTGATGTAGAAGACAAAAACGCGACGCTTGAATGGTTATCTCTTTTAGACGGCAATTTTTCGAAGAAGGAATATAAAAACTAGTGCCAAGCTATGATAAATGTTTAAATCAACTTGGTGACTATGTGGAAAAGTAAACATTAATAGTACCTTCAATTAAACAAACCGTAAGTATGTTTTAAGTTTCAAGACTTTTTTTATTAAATGATTGTGCAACTAATTTTTGACTCTCCCTCGTAGCAGCAAATAACAATCATGCATGGCACGGGATACTATTATGGTTGTTAAACAAAAAAACACTGATTGTTAAAATCCAAGAAGGTTGGATTGTTGCTCGCACTACTATGGTCAGGTGACTTTTCAGTGCCCAGACGTAACCATCGAGAGAGAAGGCCTCCACAATGAAACGTGATGCATTGTTACGTCATCATAGATAGGGCTTTGTTATTCGTGTTTCTACCAATAATAAGCCCTAAATTTGCCCTATCTATGATGATGTAACAATGTATTATGTTTCATTGCGGAGGCCTTCTCTCTTGATGGTTACGGCCCAGGCAACACTATCTAGAGATAAGGCCTGCGCACGGCGTCATCAAACTTAAGCAGACAATGGAATTTTCATGTTTGTTGTAAACAATGAAAGTTGCATTGTCTCAAGGTGGTGTTGGCCAGGCCTGTCTTATTCGTCGGCTGCGCACATTCAGATGGATCAAGGAAATCTGCAATTTTTTTCGTTTCTACTTGGATTTTGTCTCGTATTCTTTTTTTATTTTCATTCTGCTCTTTAAAGTTCCTCAAAAAGAGAGTTTATGTATATTCCCATGATATACGGAAAAGGCCCGCCACTTCGCTGATAATGGTTATTTGTGTCTCCGTTAAGCCCATTTAACGCATTAAAGAAGAGGAAACAAAATTTATTTTAAAATAAAGAAAATCTAAACTGTAGAATTGAAAAATGCTGAAAAGAAAGAAACAGCTGTAATCCACAAGAATTTACAAAATACCAAATTTTTATTTTTGGAACGGACACCAGTATCAACTTCTCCTTACGCTGATATGAAGTCAATATGCCTATATGAAGTCAATGTGCTTTCACATCAGCGTAAGGAGAAGGTGATACTAGGGTCCGATCCAAAAATAAAAATTTGGAGAAAACCCCCTATCGTTTTGTTTATTTTTGAGAGCATCTGAAACTCAACTCATTCTATCGACGATATCTTTCTGAATTTTTACGATATTTCCTTGGGCTTTTTATAAGAGCAGCTCTATACATTTGGTTAATAAAATATGCAAAAGACATTTTGGTAACTACATGCGCAGTTAAACATTATTTAGTAAAATTGCTCATATTTCATCAAATATTTAATATTTTTATATTCTGATTGCAGGGTGTTGTCTCTACTTTATTTTGTCAAGTTTCCTAAAAATGGCATTGCATTGGGTTGTAAACCCTACATGTTATAAACAAAAAACTTATTTCAAGCATTTTTTTACAAGGTGATCCCTTAAAAGGATTTAAAAAAACTTATTAACGCATTTCAAGCATTATTTTTTACAGGGTGATCCCAAACATTATTTTTTTGGTTCACTTTGTTGCTGGTCCCCTATTTGCCTTCGGGACAAAACCTTCGCTGAAATATATGAAGTGTAACATGCTCTTTACACCCCTGAAGTTTCCGGATAATTCGACAAGAAATTTTCTTGATATTCGACAAAACGTCTAAAATCGAAAGTGTCCGGTTACTTTTGGGCAGATAATGTACTATCACTTTGTCGTTGGTGTAGATTAGAGATTTTTTCTCTTATTAGCCTGCCACTAAGAATGTTGGCCTGTAGTTTCGTTCACCCCAAATATTTTTTCCACTGGCATCGACTTAAAACTCATGATTCGAGAAGTTATGTTGACATTCTGCAAAAAAAAAAAAAATTCTGTCTGTAAATGTGACCAAATTTTGTGCAGCTAAGTCCTCCAAATGAAATTACTGCTCTTAGAGGATTTCTTAAACTATGCCTTGACGTATTTTTATGACAACTGGTTATGCTTTTTAAAAGATATTAAAAATAAACAAATGAGTGTAGCATTCCTATTACAAGCAAAGATCGATAAATAACCTTTTACGGACTCCTTTCATTGAGACGACCAATTTTGAAAAATAACCATTGGGCTGTGATGAATCATTTGGGAGTTATTGCGGGGTTTTTTTTTTATAAAATGGTAAAAATTTCCCCATATCCAACATTTTAAATCATTAAATTATCATATGAGCGCCAACAAAACGATCATGACGTTCGCGTCCTCCAGGTCAACGTAAACAATGCTTAAATTATACAGGGTTATTCAAATGATGGACTCAATTTAATTTATGTTTATTTCTTGGAATATAAATTGTATATGATAGAAAGAGGAGGTTCTAAAGTTTACAAACAGAGATTATAAATGTTCAATGTTACAAATATTCATATACAATTTATTTTAAAACATTCAATGCGAAAGCTTCAACTTCTACTACTTTTCTGGATAAATTAAACTTTGGAATATTCTGCGTATCATCTAATTCAAGACTCATTTCTTGAAGATATGAACTGAGATTTCTAAATTGAAAGACATCTACTCTTATTATTAGGCTAAAGCTTTAAATTTTATTCCTAAATTTATTTTTAAGTCCATTGTTAGAAATTTTAAATTAACTTTTGAATGTTTTAAAAAATTATAATTGGCTTAAAATATCGAAATTTCAATTGATAAAATAATAATAAATTTTTGTGATGACGTCAGAAGCGTGATACGTAAGAGTGCGCAGGCCTTCATCCAGATGGTGTTGCCCTCGGCACTGAAACATCATACATTGCTGCATCATCATAAGTCGTCCTTTGTTAATCGTATTTCTACCAATAATAAGCCCTAAATTTGGAGGCATTGCCCTAGCCAACACCTCCCAATATGCCTAGGTGGTGTTGCCCTAGCGCGGAAACGTCTCCTGACCATAGCAGTCCGGCCAACAATCCAACCTTCATTGTTTCCAACAAACGAAAAAATACTGACTGTTAAAATCCAAGATGGAAACCATGAAGGTTACGTTGTTATTCGGACTACTATGGTCAGGTAACTTTTCCGCGCCAGGGCCTGTATTTCTCCTCTGCTACGAAATAAGCCTGCATAATTGTAGCTCTTTTTCTGTGTGGGGGAGGGAGGCAGTGGCAACAATGAACTAACTCATCTGGTTCAACAATATTTCGCTAATTATTTACTTTCAATGGATGACAATACTAAAAACAATCTTGACAGTATTGTTAAATTTTAAACAAATAAATAATACCTGCTTGCTAAATTAAATTAAAGGGGTCCAAGAATTGTAACGTTTAATTTTCAATATTTGAATACACAAACTTCTTGGAATGTTAACTTCTTAGTGGATGAGTGGTCAGTAAATTCAAATAAGCAAGTAACTTAATTTTTTAAAGGGAAAGTCTATTATTAAAGAAAAGTTAGGTAATTCTCTCTCAAATAATATCAATTTGATATCATTTCAATTTATTCTTTAATGTGCTTTCTTTACCTGAAAATGCAGCTGTTTTATATTGCTTGTAGTTACTGTCATTAAAATTTTGGCACATTTGAAAAAATTCACATTTTTTTCTTTTATTTTCTAATTTTGATAGTACAAATTTGATTTATGGGGAATAGAATTTATTTCTGATACGTTTTTATATCTCTCCCCTCCCCCTTCAACTATCTTGCTCCTGTTTCCTATCATTGGTTCCACCAATGCCAAATGATCTTCAAAGAGAAGAAAAATCTCCACCCAGAATCTTGTAATATAAAAAAAAATCCTGAAAATGACTTGGCGGAACAGATAAGGAGAGAGAGGGTGATGGGGAACAGCCTGTTGTTGGTTCTTTTAACACTCCCTCCTCCTTCGCGCTTACCTTTCATCCTCTCTCTTTGTCTCTGTTGTCGTTGTCACCACGAAAAGAAAATGAAAGGGGGGAAAGAAAATGAAGGGATGGGGAAGAATTCTAAGTGCACTGCTTTCTGGATTATTCTCCAGAGCAAAATTACTACCTCATTCTCTCTGTTGAAAATGGCTGGTATTTGGAATTGCGTTATTTTCTTCTTTCACTCTCCCTGTCTGTCTCTTTTTTTGTAGCATCTATCGTGAGTTTTTAAGTCTCATCTGGTGAAAGCAAACGATGATACGAGACTAGTTTCTTGCATTATTTTTCCTTCCATCTTTCCTCTCTACTATTTCAGGTTTTCACCTCTTTTTTTTTTGCCTGAAATTTTTATAAAATTTATTTTTCCTCAGGCAACACGGGATCGCTTCTATTTCTTTCCCCTTTTTCCTCCCTTTCCCCCTTTTTCTCCCTCTCTCATTCTGCGACACTGTAATGTAAATAAATCCTTTCGCCATATTTCTATGACTTTAGAACTAAGAAGAAAAAACTCGTGACATGAAGATTAAGTTGGGGAAATTTAAACTTTTTCTCCCTCTATACTCTATTTACTTCGGCAACACGACATAGAGGAGATTGTTCTTCTCGAAAGAAGGGTACTTTGGAAACTGAACTTATCCCCATCTAATTGTCAGAAGTTCTTCAAGTTAAGTCATCTTGAGAAAACAGGAATTAGATTGCTTGAAAATAAATCAAATTATTTTTGCTAAATGTTTTAAGTTGTTAATTAAAATAACATCAGTTCACCGTTTTTTTATGAGGCAAATTAATTTACGGCATCATTAATTTCTCGTTTACTAGATTGGAGGCGTATATACTGAAAGCAGATCTCCCCCCTATCATCTCATCATCATCACTAGAACTATGAACCATCGAAGCCAATAATGAGATCTTTTTCCATGTTCATATTCGTTTCTTATTTTTTATTACACTTTGCATAGATTCCTTTGGTTTTCCTCTTTTTTATTTTTACGCATATCTTCTAAGCATTATCGTCTTTATCATCTTTCATCCTGTAAATGGCCATATTACAAATTTCTTTCTTTTAGGGACCTTTCTAAAACCACGTGGTCACTATTTTCACTTTTTCCCCCCCTTCCCCCTCTGTGGTCATTGGTGGTCATATTTTAACCCCCCCCTAAAAATTACGTGGTTAGAGAAAATAGCTTCCCCAATTAAAAAGGTATTAAAATGCAGACTTCTGATTAATTTTAAAATTAATTTGACCACATGATCATTACTTGATCCCCCTCCCTCCCTTTTGTAATTATAATTGGTCAAATCCCGCCCCCCCCCCTCCAAATTGACCGCGTGGTTTATGAACGTTCTCTTATCCTCAACCTTTAGTTTCATATTTGAATCATCTTCTCGATTCCGACTTCTGCTTATCCCTCATTGATTTCCTACAGCATTTCATTTCAAACGCGTTCTCGTTTGGTTAATACATACACTAGCCATTGAATTAGAAACAGACGTGAAACCTATGTAAATTTGAGGTCGTTTAATCGTTTTTATGCAAAACCGTTTGAGGTTAAATGTCAAGCATGTACTTATCACCTATTTAAGAAGGAGCTGGGTGATAAGTACATGCTATCACAGAACTTAGAAAAAAAGAACCTAACTAACATCGAAAAGGGACTCATTGTTGGTAACCGTCCAGCTGGAGCCACGGTGAAACATCGAGGCACCTGACTGTATTCTCGATATCCAGAGTATTCAACCGTTGGAAAAATGATCCACAATCTTTATCTAAAAGGGGGGTAATCAAAGACAATCAATCATGAACGAGACCGCAGCTGTACTGAGAAACAGAACATCCACTATGCAACAACTGACAAATGATTTTAACCAACGAAAACCCCTGATTTCTAAAAACAACAGGCAAGTTTGTCTGCAGTGGTGTCTGGAATGTTGTGGCCGGACTGGAAGAAGATCATGTGGTTGACGAATCATGATATACGTTGTTTTGTACTGGCAGTAGGCAGAGGGTTGATGAAGCAATGGATCCAAAATCAAGTTTCTGGAGGAAACTGGTATGAAACTGATCCTCTTTTATTCATGGAAGGTCTGATGCATTCTACGGACTACCTCAACATTATTACCCATCAAGTTCATCCTTCTTCTAAATCATTGGTCAGTGTGTGTATCATGTAAATATTCAATACGTTTAATTTCATCGTTGCTTTGATATTCTTGTTCCTTTTCCTTTCGTATTTTCTTACTGCCTTCATCATCTCTAGTTATCAAGCCTTCCAATTACTTATTAATAAAGTGTTAATACTGTTTGTCACTTACCTTAGGTGTTCAGAATTTTCAGACACTGTAGATTTATTAAATAAGGTTTCTTAATAAAAATGGACTACGTAGCTTTGCTATTGAAAGTTCGGAATGCCCTTAAATTTTCTTTTACAATTATGACTCGCAATAATTTCTTAAAATTTCCAGCTATTGCTATGAAGTAGTTTCTTAACGTAAAGACTCCTAAAGTGAAGTAAGTTTAGGATTTATTCAAAAGGGTTTGTCCTTTTATTAAAAAGAAAATTAATGCGCTATTTACAGTATCATCCTTTTCATTCCTGTAGACACAATAATAGTTTTTATTATCGGATTATTAATAAAATGGCGAAAAAAAAGTTACTGTTCTTAATAAACTGTTTGTATGAATAGAGACCAGTTCATGTAATTGACGCATCTGAAATCATCTCTCTTCTACTACAATCAGGCTAACCTTCACTTCCACTCTTTACATTTTATTTGCCTTCCGTCCTCCCATCATCTTCTTTCGCCGTCTTTAGTTTTCTCCTGTGTGCTGAGGCAGACTCTGTAGCCCAGTAAGGAAGGTTAGCCATTGGGGCAAACGTTATGGCCCTTGTTCCGGCCGTTGGCAGAACCCTTTTACGGTCGTCTGATGTCGTCTTTCTCCTCCACTCCTTTGCAATTCCTTTCGGCCCGTCGTCTTCTCTCTGTACTTATAACTGTTTCCTTGCTTTCTTTCTCTCCTTTTTATTTTGTTCGGAGGTTTAAAAAAGCTATTTTTATATCTTTATCGCTCGTTTCTATTTCTTTTTATTTTTTGTTAATATTTTTTCCACAATTGTATAGAGCATTCTTTTCAAGATTTTGAGGAATCTTCTACTTTAGAAGGAGTTCAATTACAGCCTTATGAAGTGCTCAAATAAAGCCGTTGAAGTCATTCTCCGACAAAGCCTTTTTTTTATTTCTTAGTTTATAGATTTCGTTTACAAATAGAAGTCTATTGAAAGAACCTGACAGAGGAACAAAAGGGTCTTTGAACTAAAATCATTCGTGAAGCGATAGTGGCTTTTAAAATAATAGCGCGATTCTTTTTAAAATTTAGATTGCCTGCAGGCGTCCTTCAAAAAATAAACAAAAGGAATTTTTTACATTCGCCTTCTGCCTATCTTACAGGACAGCTCTATACTATATCTATGTTGGGATTTGTATTTTTTATCGGCTAGTGAGTGTAGTTTTCTTGTATAAAGTTCCCTCCTACGTTGCTTAATTCCAATACTTTCGGGAAAGTTTTAAAATATTTCTACAGGAAAAAAAAAACAGACCTCAACTTGGATAAAGTATAGAGCCGCCTTTGTTGCGAATGTGCGTATAAAATGGGTATTTCATGGACTTCATGAGGTATTGATATTTCTTGAGGTTTACACATAAAACTCTCTGTAACAAAAATCTGAGGACAGCAAATGACAAATGGTCCGAACATTTTTCAGGAATTCAGAATAAATTGCAGCGACGATATAGGACAAAAGAAGCAAAAGACTTCGGTACATGGTGCTGCGCTATTATCAACCATAAAAACTGCGGTGACCTGCAGAAATGCAGGGTGGGATTGAGTTAACTTCGACCGACAGTTCATTGAATGAAAGTTTTGTCAAACAGATATTTAATCCAACAGACATTTCCTCGAATGACATCTTATAGAGGTTCCCACCAAATTTAAATAAAGCATTCGAGAAAACTTCCATTCCAGGAAAATTCTGCACAACTTCATTATCGGTGAGATAAGGGTTCATAATACTGTTCCTATCAACGAAATTGGTAGTAACTTTGCAGTATAACATAGGGACGACAGAGATTCCAACTAGTTTCGCCTTTTATTCCCGGCTTTTTCCATTATTTCCATTCTCCAATCTCTTTGCATACTATGTACCTTGTTTCTGTATATAAGGCCTGCGAGCCTCTTGTTGTGTTATCCTTGATAAAGCCGGGAATAAAAGGCGAAACTAGTTGGAATCTCTGTCGTCCCTATGTTATACTGCAAAGTTACTACCAACAACTTCATTACACACCAGACAAACGTTTGTTAATGTTCACTACAGTTTCTTTCTTCGCAAGCGACAATTCGATTACAACTTGTAATGCGAACTGTTCACATATGTCGTTTGAACAGACTATTAAGTAGCGGAAGAATGGAGCTAGAGTTCTCATACTGTAAGGTGAAATGGAAGAGTTCACTTTATCGCGTCATAGAGACAGTATACTTTATACCCTCATGCGCGATCTATGAGCTGCTTTTTTCACTCAAGCTTGCTCGCAACCGCTCGTTGGAGCCTGTTGTTGAAGTGCCAGGATTTAAGAAAATTAGAGCATTTAAAAAAATTTTTCCTTACCTATCCCTACCTATTGAGCGCGATAAATTGAACTCTTCCATTTCACCTTACAGTGTGAGAACTCTACCTATTGGTTTTACCATATCCGTCTGTCCCTTCATTTATTCTATATTTTTTTTCTACCGGTTAGAAGATTGAAATTCGATATTTACCTTACTATGGGCATGTGCTACTTCACTATTTAGTCTGGTTGAGTGGCCCACTGCGGTTGGATTACGGGGGTGGAAGTTAGAGGGAACCGTCTAGTATATATTGGATATAGGTATGTAAAGGCGTGAGATTCGGTATTGGGAAGTAGCGGTCACATGGTCTTTAGAATATTTTAACGCTTAATGGCAACAAATGGCATGTGATATGTCAATCGCTCGAAAATGAAAAGTAAAAATGGAAGAATTAGACTTCTTTTGCATTTTCTAAATACTACATTAGAGAAAATCCAGTTTTTGATTAAAAACTGGGTGTTAAAAAGTGCGGAGGTAATAATAGAAGAATTATACGTCCTCTACTTTGCTATACTCTCCTCGGGGGAATTACATTTGCTGTCGGAATGCAGTGCAGTTCAACACACGAGCGTGGAAACTTCTTATTTACTGCATGTAAAATTTCTCCTGTTATTGGCCGAGGGGAAAAAACTATAGGGCATTAGTTTCTGAGTAACTCTCATACTTTCAGCTGAAATTGATCATTTCGAATATATCATTATATAAAAAGGATTAGGTTCTCTTTTTTAAAAAAAATCTTTTACAGTTGTTATCACTGTTATTTTTATTTACCGCGTTCATTCTCATTATAATGCCTTTATCAAGTCTTCTTTTTTGTCTTCCTTTTCTTTCACGAAATCCTTTCTTCTTATCACATTGTATCAAAACGAAAAGAAAATCGGTTGTATCAAAAATCTCTGTCGTTTTATCATTTTCTTTCAGTTCTTTCGTTGTTCGTTTATTTTTTATTTTAGTTCTTTTATCATTATCATCGCAATCGCCTTCATCATCATCATCATCGTCGTCGTCATTTCTGTCCGTGTGTGTTCTGTGCGATGTCGCGTACGTAGCAAGGGGAAAAGGAACGAAAAGATTTGTGGCGATCGAATGAGGCTCATTAGGGAAGTGGCGCGGTTACCCTTCGATCTCTCCTCCGGCTTGTTAGAGGAGCGATGGCGAGAGGTCGGTCGAGAGTCCATTACTCCGGGGCTCTTGGTTCTGACGTGGTCTGCGGTCGACGAGCCCAAAGCCCGACGCAACCATTAACGGATAGGGGATCATCATCCATCACTAGGTAAGAGAAAGTAAAAATAAAAATCGGAGGCAGCAAGGGAGGTCGAATGCAGCGCAACATCCCGTTCATTAGATGTATCGAAGGTGGCATGATTGGTGTTCTCTTCTGAAAACGAGAGGAAGAGATAGGACATCCCGAAAACAGAATGAGATTCACAGTGAAAGATAACCATGTTTCTCTCATTAGAAAACTGGAAAATCTGATAATGGAAATCACTTAATTATAATTTTACAAGAAGATCACGAACATCATGGAAATGCATTCTAACCTTCTGCATTCATGCTATTATGATAAACGGGAGCTCTTCTTGTAACGGGCACTAATAATATAAAGACCTTTCTCAATCCATTGGATACAAAAAACAACTAAGTTAGTAATTTTGATGAATTCTCATGTCCCCAGATAGTTTTCTAAAATATTTTAATCTAAAATCTCGTCAATTCTGGTAGCCGTTGAAATTTTGCTTTCTTCAAAAAACGGATATAGAAATCAATAAAATTGTACAGAAATGTGTCCTTATCAAGATCGCAAGCTCTGGTACAGTTACAATAAAACGTGAATTTGTTAATCATGATCTAGTGTTTTCTTACTAAAAATACATCAGTCATGCAAATCAAAAGGCCATTCAAAATCTGGAAGAGAGTAAATCTTTTCAATGCACAGGTGAGCTAAAGCTGAGAGCTCTAGGAGATAGGCTTCTGATACTCTCGTTCCGCCAACGTGTTGTGCTTTTATCGCAGATAATTGCTTGAATTGGTCAATTGTTGTAAAAAAGTGCGAAATTTGAGCACACAATACTTCGCAATAATGGCTCATTGTGTAGTCCTTATAGGAATGCATTCAAGTAGGTGGTACTATTTTGAAAAAAATCATATAATCATTGAAAGAGTAATAAATAGTTGAGGAAAAAAACACGCCTAGTCTTTGTTGATCCACCCCCCGATAATTACCAAGAATACACTGTGAGACTAGAAACTGCAGCTCTCACCCAAGGCGAAGATAAAGAGTAGCCGCCTGTTTTAAAAATTACGTCAGGTGAATCCCGATGCCATTAAGCTTATAGGAAGCACCTGTAAGAATTACGGACAGGATCCACACGGAGCTAGTGGACCTTTCGAGCAAATTAACAGTTAGAAGTAAGCGATCTTGAAAGTGTGCATAATATTGCAATGGCGATAATTCCATAGAAGTCGGTTGCGTTGACTGGGAGACTGAGAAGAGAAAAGCGGCGAGAAAGACTTGTAGATGTGGAAGACTGCAGGAAACTTGAGATGTCGAGAGCGTTGTCCTAGACTAGAAACAACATCGCATGTATACTGATTTGCCAACAGAGTAGATGGTGGAACTCTCCCATTCAAATTTCTTCAAACAGTCTTAGGTTCTGACGGCGACCTTTAGAAGTCATTTCACCGTCGAGCTTGTTTTTTTAAAAACGTATGCAGCTTGAACCTAAAAATTTCATAAAAATTTCAGACATTGTTGTATTTCGGTACACACCTGGTGTAAATATTTCAGTGATCGCAAAGTCCATTTTCACGCTCACAACAGTCGAGCTCTACAGGGTGATTCAGAAAGGTAGGTCAAGAATGAAATACCATGTACAGTTTGTAGCGGGGAACAATATTTTTCCTATAAACGTGGGTCCAGAAATGCATCCTTACAAAGATAATGCAACTTGTACGAGGTAGGAATGACATTACAGTAGGTGTTCAAAATGCCGATCCTGAACCTCGGTCTGGAAAACGCTGTTGGTAAATCCTTTCCGCTTGAGTAGCATTACCCTGTGCCTCGCCGTAGACGAGATTCATGTCCGCCAGCTCCGCATTAGTCAAGCGATCCATTGTACGACAATGGAGTTACATGTTTCATTTCCTCTCTTTTAAAGGAGAGAACACGAACAATTTACATATTCAGATCCTAATTTACATGGACCCTACCATTGCCGTCCGGGTAACGCACATCCATTCCTTGCATTATCTCTGTAAGGATGCATTTCCGGACCCATGTTTATAGGAAAAATGTTGTTCCCCGCTACAAACTGTACATGCTATTTCATTCTTGACCTACCTTTCTGAATCACCCTGTATTTTCGGTCCGGGTCTTTCCTGGCAGCGATAAACTACACGGAAGTTTGTGTCACTCGGCAGCTAAGAAATGGGACACTATTTTTGACCACCACTTAGTTTCTTAATACGTAAGAAATAAAAAATATGGTTACGTTTCGTTTGATGAAGATATAACTCTGGTGAAATTCTTGAATTATGCATCATAAAAGTGTTTATTAAAAAAAAAATCGACCACATCCACATCAGATAATAAGACGGTCAGTTTTGAAGTCATAAAATTTTTGCTGACGTTGCCACGATAGTAATAACTTTCGATTCCTCCTTCACTAGTTATTTTAAAAGCTTGCTGGCCTACTTCAACCATTGGCCTTTTCATCGGCTGTCTGCGAGAAAATCGGTAACGCTTTTGATATTTTTTTCTGCGAGCGGCCGTATTTGCGTTACACGGAAGTTGATGGTGTGGAAACAGCACATCCAGCAACTTAGGAGTTTTAAGTGGGTCACCCTTAGTTAAGTGGGTATCCTTAGTTTCTTTTCTTTCTTTTTTTTTTTTTTTTGCAGTAAACAATTTTATTTTTTCTGCCTCCAACTACAGGAGAGTGGAAATCTTATTATGGTATTAGTGACATCTAAGTGCACCTTGAATGTCTTTTGGAATTTTTGCAAAACCCTTACTCAAGCTTTTCCGTTCTAACAATAAGTGTTGTTGAAGATTTTTTTAAACTTTACCAATGGGAAGGTCTTGAAAATTCCATCATCGTTCTGAAAATCTCGCAAAGATAGCAATATTTATGCAATATTTATGGATTATATTCGAGAGCCGCTTTTCATAACCATTCTCTATAGCTGACCTCTTATGTTGAGAATAAAAAGAGTTTATATGCAAGAACTCATGTGAGTTATTCGATTTGTGGTTCTCTTGTTGAGAAAAACTAATACAATTATCAAAATGTTAGTAAGTCAATATTCACCATATATATTCCAAGTAAATATAGAAGATAAATAGCTCAGCTCCGTCCTAGAAAAGATATACATGTACTTGCTAAAGAGCGAAATTAGGTTATAAATTGATATCAACGCCACATATCTCTCAGAAATATTGTAATTAAAGATACCAAATTAACAAACATTGGATTAAATATACAATGAAAGGAGTCAAAAGAAAACTCCGAATAAATGAACGGCATACTTTTCGCTGATTGGATATGCTAGAGTGGCTAAAAATGGATTCTGGGGGCTACAAATTATTTCCATTTGAAGTTCCGTTTGATCGAAATCTCTAAATAGCGTAGTAAGATTAATTTGCGTAATAGCAAGAGTGAACCAATTTAAATTCTTTGGGGCGTTTCTATAGGAACCACCTCCCCCACTGGAATCTCTTTAATCGTTTAAATATTATGGAGTTGTGGGTGTGTCTCGAGAGTAGTTAAAATATTAAAAAAAAGTGAATAAAAGATTTATATTTAGAAAACATAAGTAAATTAAAAAAGTAAATTCCCTCGTTTCTGGAAAATGGATGGCGTGTAATTAAAATGCAGATTGAGTTATTTGGCTTTGTGAACTAAGGCCAGCTATGTGTGTGGGTAGGTGAGGAGGGGGATGTCTTTTTTTCCGTGTTTCTTTTATGGCTTTTTTTGCTATTAATAACCGTCGTCGTATTTGAAAATCGATATGGTTTCGCGATGCGGATGTCAGTGTATTTCGTCCGACCTCCAAAGCCTCTCTCACCCTGTCGTTAAATAATGTTGTGATTGGGGAAGGAGAGCAGGAAAAATAAAATTAGTGAGGAAGTTTTAAAATGCGTCCACGTGCGTAATTTCGTCGTTTTTATCTTCACTGCTTTAATTAGGCTCAAAATGGAAGGTGGGGGTGAAGGGCTGAGGGTAAGTGAGAGGAAGTTAAAAAATAACTCCGTCGTTGGCGGAAGAGTTGAAAGAGCGAGATGCGTTGTTTATCTGATCCGTTCGAGTTTTCAGGCGTTCATTCAGAGAGCTTTTTGGAGAGAGCGACAGGATTTCCCTTCATCTGCTGTCGGAAATCAGATAGGAACTCGTTCAGAATATCAAAAATTTATAAAAATGTTCGTTCGAACGAAAGAGAACCCTCACGAAATGAAAATGATCTGTTGTTTGTTGTTTACACTGATTCTCATGTCATAAAAATTAGTTTCTCGTTAAACGAGAGCTGTCTTTTAATTGAGATCGATGCGGATAGGGTTGCTTCTTCGTTCTCTTCTGCTTATCAAACTTACTATGCAAAAGTGCAACATCAGTTTCTTTTTAGGGTTTATTATCAAACATATCAACTTTTCGCAAACTATGCATGAAATATGAACTGCTGGAAATACAAATAGACCAAGTCCTCTTTCAATAAATTGTGGACCAACACCAAATTTTAGGAAGAGAAAAATTACGTTTTTGAGACACAATAACATGCATCACTTTGTGTAAATCATGACTCCTCATTTTTTGAATAATATTTTGTGTAAATTAGGATGAATTTCAAAAAATACTTGTATTTTCAACAAACCATATAGTTATAAGTAAAGAACAGAAGTACTTCAACCTTTTAATGTGACAAAAGAATGTACAAATTTGTCTAGAAAAGCAAGTCTTACAACGCGAGCATTTATACGAATAATTTAGTTCTTGACATTCTATAACTCACAAGGCAGAAGGAGAAGGGGGCGACCCCGCATTCAGTTCCATGAATACATAAGCAATTTACTAACTAGCTCTAAAGTAAAATGTCCATTGAAGAGATCTCGGAGCTAGCCCAGGACCGAATAAAACATGATGATGAACAAAACGGGTATTTTTGTGGTTCGGATTATGTATTTACTGTACCACATACTTTTTTGTTCTATTTCGAGACATCATTCAATGTTTGAGATGTACAAGGTGTAACAAAAATAGTGGGCTGGCTGTTCTTAGGTAAGAAAAATTTTTTATAGAAAGAGATGTCCTAAAATGATTCCTTGTAGAATGATAGCCACATGAAGTCATTCGTTTAACATTTCGTCACCTGAAGGGATTTTCATATTTACACTATATCTCCCAATCTCAACCATATGGATTTTTATATATGGGAACATAAAAAAACTATTGCTTATTCCACTCCTGTTCATGATATTGAGGATATTCAGCAGAGTGTAGAAAACGGATGCCAGCAAATTAGGGACACCTCGGGAATTTTTGAGCGTGTGAGGCAGTCCTGGATCCAATGCATTGCCGCTCGTGGAGTTCATTTTGAACTTTTACTATTATTATTGTATGTATTGATTCCTCACGTTTTCATTATTACTCATTTAACCTGACTGAAATAAAGGCTTGTTAATCTAGCGAACTAAGTAAACACTAAGGAAATACCTATAACCAAGAGCTCACTTATAACCCTTATAACTCAGTAACGAATCATTTTAGGATAGAGCTTTATAGGAACTTTTTTCTCATTTTTATTTTAGGTATAGAACCCGACTAACGATAGCCAGCTCACTATTTTTGTTACATCTTGTATTGCGCAATTATGAATTACTTAAGCGCATGAATGGTCGATGAGAATTTATTACACGCCATATCTCAGATGTTTAAATTATTCCTCAAAAAGCGCAGTGGCTGAATTGGTTAGGGCATCGATGCTAAATTATATACCACTGGTTTCTGGTTCGAGTCCAGTCTGTGGAATTTTCTTTCCTATTTTCATCAATATTTCTTTAAATATGAAGCTGAACGGACACCAATGAGGCGCACTAGAGCAACATTATCATTTAATAAAATAAGCAAAACATTTGGAAAGTTTGCTTAGTTTTTACGGACTTCATCTTTAACCGGCCAGATTTTCGCCGAAATTTTTCTGCGAATCAAGTTTCCGGAATCATGGCCCAGCAGGAAACCAGAATTAAAACAAGAGAAAGAGGATTTTAAAAATCAATTTATTACTTTGCAAATAGTATTTTGAATGTACTTTCGGATTAACCAAGCTAGGGAGCCAGCTAGTTTGGAATATTTTATAGATAAGAAAATTATGAAAAGTTTTATTAAAAGAACTCATATAATCTGTCGTCTCAAACTTAGAAAGGATTATTACACTTTTGAAATGCGCTCATACAAGAGCCGGTAAATAGCACACATACAAAACGGAATTTTTAAGAGCATGTAATGTGAAAAAAACAAATAGGAGGAAACGAGAATTCTTTTAAAGAAACCGCACTATTTTCGATTCGATTTTTCCTGTGCATTCGTTAATTAATTGATTTTTTTTTTCTTAAAAGGAGGTAAAAATTGCAAAAGCGATTATAATGGTGGAAAAAATTAATTTAAGCAAAAATGAAATGAACACGTCCCCTCCAATCCTTCATCCTTCACTTCATCTTTTCGTCCTTTTCCTCTTTTGAAAACGAATTTAGATCTTTTCTCCTTAAATTCATTCGCTCAAATGAAAGCAGTAAATATTAATCGTAATAAGAACGGAGGTTGAGCGAAAGGTTTTTTTTTTGGTTTTTTTTTTCCAAAGAAAGGTGGAGGAGGGTGGAGGATAGCAAGTTGAAAGCGACACCGAATATGAATTTATGGAATATGAATGGAATATGAATGGAATAATGAGAGAAAGAGAGCATAACTGAAAGGATTATTGAAGGGCGTTACGGCACACGTGTGTTCACTCCCACCAACTATCTCTTTCTCTCTCTCACTCTCTCATAAAGGATTTTTGCCTTCGAAAGGAGGATTAAGGGAACTCTGTTTTGACAAGGGAATGTGCCATTCTCAACTCTCCATCTCTTTTTTTTTTTTGTCCGTTTACCTTTTCTTTCTATCACCTCATTTCACTTCTTTTGCGCTCTCTCCTTTCGTCCGTTATCATTCCCATCAGTCATTTCTTATACTTGATATATCTTCGCGAAGGAACCCTTGTGTTAACTTACTGTCAGTCTTCCAACTTAGCCCAATTAGTCCAGGAAACTTGTATTATAAATGATCTGTAAAATTAAATATTTACCTCCCTGTTCCATTATAATAGTTAACATCATAGTTAACATCCGAGATACCACCTGAAATTATTGTCTTTAATTATTGAATACATTTCACCGAGAACTCTATGGAAAGTAGGATATCATTTTTTAGCTTCAATTTCAATACCATTTTTTAATAATTGCGTGTTGGTTTGAGCTGTGTTGCTCAGTAGTAATGTCTCCATATTTGTTTTCTTAGCCATGGATAGAATAGTGAAATTATGCATGTTACAAAGTTGAATTGCAAGAGTATTTCGAGAGATAGTGCAGTTGTCTGAGTAGCGCTCTGGGTGTACTGCCACATGCTTCTGTCCATTATTCGTGAGGATAGGCGCATCACAAGTCGACAATTGGCCTTGTAGCTTTTAGTTAGCAATGGAAGTGCGATTGCAATTATGGAACCTCTCGAATTTCGAAGACTTGCTTACGGAACGAGTTCCTTGAAGTCGCACAACCGACTATAAAATACAATTTTTTCTGAATTTTTGTAGTGCTTTTTGAGGCTGATATGGAAGCTATTTTGATCCAGAATCATTACAGGTGACGAAATCTGGGCGCACGTTTTGAATTCGAAACGAAAATACAATCTTTGGAGTGGCATCATCCGTAATCGCCCGGAAAAAAATTCAAGGCAACTCCCTCAGCCAGAAAGGTGTAATTGCTTTCTTTAGGGACGCTGATAGAGTTCATTCTTGTAGATAAGAGGTAAGACCAACAATTCAGATACAGAAAACAAGATCTTAACAGAACTCAACCAGCGCTTCCGCCATGTTCGGCTCCTAAAAATCCAGCAACAACGTTTTCCAGCACGATAAATGGTTTGGCCTGATACAACCAGTATTCCGTCTATAGGGTCTCCGTAAACCAGCGTACTTCTGATAAATATAGACCTCTCAGAGCTTCTACAGGCGCTTCAGAGAATGGAAACTCCAAGATTGTTGTATTGAGGCCAAAAATTGTGAGCCAATTTCCGGAAACGGCGGACAATAGCGATCTACTCACGACCCATTAAGTAGCGTCTGCGGTGACTCGAATAAGTGTACTGTTTGTAGTTCGCTGTGGCGGCGCTACCATCCTAATAGTAACTTTTGTTGAAAACTCTTACTTCTGCGCTAATTCGAATGACAATCTGGAAAGAAATGGAAATAGAAAATCACTTTTCTATTCTTACTGTTGTACTTTACCAATCTTCAATTTGACAAAGAAGAAGAGAACCTCCAATTTGGACCTTCCAGCCACAGCCGAGGCGTTGAATTTCCCAAGATACCAAAATATTAGATTTATATTTGTCAGAGGACAAATTTACTATTGTTAATAAAATTTACTCAGTTATTTACTCCATCTTTCTATCGAGACACCCAGAAAAATACAGCGAAGAATTATTTTACCTGAAAAACTTTCGTATCTTTACCAAGGAATAAATATCTTTAATACAAGTTCTGAACAAATATTTCCAGTTCTGTACCATTTCTACGCCTTTCTTTTCATTGACATTCTACTTAAAAATTCCATTAATAACAAGAGTCGAGTTGCTCTAAGTTGTGTAATCTATTGGTTAATTAAGGTTAAAACAATCGGTTTTAAATACGTCCATGCACGCGTTTCCTGCTGCTACGATTTTGGTGGATAACTTTAAAAATGTTTCTTCGGGCATTCCATAATTCACTGAATTGCACTCAGCTAAATTTAGACTAACCTACACTTGTCTTCATTAAAGCTTAATAGTATAGGGTGGTTATAATGTAAGTTATACTATTCAGACCTTTCTAGAGCCCGTTCTGCTGATGAAACTTGGAATATATGTTATATAGACCATAGGGAAGAGATTTTTGCAATCACATGTTGAAATCGCGTCATAGCGTGTTCAACAGTAGCGTGAAGGGTTTCTTGAGGAATTGCAGTAACATGGCGTGTTGTGTTTGCTTTCAATTCAAACAGAAGAATCTGTATGCTTTCTCCATAGACACGATCTTTCAGGAATTCCCACAACCAGAAGTCACAGGGATTCAAGTCCGGAGAACGACTCCAAGCAGTCGGAAAACTACTCGAAATTACCCGATCATCTCCAAAGTGGGCACAAAGCAGTTGCTAGTCAGGCAATATGGCAGGTTGCACCATCCTTCGTCTCTAAACATTTTCATTCTTGTAAAGCGGGAATATCTTGCTGCTGCAGAAGTTCGCAGTAACGGGCACCCGTGATGGAATACCTTTTAGGGCCTTGACGAGTGTTCGCCTCAAAGAAAAAGGGACCAAGAATGAAATCAGCAGTAAAACCACACCATATAGAAATGAAATCAGAATGCAGAGGCTGTTCATGCGCAACATTAAGACTTGCAGTATTCCAGATGCGACAGTTCTGAGTATTCACTGCTCCATCTAGGTTAAAATGCGCCTCGTCTGACCACAAAATGTTCCAAGGCCATGAATTGTGCCATAAATCAGTACGTTGATCCGGGTCTTGAGGGAACAGCTTTTGCACCACAGTATCTTGTAAGGATGCCACTTTAAAATGCATCGCAGAACCTTTCGTACCGTAGACCAAAGGAGGGGCAACTCACGTGACAATGCTCGAGAACTTGTTGATATTGGAAACCGGACGCTTTTTCAACCACAGTAACAGCGACTTCTTCCACACTTTCATTTGAAATCCGTTACAGTCTCTTCAAATTTAGTAATCAACTTTTTCAAACTATTACTTGTCATAGGCCCTTTTCGCAAGTCTTTCAAGCGTCGAAATTCTCGCAGTGCAGCAGAACCATTACTGCAGTTCTGATAAAACAACTTGACCAGTAAAGCTCGATCTTTCTTTTGTAAAAGCATAGTAAAGAATGATTTTACAGCTGATTAATGGCATTTTAAAGCGCTTTAAAGCCTTCCTATATGGCTTAGTGCCCTTTCTTTCATGATAAGCGCCACCTAGTGGTCGAAATTTGAACTAATTTTTTTATTGCAAAAATCTCTTCCCCATCTAAATTTCATCAAAACTTATATTCCATTTAACTTATATAACTTATATTCCAAATTTCATCAAAATCCGATCAGCAAAACTTAATTATAACCATCCTGTAGAATTAATCGTCTACGCAAAGGGGCGTTAAAATGAAGGAATCCACTTTGAGTGTGCTGTATCTGGTTTCATCATAAAAGTATTCTTCTTGACAGCGCCGCTTAAAATGAACATCAGTGTATCATGGCTACTTAAATTATTCCGTGGGTTTGATATGTGAATTAGACTATTTTAAAGAAATTCAACAATGTAACTTCACACTTAATTCCTTATAAAGTATAGCAAGTTTTATTTGGAATCAATCTTTAAGCTAGTAATTTCATATGCAGGAACGTTCGAGAAGTAACAAACATTTTTGTATATCTTTGTAGACAATCATAATTTTAGGAGTGTTACAAGTCTTCGTACGAACAGCAAAATGATTATGGAACATTTTTTTTTTTTATTTGTAGGCCTATATTAATCAAATGATATTCTTAGAATTGAATTTGAAATGTCATCCAGCTGTATATGATAACTTTCTTTTATTATGTTAATCAAAATTTTATGAAGTCAAGAAGCATGTTTCAGAAATATCCTCATGTTTATGTAAAATATGGTTATATGTAATTATCTTTTATTCTTATGTAATATTTTCAAAATTTTTTCCAGTATGTTTTTTCATGGGAAACATTGGTCTACGATTCATAACTTACTCAAAGAGGAAGCATCTCAATGTTGAATAACGACGTCCATGGAGAAAGAAAAATCCAGATTACGCTCGATCCATAGAGAGTTGAAATATTTAGCAACTTATCGATCCTCTGTTTTTGAAAACTTACCAATTTCAATTTAAATCCGAGTGTAAAATTCCAAAACCTCTGCCCATTGACGTTTTCCCTGCGTGTCTCCAAAGCACTGACGATGGCTTCAGAAATAACACGTTTGTATTACCCTAGAAATGAATAAATGTTAAAACGACCAAATAAACACCTATTGATCATGATAATTATTATCATTAACAGCAAGCTAACGTTTGACTGCTCTCTTTAGGGGAGAAGCTGTTAACATTATGACATTTAGATGAGCTAACTAATTTGAAAATGTAAATATAGAAGAAAGCTGACTATAGCTTCCTTTGGAGAAACCGTGGCAAAATGCCAGTTTTTATCTCCCCCTCCCCCCTCTCCTCCCATTCTTTTTTTTTTTTTGGTGTCATGAAAATGAATCCCTCGCTCTTTGGTTCATTATATTCCTTCGGATATTAATAGGGGCTTTTCATTCTTGTTTCCTTGCGTATTACAAGGTTACGTTGGTGGAGTCTCTTGTCGAAGAAGGTTGGCTTTGATGGTAATGAAATCTTAATTGGGCTTTATTGAGAGATCCCCGTCGCTCTCGTTACCTTTGCAAATGTTACGAGTGACGTTTTTTTTTTCTTATTTTACTTTGGCCCATTTATGCTGTACGATGCTTTTAAATAGTAAAGCTCTATATTTTTATCTTTTAACTATTAAATATCCTAATCTGTTTAATGAGGATATTTTAATTTTCCAACTTGCTGTTCAAGTTTTTTTATTGTCTCTTTATGAATTGTGTAACTTCATTGTGTAACTTCATTTTCTGATGTATGCATAAACTTTGATGTAGTTATTACAATTCTATGCAGATGAAGAAGATAATTAGGTATTGAAATGCCCCAACCCGAAGGATTGGCATATATAAGGACGGAAGATATACAAATCATTCAGAGCATGGTGTACGTATTTGAAAAACGTGTAGCGAGAAAGCAAAGTATAGGTTTGGGTCAATTATAGACCCACGCTATTAACTCAGCTAGGTTTTATTGTATATCTTTATTTTGACCATGTAATTATGGCTTTCCTTTGAAAATGAAGATCAATAAAGTAAAAAGTAAATACTGTACAGGATTATCCATAAATCTTTGACGCACAAAATTCACAACTTGGTAACGAAATAAAGGATAAATTACTAAAGGCCTCTGAGATATCAAATAAACAAAAACAAAATTAATAAGGTTTTATTTTCTAAGCAGATCGATGCATCCTAGATCCGTCGGCTGCCACTCGAGTGCAGTTGCAACAACATGGTAGTCTCGTGGCATTTTGTGTTCTTGGAATATGCAAAAATTAATTTAGTGGTGACTTTTGAAAGACTGAACCGGCGCATAAAGAGATACAAGGAGCGTTCAAAAAGTAATGCACCACAATTTATTTCTGCAATACGAACAATGCCACGCGGTTGAAATTTTGAGGAGTCCTAGGTTGAACCTTCCGCCTCTGTTGTGCGAAGTTACAAGCTCCGCCGACAGTTGGAAGCGCGATAATAGCGAATGTTAAAAATGGCTGATGTCAATGATGCACGTTACAAGCTTCACCGTGTTCCCTCATCCACCCAGTATTCCCGACTTAACACTGTCGGACTTCCAGATGCTTGGCCCTAAAAAATTCACTCCGAGGGATCCAATTCGAGTCCGGTGACGATGTTGTGTGCGATGTGAAAAAGTGGTTGCGTGAGCAGAATCAGGAATGGTACCGAGGGGGAATACACGCTCTTCTGGAAGGCAGCATAAAGCCAAGAAACCGAAGGAGACTTCTTTAAAAAATAATCAGTAGAACCGACAGTTGTAGTAATGCGATGCCAATATACAAAGTTGCATATTCCATACCTTCAGAGAAATAAAATGTGGTGCATTATTTTTTGAACGCTCCTTGTAGTATGAGAGATTCCAGGCGAAGACTGTTTGTGGACGAAAAAGTTGGGTAGGGCGCACAGGCCTAAAACCGGTGGCACCAAAGGTTACCACCAAATCTGACTCGTGTGATTTTTATTTGAAGCTTGGGGTGCATGAAAGACAATATGTTCGTTCCCCCATTTCCTGATGACCCTGACGTATCACCAACATCGACGGTCAGAAATGAATTGCCATGTCACGCAGACACATACGAACGGTTATGATAAAGAACTTTTATTTGATATCTCGGAGCCCATTTTCCTTTTCGAGTTGTCAATTTTTGAAATGTTTCAAGGAATTTTGGATAATTTTGTATAAAAGATAAGATAGACAAGATAAGATAGATAACTTTGATTTAATTTGGTTAAAGTCGTGGGTTTCTCATGATGATCTTTTTTCCCTCATTTATTTATCTTTTAGAAAGTGTTGTAGTAGTCCGATCTGTTTAGCTCACCCAGTACATTTTATTTTTTCTCCATTCGTTAATCCTAGCAGCAAACATGTACATTCATGTGTATGCCAATTATAGGCGAGATTTATGTTAAGTTATAATAAAATATACAACACCTAAGAAATACCTAAATCAGGAAAAATGAAAAAAAAAAATGAGATTGACCCCATTTTCCTCTGGAATCCACTTTTTTTTTGTTTCCTTGTGTTACCAACAATTTACCCGAAGAATTTACACCTCATATTTTTTAAGTGCATATATTTTTCGATCTCGACTTACTAATTATTTCTTTTTATCTTCTTAACCCGAATATGAAAAAATAATCGTTTTTAATTTCCTCAGCGAATGAGAAGTTTTTATCTCTTTCTTTTAAGAGAAGGTTAAATTCCTAACGAGATCACATTCTAAAAGACAAAGAAAGGATAAAAAATTTTTTCCTTCTCTTTTTTTCCGCCGGAGGACCCAATGGGCTTTCGAGCTTTTGCCCAACCGGGTTCCAGTCTCTCTTCCGGAATTGCCGTTTCCTTTCCGCAGCATCGGAAGACAAAGCATTCACCGGAATCTGACTGGAAGGATTCAAATGTTGAGGTTAAGAGACCATGGCAAATGCTTTTCTCTTTTTTTCCAGTTCATCTTTTATTTCACTTCTCTCCCTTCTCCTTTCCTCCCTCTAAGCTTCGGTTGCACACAGATGAGGGTGGCGACGCTGAAAGTTTTGTTCGTCTGAAAGTGTTTCCTCTTCACATCTCCAAGCTGTTGTTAAGGGTGCACATTATTTATTTATTTTATCTCCGCACTCCTTTTTTAAATATATATGTTATATATCCCATTGGCCAACCCGTACTTTGTTTGATTTTGGGCGCTCTTCTTCCTGTCGTTTTCCATTTTTTTATCGCTCTTGTAGCCGTCATTCCCGGTCGTTCCTTTTTTTTTTCCTGCTGTTGTCGCTTTTGCTCTTCATTTCTCTTTTCACAACGAAGAAGCTGTTACTTATCGATGGTGTGGGTTAAGAAAAAAACCTTCTTTCTTCCTGACATTTATAGATGGTATAAATTAGAAAAGGATATAAATCTTCAATTCTCTTCCCCTCTTATACTACTAAATCAATTTGTAAATTATTAACTCATTGATTTTCTTTGTTTGATAATGATGCATCGACTAAAGAAAAATATTAGGCTTTAAATAATTAAAGTTTCCTTTGTAAGATCATCTTCATATATAATTCATCATAAAAATGGTTTATTTCTCTGTATAAGAAAGCAAACTTCATTTATTTGTTGATTTTTCTGTTCCCGATTAAAGAATTTCTGGTTAGAATAGTGATATGGAGATGGATTAGTTTCTTTTCCCTTCATTTGCGAACACTTCAAAAAGGAATAGGCATGGATGAAGTGGAATCCGTCACCATTAGAGTGGATTTATTCATTCGATTGGGCTTTCATATCGTAACGATGTAATTTGCTTCGTTCTAATCCATTTTGATTTGATGGCTGTGATTTTTTTTTTCAGTTTCCATCGTGTGGAGATGATCCTTGCTCATTAACAGTTACTTAACATTCGACGGAATTTAATCCCTCACCAAAGATTTAAACCAAGATTTTAGAACTTAAAATCTAAAAATAACAATAAATATTTTTTCTCAAAAAATGCCTTGAATGAAGCTAGCGAGAGAGGAGCATCGGATTTAATGGTTGATGGAATGATCTGCTTAAATTTTTTCTCAAAATGCACTTCTCCCTCCCTCCCCTCCCGTTTGTTCTTGTTTAATGAAGGAATATTTTGATTTCCCCTGTCGAAAAGATAATTAAAAAACTCAACTCTTAATTTATATTCTAAATGAACGTGTATTGTAGAGGGACGCCCTTTGCTATGAATGGTAGCAAAATGGATCAGGGCATTTAGAGCAGGGGTCCGTGGTGGTCCAGGAAAAGTGATCGAAGTCTCTTTCTCGTGTTCTACAAACTTATTCCATTTGGACGATCCATTTTCGTCGTAACAGGTTCCTTTCAGATTCAGAATGTACTTGAACTGTACGTTTTGTATAATTTGTTTTCCTGTCACTTTGTTGCTAAACTTTATCTATAATTTTCAAGCGAAGTAGAATGATGGAAGTTGTTTACAAGTTTTTTGCGAGGTAGGATCAACAATTTAAAATTTAGTTTGAATTTTTTTAATTTGTATTTAGCAGAAAGTTGAAAAGGGCCTAAATTTTTAACATTTTATATTCCATCTAGGTTGATTAGGCCTTTATTGTTACAGAATTTCTATGCGCTTGAAATTGATCGAAATGAGCTAGTCCAAAATATAATAGGGTTCTCGCGTTTATTCTCGTAATAAATTTCTTCATTACAATGTACATTATTTACTGTGTGCACATTTATTAACTACCTTCAGTACTTATGATCTCAGATCAAATTATCTTGAAGAATGGCAAGATGATAATGAAATGGAACTTATAATCTAGTGAAGAAAGTACAATTATTCATTCTAAGCGAAGAAATATTTCATTAGACGCCTCTGCACATTTTATCATGAAAAGAATCCATACGGCCAGTCCCTTCTATTGAGGGGCTACACTGAGCCATTGCCTTTATGTATGATAGAATGGGCTACACTGCAGCGCACATCGACTTTCAGCGTGGCACGTTATTAGAATGCCGTCTTTGCAACAAGTCTGTTAGAGAAATTTCTGTCCTGTTTTAACTGTCCGAGTGGTGAATCAGGTGGCAAGTGGTTGGAACATCGGAGTCCGAAATGCTTCTGAAAACAACGTCATCTGCACAACCGTTTATCGAAAGCTGCATAAAATGGGTTTGTATGGTCGAGCAGCCGCATAAAACCCTAATATCCAAACTTTCAACTCCAAATATTTGTTGGAATGCGTAAAGATTAATAAGTGTACACCAGGCATACGCTTTAGAAATGATGCCTCAACATCTGTCAGTCTGAAGAACAAGGGTTGGTTTAGCAGCCTCCAACTTCTCTTCCTTCAACAATATCTGCAGGAAGAAAGAACCCAAGAGCAGGTGAAGTGTTCACCACGACTGTTTCTGCTGAACTGCCTTTTGCTTTCCTTTTCCAAGCCAAAGCCCACTGAGAGCTACAGTAAAGCGATGGTGTGACATGCGAAGCGATTCTCTCTATCAATTCTACACGAATTTATGTCGTTGAACTTAAAAGGTAATAGGTTGATTTAAATGCCAAATCTATCCGCCAGATGGCATCCCCTACGGTTTATGAATTTTGTTCTAGTTTATTTACAAAAGTTTAGTGAAGATGAAAGTTAAAGACTTGAAAGAAAAGCTTCAGTTAATAAGAGCGAAAACTGACGGAAATAAACAAGTATTGACTGACAGTGAGCAAATTTTATAATGAATTACGATTTACGAAAGTGACGATGCTAAATATTGGGCTAGGCTATGACATCTCATTTAACCTCACAGAATTTTTTGATCTGTAGGAAATCCATGAAACTTGAGATTTTTGTTTTTAACATTGTTGTTCGAACACTGTGGAACTGAACAATTTACATGCATGTTCTTATACAGTATTCTTAACATTGCCGAGATTTTCTCCTCATTTCGACCATAGCGTAATAGCCTCAGATACATAAAGCATAGGCCCTGCCATCTATACTTAAATCAACCTATTACAGCGTAGAAAAATGAATTTTCTTTAGTATTCTTCACTTCTCTTTTAACATAATTAATACTGTAGGTGTTCCAGGTACTTAAAAATAGAGCTGTTTTATTTTGAAACTTGTAAATACAATTAAAATACATTAGATTTATAATACGAATTTGGAGGAGGGCGTCACAAGCAGAGATTACTAATACACAGATGGTCAATTTCCCATACAAGGTTAAAACAATTTGGCTCATTAGCCAATCAGCGTTCGGCATTGATACCCAGTGGCTGAGAAAAGAACCAAAATGTATGACGTATATACTGTACCTTTGAGCAATATATGACGTAGACTCATCAGTTCAGCTTGCTAGGATTTTTTGAAAAAATTGTAAAAAATTCTGGAATTTAATAAAATAAATTATTTCCGAGTGTGAATTGAGTAATACTCACATAAAAAATGACAATTTTAAACGCAGCATAAAATTAAATTCGTTAATCTTATTTAAAAATGGAATTCTTAACTTGCAAACAAATACTCGATATGATTTTACAACAATTAATATTCTACTCGATTTTGTAGAGTTTTCTACTTAGCTTATGTTTATAGTTCTTCACAAATATTCCCTTGGTTGGTTTATTCTATGTTTTACTTGCTTGTCAGTTCCCTAAAGTTTTTGCGTTTTTGGTTTTTAAACCGCTTTGCCAGGTTATTTTTACTTAATACTTGCAATGATGTCAACAACAATAAAGAATAATGAAGTGCGTCCACAGTATTCATCGAGAACAATGCCTGGTGCTTATCATTTTCTTAGACACATTTGAATAGCGAAGCGCTCATAGATGGGTCGATCCAGTCTTTATTGTTGTTGACATCATTGAATACTTATAGCGTTAGAGTAATTTTAAAACTCTCCTTCATGGTAGAATCATAGATTGTTTAACCCTAACAATGGTAGAATATTTTTAAACAATAATGAAAATTCATCTTTGGTACTGACAATTGGTACTTCTTGTATGTCTCACTGATGCGCTGCAAGACATTTAAGGCCATATCACTAACAACTTTCTTACTGAAGGATTCCTTCAGCCATGACCTCCTTTATTATTACAGACCTGTTTTACTGAATAATTCCATTGTTGCTTTTTGCATTTCTCAATTTTGCCATGGCGCTATTTAACCTCCCTATCTGATTGTTTCCAACAATGAAGGTTACATTGTTGCTTGGACTAAGATGGTCAGGTGACTTTTCAGTGACGTTAAAAACAAACTGAATAAGCAATCATTTCATTAACCAAATTTAAGTTTATTTTTATTCGCTATATAACTCTTTTTTTAAAATAAAAGATTCTCTGCAAAAAAATTGTAATACGTTATGTATCTTTTTTATTTTGTTTGCACTACATTTTGTTTATCTCAGGTGGTAACAAAAGGGAGGTTAAACAGCGCCATGGCAAAATTGAGAAATGCCAAAAGCAACAATGGAAATTATTCAGTAAAACAGGTCTGTAATAATAAAGGAGGTGATGCTTCAGCAATAATGAGCTTATATTGTTGCAGCCAAGTGTTCCTTGTCTTAACAATATCAGTTTATTATTGCTGAAGGAAGACTTGAGTTGATAAAGTTTTTAGTGATATGGCCATTAATCACGTGATTATTGCCGAGTTGGCCATCTGATTAATAAATCTGTGATGACACGCAGACTTGAGTGAGTCAAAACTAGCGTATCTGTAGCGTGTTGAGGGGCAGCTGATTCGCGTATTATTAACCGTAATCAAATATTCCTTATCTAATTTTATATTTGTTCATTTGGGCGGATAACCTGCCAGTAATACTCGTGATATTCTGGCGTTACTAAAAACGGATATCATTTGCTTATTAACATTACTTCTAATTAACGCTTATAACATTTCTCCTTAGTCCACCTCATATTAGAGGCACCCATCTTTTTTTCTGACCTTTCCTTAAATCTATGCACATGAAAAATCAAACGATAACAAGATATAAAGAATAATTAATCGTAATTCTTCGAAAAACTTTACAATAAATATTTTTTATTGAACTCGTTAAGCTTTTATAAAAACATAAGAATAAGTATAAAACGTTATATGATATATAACAATAAAAGCATCAGGCTGGAAGAACTTTAGCGGCCCTGGTGGCAATAATTGATAACTTACACTCCATCCATCCTGGGAGTCCTTATGAAAATTGATCAAACTATTAGATTTTCGACGGAGATAAACCATTAACCGACGCTTGCTATCGTAATTAAAGGACAAGATTGTTTACGTTTGCATAGTCATTTTCATGGTGAAAAGTATAGTTTCATTTATACCGACGAAACTTGGATAAATATTCAACTACTAAGCAGTCATGGCAAATTATACATTGCAAACATGTCGAAAAGTTGCTCAAGTACCTGGCTCACATTTCATTGTTGTTCATGATTCTCCAAGCACGGATTTATACGAGATTTGTCCTTGCGGAACAAGTTTGTAATTGGAAATTGGTCCTTGTCTGTTACGGTTTATGAGATAAATTTTGTATATGTTCCTAATTTGCATAATCAGGTCATCAGGACTTCATGTTTTCCGAATAACCGTCGCAGTCGTACAAGTGATGCCAGATATTCTGCAACCTCGAGTGGGATGTTCTAATAGCAGTCACATCGAACGAAAACCATCTTTTGAGCTAAAGCTTGATGTGTCTTACAACATAATGACCCATAAACGCCATCTTCTACGCCGTTGGAATAAATTTCCACACAATTTAATCCTTTTTGGGGCATCCTGTAGAGTTATTCAAAAAATAATAAAATAATAGTCCCTTGGTAATGGGACAGGTAGTCATTTGATGAGAATTTCTCATATCCAAAGCTTACAAATGCCGCCAATAAAGAGAATAACACGTAAATTAGTTAAATATGGCGAAGAGAAAATATTTTGAGCCGGCTCGCAGGTCTTGTCACTTTCGAAAGTGGAGTCGCGGGTTCCCGTCAAGAACATGGATGTCTGTTTTTGTCCATTTACTAACAAGCTTGGGAGAGCAAGCAAAGACTCAGTAGGCTGATCCCCTGTTAGGCTAAATTTCCAATGGACCCAATGGTTATTTAACATCCTCGACATCGAAAAGATAGGTAAAAAATATGTTTACTTAATAAAATCCAGGATATATTTTGAAGCAAATCATGTTGAAACGGGAGATATTAGATAAGACTTTCCACGTAAATTTTCGGCCTCTAATATTTTCAAGTAGGCTGTAGAAGAACTATTATGTTTCAGCTTTACCGAGCTTATTCGAAGGCCATTGTTTATTTTTAGATTTATTTTCTAGGAAACGTTTTTCTAAAGCTGTGAAAATTATTCCACTTGCATTGTTACGCCCTTGATACCAATAAGAGGAACATAAAAGATTGCTTTTGAAGATTATAAAAAAGTCTTTTTCGGTGTGTTTGTTTTTTTGACTTTAATTGATGAATTAAGAAAGGATCTTTGTGCCTTTAAACGTTACCGGGTGACGTTTAGGTGTGAAGACTTTCGATAAGGTGGATGTGCGATTTTAAAAGGCAATTGTTCCGTGGCAATTAGTCTCCATTCTCGCCTGTTCTTCACTTTTTAGGTTCCCCTTGTCTTTCCTAACGAAATCGTTTTCAACTCAAACGTGTTCGGTGACTTAAAGTTTATTGAGAAATAAAAGGATTGGCGAGATCATCTTTCGTTGGCAGAGGAGGGGACCAAGAATCCGAGGAGCTGGGGGCGGAGGGGAGAAATAAAAGCACCGTCGTCGTCTCGGTTAGTCTGTTTCTATTCCTTTACCCTCTCCTGTTTTCCATCGGATCGTTTTGGATTTTATCAACGGAGAGAAAGAGTGGGGGAAGAGATAGCAGGGATGGTTGAATGGGAAATGGGTAGGGGTGGGTGAAAACCACCGCTGAGACAACTACATTAGACTCCGTGAAATTAATCGGTCGACGCGGGAATTCTCGCACAAAAGAGGCGAGAGAAGAGCGCTTTTCACTCTTGGGGGTTTTGAAAATCACTTTCTTTAAAGTCGAAGTAATTGGTGTAAACACTGACGTGATTAGACTTCCATTCCGCCATAGCCACAATGTTTGCTTAAGCAACAACGTTTTCGATGGAAGGAGCTCGGATTCGGATGGAGGAGGGGGGCTAGGTTGCCTTTGTGATTTCCTTCTCCGCCAATTGTTTGCCTCCCATTCAGTCGACACAGAAAGAACTGAAGATATTTCTGGTTGGCTCTTTTCTAGGAAGGTGGTTTTGTTTGTTTTACTTTTATTCTTTTCCTTCCTCTTTCCATCACCGATTCCCCTGCTTTGAATTTCAGTAGCGATGACGTTGGTCCTTGAATTAGCTAAAGGAAAAGGAGAGAAAAAAGATAATGGCAGGTTGGGGGGGGGGGGTCAATCCCTACATTCACCCTCTAGTCCCTCCCGCCTTCTTCGTTTTCACTCGGAATTAAAAGCAAATTCTTTTTGGAGGTGTTTATAATCGTAGGTTGTTTATTGGCCTAACTGTTACTTGAAAATTGGTGCATGGCTGTTGGGAGTAGAATGATTGTTCTAATGGATTTTAAAACTCTTGAAACTTTGTGTGTTTGCACCCTTTATATTCAAGTAAAATTTAAGTGGGTGAATAGTTTATCATTCAGAACTAAGTACTGCAGCTATTTATTTATCTATCAAATATTTATAACCTTTTTAATGGTTGCAGCAAGCGTAGAACAGTGCAGGTGTTAATCTGTGCAGTCTGTGCTAATTACCATGAAATAAAATCAAGAGTACATGGAGCGTTAATAAACGCCTCATAAAATTGCGCATTAGATGTATTTGCTTAGAATTTTCTCCCCATAAAATATTTACAGGCAAATAAATTATATAAAAATGCTTGTCCCACAAAAACCGAAATAACTGATACCATTTTTTTTTATTTCGTATGAAGTTCGAAGTATATGGGTCGTTCACATGAAACATTTTTTGCGTGATATGCTACCAGAATGTTTGACGCCGTGGACAGCAATGTATATGCTGAGACCGAGAAAACAGCAAGTCACGTGCTCAATTGACACGAGTCTTCGCTGGTAAAAGCGATAGTAGAGTCCTTGTAAGTAAAGCAAGTAATTATATTTTAATATTTTTAAATCACTATTTGTATTAATTCAGAACATAAGAAATTATAACAACTTAAAAATTATTCTTTAGGATGTTCATGTATACTTGCATATACTGCGGACATCCATTTTGGGGTTGGCATGTGATTTGGTAAAAGGCTCTAATTGGCTGAGCTCGCTTGCCATAGAAAAGAATGAAGTGCCATCACTCGTTTTACTTACAGGAACTCTAGGCGACAACGTTTCCAGCGTTTCCACCCCACAATGGGCTTGCATAAAGAAGACAAACTTCATCATAAGCTAGCAGAAGCCGACGTGCTTCACGACAATGCCGTACTTTACTTTGCCTCGCAATTGCGAACAACTTGTAACGTTTATGCTGAAAGGTCCTCGCCCACCCTTCATACAGTCCAAAAGTACAGAGAATGTGACGAAACAGCCAGAGAGGTGGAGGATAATGATTGCGTTCTCCACCACAATAACGCCTCAACCGACACCACAATCGTTGTTTGCCGCTTCCTGGCTTCCAAGAATACTAATGACCTATACCACACACATACATATAGATACACTTAGCGCACGCACATTCACATGATCTCGATCCCCTGGGATTTATTTCCAAGTATGAAACTCTGGCTCATTTTGGAACCATTGATGCAATAGAGAGAATCGCAGGCTATACTGAAGACACACACACAAAAGGATTTCCAGGATTGCTTGAAATAGTGGGGGAAAACACTGGGATCGCTGTATACATGTTAATAGGGAGTACTTTGAAGGAGACGATAACGGAAGAGAGTAAAAGCAGATAATTTTTTAATAAATTCCCTGAACTTTGAGGGCACCTCATATTTATAAAAAGAAATTAAAGCTGGCTCCGACTCCAGGTCTGATATGAAAGTTTGCAAGTATTCTAACAACTATAACTAAAAATAAATTTAATCGTTAGAATTTTGGCCATTGGGAGTACTATTATAGGAATTTTGTGTGCATGTTTATTATCCTAACCATTTCATTTCGTCTACGTTTTAACAGAGTTCTTGCATTAAATTTTTAAATCGCCAAAATGTATTAACGAAAATATCAATATTTTTGAGAGGGATTTATGCTTAATTTTCATTGTAGATAATGTACTTAGCAATAAATATTCATGAAAGAGACACTTGATCACACTTGATCATTCAGCATAAATATCCAATATAAATCTGATTGATCATTTTAAAGGGGAAAAAATTGGATCCAGGATTATCACTCATCCCCAGTGATGTGTTCTTTCTCAAGAGAGTCGTGGTTGCATTAATGAAGAAGTGGATAGCTGAATCCGTAGTTCAGAAGATGATGAGGAGTGATCAGAACAAATTGTAGCAATTATTCAAGCGAAATGCAAATCTCTATCTAATATTGATTTTTACATTAAAACACTCTGCACTGAATTACGTGTGCCCCAATACTTTGATAGTTTAGTGTTTAATGGGAGAACTTTTGGTGCCATGTATTCCGTTAGATTTTATGGAGAATAAAAATGTCAAGTGAAAATTTTATTGGCGTTAACAAATGTGCGCTAGAATTTCTTATTGCTGATTTTATTTCCTTCTCCTTCCTTATTTGGCCAGGAGTGCAGAACTAGAATTGAAAGTGAACAGCATAGACTTTATATTCATACTTATAAGAAATATTTTACGAGGGACAATTAATATGATGATTGTTTGATGACTACTAGTCATTTTCAAAATCCACTTTTAATTTTTTTTTTTGAACAATAAAGCCAACAAAATGGTGTCCTATCGTCTGTTTACTGTAGGATTCTTGAGTGCATGTCGCATTAAACAGCTTTGATTGAGCAGTAAATAAAAGATTAAAATGTTGAGAGGCCAAAGGACAATTTAGTGCTTCTTGTGAATCTTTTTTTTTCTTTCTTATTTTTTCCCTCTTACTTTTTAAGTTTTTTTCCCTCCTCTTTATTTCCCGCTGTGGTCTAACCTCGTTAGAGTAACACTATTGTAGGATTTGTTGTTGTTGTTGTTGCTTGGTTAGTTGGTTGGTTGTTTGTTAGTTGTTGTCGCAGTTGTTGTTGCGAGTTGGCTCTTGGAATTTCGGTGTCGCCTCTCCCTTCATCGACTCCTTCTTTTTGCTCCGTTTCATTGGGTTGTGTGCAGGAGACTGACCACGTGAGCGGAATTTTCACCCCACTCATCAGATTGGGACCGAGTCAAGAGAGCTAAGAGGATCGTGTTTCCAATGCTGGACACCAGACGGTGAAATCATCAACCATCGGCCAACGCGCGCAAGCACGTGTTGGGAATTTGTCGCACCATGGAAAGACGATCAGCGCCCCGGCTCCCACTCGGCAGACGACGTTGGTTTTTTAGGAGGTGGGTGGATATAAAGGAGAATGGAGGGAACAAGAGGAAGAGAAGGGTTCGCATTCGAATTGAAAAAAGGAGAGGGGAGTGAAGTATTTTTTAAAAAAATTGGGGGTGGTGGAAGATTTCAATCCGAATGTCCTTCGCGGTTGTCAAACGAAGAAATAAAAAGGAGGCGTTTTATTCCCTCGGAGACTGCGCATGAGCTTGGTGACACTTTCAGCGGTGACCGAATCTAGTTGGATTCCGAACGAAAGAAAATGCGAATCTTTTTTTTTTATTTTTTTTTTCATTTTTAAATTTTCGTTAACTCTGAATAAATAAATATGATAAGGATTCTCTTTCTAATATTGCACTCAATTAATAAAATAAACCTCTCACAAATAATATAAGTAAAAAAAAATATTTAGAATGAGTCCCCTTATATAGAATAAATAACACTCAGCAATACAATAAAACTGGATTAGGCTTGACTAATAAATTATAACCACTGAATAATTTCTTACGCGCCTATGGGTGCGAATTTGTACCCACCATCCTCTTTTATGATAGTTCGTCAAGGAAGAAACTGTTTTAAAGATTGAATTGTTGGCATCTGTTTAAAAGAACATTCAAACATCGGACGTCGGATCACCAACAAAAAAAGAAGCGTTAGAAACGAAAAGCAGTCATCATATACAAGTACCTGGAATATTGAAGAAACGTTTGGATGCTTTGGGGATCAAAATTTTTAAGATGCGTGGCTGGTATGAGTAAATGTAACCGTGCTCAGAATGATAATATAAGATGTATGTGGGGAGTAAAGAGAAATGTAATCTGTTAAGTCTGGTTTGAGATGGTTTGGACATATGGAACGAATAAGCAATGATGAACGATTACTAAAGGATTGTATGCTGGCCGTGTAGATGAGAAATGTAGTGAGAGGAAGACACGAAAAGTGTGGCAGATACAAGAAGAGGAATACCTGAGGTTGTATTCTTTTCAAAGTTTGAATAAAAGACGAACCTCTATAAAGAAATGAATGAATGAGGCAAGAGTTGTTTGTAGAAAAAGGAGTGTTATTTGATTACCTAAATTTCATTATTTCTAAATGCTGTCTACCCTCTCAGAAGGATTGAGACGTGATATTGTGTAATTATTATTGTTGTATTTTTAATTATAAGGTATACTAAAGTATATATTCATCAGTTTTTCTAATCACATGGATTTTGTATCTAATTCTTATACCTAAAAATATATCAAATCCAACGCCATAAATAACTGGTTGTATATTTTTGAGTTTTATTGTAAAAATTTGAAAAAATACACTTTTCGCATTTCTTAATTCTCAACAAAATTTAATCCCAGCGAAATCAATAAAAGGCTGAAAAATGACGCAAACTTTAAGTAACTGCGGTCGTCTAAAGTATAAACGCCTACCGATTATAAATTTCAATAAATCATCATTTAGAGAGAAATTTTTTCCAGTACATTTGGTTTTGGTTTGGTTTATTAGAAACTTTGGCGTCGACTACTAAGGTCATTTTGCGCCTTTTACACGAGTTATAACAGTACGCAGCCCGGGACAAACACAAACATCCATGCCCACGGTGGGATTCGAACCCACGACCAGGCGGACTCGAGTACTAGAAAGCGTACGCCCTAGCCCTCTCGGCCACCTGGTCGGCCAGTAAATTTGGAACATCATTTTTTTATATACAGGGCGTCCTGGGAGAAAAGGTCAATATTTCATGTGGGTGTAGCATGAATTATTGTAAGTCAAAAAAGTTTATATAAGCATGTAGTCTTTTATTAATAGTTTCTGAGATACAGCAAATTTTAAGCGTAACAGCCATCGTTGGTCGCAAGATAACAATAAAGTCACTGTAGAAAAGAATTCTCAAGTTCGTTTCTCCGTCAACATTTGGTATGTCATAACTGATGGAACACTGATAGTTTCCGTTATTTTAGAAAATCGTATGACAAGGTAGTTATCTCAAATTTTTACAAAATGCGCTTCCGGAACAACTGGCTACACGAAAACTAGTGTATTTTCAGCACGACAGAGCACCTCCTCAAAATATGATACGTGTGCAACAACACTTAAAATGCAGTTTTCCTAATCGTTGGATTGGTCGCGCTGGAACAGTCAGTTGGCCACCAAGATCACCTGACCTACCTTTCTTGGATTTCTGCCGGTAGGGTTGTGGAGGGTGTTAAATTGTGAGTCAATACACGAGACAGTTTTTTGCACGTATAACAGATGCTGTGGACCAAATTAGAGAACATGAAGATCCCTTCAGGCGCGCAACTCGCAACGTTCTCACAAGAATTGAAAAATGCATCGAAGTACGTGGCGGACTATTCGAAAATTTACGATAAAGTTATTAGAATATTAACGCAGTAAAATAAAAACCTTATTAGAAACTTCATTAATAAAAAGACTGCATGTTTATATAAACTTTTTGACTTACAATAAACTCATTCTATACCCACACGAAATATTCACCTTTCCGCCCGGGACAGCCTGTATATCTACCATATAGAAAGACAGTTTTCTTTGCCAAAATATGGTGTATGGTCTCATTAAAATGCGATTTTTTAATACCAGGTTTGGCATTCTTGTAAATGTAGGGCCATTTAACTGATTTTACTAGAAATGGATATATTAAAAAACACTTGAATACCCAAGAAGAAAAATCATCGATATTACCACAATATTATAAATAATTGCAAAGGGCATTCCGAATGTTATATTAGGAATTATCTGTTTTAAGTAAGTACTCTCAATTATTATGTTGTAAACAATTTTGAAGTTCTTACCAAGAGCTTTGCCATATTCCGCTGGATATAGTAATTTATGATTTATTCATAAAAAAGTTATAATTTTACCAAATGAAGGATAGCTATTGTCTTATGAAGGGTTATTGGATGTTGTTTTCGTCAGTTTTTAGTTTAAATTTTGAAATTGAGGCTATATTTATGAACGTTTTATTGGCTAATATGTGTTCAGTGTTTATATTTCAGTTCCTTCAAACTTAATTTATTAGGAGAGAGGTTTTAAAAAATTCTTGGAATGTAATTTAATTTCTTAGAGTTGCGTTTTAAAATTGTAATCCCCTCCTATATACGTAAAACCTTCATGAAGAACTACGCGTGCTTAGCGGATATTGTATATGCTTAATATTATAATTGCTATTACGGATAAAGTTAAGACTTTAATTTCTTAATAGAAAATTAGACTTATTAAAGAGGCAAAAGGGGAAGAAAAAGATGATATACATAAAGAAGGAATTAAATTTCGTTATTTTAAAGCAATAAAGTAGAATGGCTCCTTATCTCAAAAGGATTCTTTGTTATTTATTCATGAGAAGAAGATTCTTAAATAAAGTATTATGCGTCTCGCTGCGTTTGATGCGTGTAGATTAACGATGGAGTGGAGTGCGCAGTTTTTTTTTTCCTCCCTTGCTCACTAAAGACATTGAGTTGTCTTGACATCGGAGCGGAAAAGAAAGCGAACTCGAGGAAAGGATTATGATTATCGCCAGAGATCTCTGTCAAGATTGATACGTTTCCTAAAAACGGTGAGCACTTTTTTCAAGAGTTATCAAGATGCTAGTCACATGACTGCACGTTCAACGAGCAGAGTCACTCCTATTGGCGCGGGGCCATTTCTTTAAAAAACAATCCTTTCCTTCCCATTTCGACAGGGGAGCTGTAAGGAAAGAAATCAGGGAGAACGACTAAAAAAAGATATACTGCAACAAAGGAGTTTTTCCTATCGATATTTAAAACGGAGCGATTTGTGATATCATTATTTTATCGCGTTTTCTAAACGGTTTTCTTGGTGAAGCGCTTCTATATTATTCCATTTGACATGAAATTAGTGAAATCAAAGTTAAATCCCATTGGCAAATGCCTGAGAGTAAATTAGCTGAAATTTCCTTGTACTTAACTGGATACTGCGTTACTTTTGTATAAGTTATTTATAGATAACAAAGCTGGAGATATTACATTTCGGACTAACTAATAGGAAAAATGCAATTTTCGGCAAGTTTTGCAAATCATATTTCTATTGTTTAGACAGAAGTCACGTTTGCAATTAAATATTTTGAAACTACTCCATTATGAGATCGATATTTAATTCTATTTTTACTTAAATATAGGAGATGCTCATAGTTGTTCTGGGCATTTAGAATTACTAACTAATTATTTGAAAACTGTTCCTCAATTAAACATCAAATTAATCAATATGAATTAGAGCGTTTGTTTGTATAAGCGCTCTATGTAACTTCAACTTGTATTAAATGCACTGAAGTAATGATGTAGTTGTTTTTAAAAGGAATCACTTAAAAACTACACTGCACAAACCATGATGTTAATAAAATGGCTAACATTAATGTTAATAAAAGAAATCTCGTTATGTTTGCTACTGAAAGAAGTAGACAAAAAAATTTCTTGATCATCATTCTGGAAGAACAAAAAACAAAAACGGGTCAGAGTCGTTTAAATATAGTAAGAATTAACAGGAACAGCTAATTCTATAATTAAAAAAATTACAATAACAGAACGGCCAATGTATGCTACTGTACGGGAAATCAGTGTATTTTAAATTGATTTAGGGGATGTAAAGTGTACCATGTCTCCAGCTTGGTGTGGCCTCACTTAATGGTAATTGTTTAAAGTAATTCTTATGTTTTATATATCATCAAATATAAATGAAAAGGTAATTATTTCTTCTTACCAACAGATACATTCCCCTTATTCTACTGATCACTATTCTTAACTGTTTTGTAGTGAAGCCATGGCTGACGTACGGAGATCCGGAGGCATAGTACGCTATTACCAATTTAGGGTTCTCATTCCTAATTTAAACCCAAGATTTTATTCAGCTTGAAAGGATTTTAAGTTCTACAGCTTTGAGCAAAATATTAACATTTTGTTAGATTAAAATTAACACAAAAATAAACATGGAGGCATGACTCAAATAAACATGTGATCAGTGAAAAGATAAACGTGTAAAGTAGAAGTAAATATTGTATCGCGTTTACTTCACTACTATCATGAAAGCTATTGGAACGCATTAAAATAAACTTGCCTTAAATTTATGTTGATAAATATGCTCTAAATCCAAGTTTTACTTTTAAAGCTTTAAATGCATACATACAGGGCCCAAGAAAAAGCGGGGCCCTGTGCAAAGTCGTCGTGCGGGGCTTTCCATAATTATAAAATAAATAGCAAACAGTTAAATCATACACGAAGTATCGCGAGACCTTATGCGGTCGCATTGCCCTCCGGCCGGCCGTGGCTGTGCCTCCAAGAGTACATTAAGGACTCCTGTCATCAAGTCCGGCCCAAGAAAAAGTGGAGCCTTCTGCAAAATGTGCTCGTGCGGAGCCTATTTTCAAAAATTTAGATCGTGGAAAATCAAGTCGTGGGACCTTCAAAAGCGCGGAAACCGTTCCCACTGTCTTCGGTCCGGCCCTGCTTAGAGAAAACCATTACAACACAGAAACCGATAATATCCATGCAAACAAGCGGTCACTTCGGGCGCCGGCTCGGTAGCCGAGAGCGCTGAAGCGCAGTTCTTGTTGCTCTCGAAACCAGCGAGTCGCGGGTTCGAACATCGCCGAGGGCGTGGATGTTTGCGTTTGTCCCTTTTTCTAACATTTCCTCTCGAGAAGTTGGCGTCAGGAAGGACATCCGGCCATAAAACCCGTGCCAAATCCAGGTTCTATAAAAAGACCATGGCCAAATCTATTAACAGGGACCCCATGCGAATAAAGGGCAAAAGCTAAAGACGAAGAAGAATGCGGTCACTTCGGGACATCAACAGAGATGGGTGCGCTGATGGTGTACAAAGCTTCCACAAGCTTAGCAGAAGGTGGTAAACACAAGAGGGGATTACATTGTAGAAATGTAAGCGATGTTTCCTCTAATAATAAAGCCTTTTTAAAAGTATAGCACTGTTGTCATTACCTTTTATCCAATTCTGGTACATTATACTGTATAGTCTGCAGATCAGCCCCCCTCCCCCCCGAAAAAAATTTCTGGGTACGGTCCTGTCTTGAGCCCCCGTTACAACTCCTTTCTGCGCACGAGGTCATGACTATGTCTTTCTGGTGTGGTTGTTATAGCAACCACGCTCTTTCTCACGCTTCTTCCCAAGGTGATCTCGAATCGCGAGTGATAATCAGTAATGGCGGACGCCGACGCCGACGCAGAAGCTCCTCGGAAGAAATATTATTATTATATTACTGCTTCTTATTATTATTATTATTATTATTATTATAAAAGTTAAGAATAAATATAGAGGCTGTAATAAATAATACATGCGAAAAATAAATGATTAAATACAAAACTTTCAAAACGACAGCAAAACAAGAAAAAAAATACAACAACGAAAAAACTTACAAAGAAACCCACCCCTCTTTTCTCCAAGAACTCACCAACTCGGTCCATGACTATCTAGCCGATTGCTGATATTTTTATTTCAGTTTGAGTACATTTGCTACGATTAATTGTGGAGCACAATATCTGACAAATGTCATCACAACTCTGTGGCACACCCTCCCTCTTTTGACGAAATTTCCGATATTTTCGCAATTTTGCCAATAAGAACATCAAATCTCCATCTTTCAACTCAGGAATTGTTTGTGGCTTTTTAGGATAGATACGAGATTTCACAAACCTCGAAAGAAAAAAGTCGCAATGTGACAAATCGCATGACCTAGGTGGCCAATTCTGGTCGCCATTGCTTGAGAGGAGACGGCCAGGAAATTTTTCTCGCAGCAAATACTAACGAGTAAGTATACGTTCAAGTTCTTAGTGATTTTGAGAGATCGAAGTTGCACGGGAGTATAGATGGTTACTTCCCTTGTAATAATGCCCCAGCTTACGCTTCACAGGTTGTTCAGCAACTTCTGGTCCAACAGGAAATCACACAAGTTCACCAGTGTACATGTTCGCCAGACACCTGCGATTTTTTTTTAAATTTCTAAAAGACAAATTAAACGGAGAAATTGTAACAGGAGCACTGCAACGGGATTCTTTATGTACGTGTGGCGTCGGAAGGGTTCATTTCAGTGAATGCCATATTTTCTATATTTTTTGGAGAAGTTGGAAATTATAAATCTCTCAAGTCGAAAAATTTCATTGCAAAGGCCTTCTTTATAACAACTAGAACTACCGTTGTAAATTCCATACAATTTCATTAGCGATGCATAACTATAAGGAAAGTTGCCAAACAAGTTTTTATTATTAGTATTCGGACATTAGTAAATACGTATCAGCAGAGGTGGAAAGTAGAGTGGGGAGGTAAATGTTTAAAGCTGAGATGTTCTGTCATGTTATTATATCTATGTACGTAGATATAACTCGTAGAGGTAAATTTTACGAGTCCCACCAAAGACTGGAGTCATGTTTCCATAAGGAATGCTATTGCTGATATAGTCGATTTTGATGTCTGTTTGTGATATCGTGAAGAGAGGGAAGCAGGACGGTGCAACTACAGCAAAAGCCGTTCAGGTAGTCACACAAATACAGTAGATAGAAAGTAACAACAGTGTAAGAAACACTAAAAAGGTCTATGGAAAATACTATTGGCTATACCATGGAAATGACTATTATCTCTGCCACCACAATCGAACTTCTGATGCACTGGTTTCTTGAAAATGAAGTGGAATTCCTGAATTGGCCTGCACGGAGTCCTGTTCAGATTTCCAATCGAACACCGTTGGAACGGCATTGGGCTTCAGTGACCATATCAGATTTATAATATACCTTCCGATGTTGCATTTTCTATATCAACAGTGTATTTCAATATTAGCTGTCAATTTGCCTTCGATTCAACATAAGTCTCTAGTTGTAGTTTTGATTCTACATCTCAAAAAATCCGAATGCTGTATTGTTGTTTATGTTGTATGGCCTGCGGCAATCTTATAATATTGCAGACTGATCAGACAATACAAAATAGGTTTTCTTCCTGAGCCATCGAGACACTGAGAACAAGGAGTTTTTTAGAATTTTTGAGACATTTCATTTGCGACATTGTTTTATTGGTTTATTCACGCATCTTAATCAGACTATTTTGAATGGGAAACGAATTAATTATTTACTAATGTTTTTAAGTTTTTTACGTATTTGATTTTTTTTATTTATGTATTCAATTTGCTTCTCTTAAGCAGTCAAACGCTTGGTACTTGTGAATAAAGAGTACCAAATAAAAATGCTTGAGGCAATAGAACAATGATTTCTCGAGTAAGATTTCCTCCCATACCCTGCCATAATATGCACTATATTTAGGAATAAATATTCTTCTCGTGTTTTATTTTTTATCGTTATTATTATTCTGTATTATTTTCAAGGTATTTTTTTTTCATGAAATCGTTTCCTCGCCGAAACCTCGTTCATTTATTCTCCCAGATCCCCATTAAACTGCTCGTCGTCAATTGGCAATTCAAACGCGTGCTTAAGATTAGTAAGGGCTGGATGTCGTCACTCTTTTTTCCCCTAATCCCTTTTGCTCTTTTTCTCTTTAGATAAGGGTACAAAAATGCAACCAACGTGAATGGAAAAAGAGCCTTATACCTCTCTTCCCCCTTCTCTATTTCCGACACCAGTAAATGAATCAGACGGAAGATTGAGAATCTCCTCCCCATCAATCCCCGTAGGTTTTTTTTCCTCTTGGTTAAATGTAATTTCTTTTTAATTTGATTGACGATGGGATGAGAAGAAAAATTCCAAACGAGATATTCACATTCCTCACTCCCCCATTTAATTAACCGTTTCCTTCCCTTCATCCGCTATTCTTCGCACACGTACACACCCACTCTATCGCTGATGTACGATCGATTATGACGGTTCATCTATTGGGAAAATTTACAGAAGACGATGATTCTTAAAAAGCTATTGTATAATCACCTTTAAAAAGGTATCCCTAAAATCACAATGATACTGTTTGTGTGTTTAAATGAATCAAATTTTATTTCATACGTCTTCACTCTGCATCTGTTTTTACTGCAGGACACATTATTTTTAGAACATTTTAGGACATCAATTTAAATTCGATATTCATCCACGTTTAATCAGGCAGCGATATTTCGCTTCATTTAAAACGAGCCGCTTTTTGAGGCCCATTCTTCCCAGGTCGTTTCTGTTGTTTTATAAAAAGTGTGATAATACAGTTCTGGGGCTGACATTCCTGATAACGAACGTATTAAGCTTTATCGTACAAATTAACAGCAAAGTGGTCAAACATGATATGAGAGAATCCACTTCGTCTGTGTCGGATCACCGAATGACATTTTGGATGTTGGAAAGATAAAATACGGGACTACATAGTCCGTTAATCGGTCCAATTTATACGCATGCACGTGCATTAGTTTAGGAAATACGCACTCAGTGCAAAGAACTGTTTCGACTGGTCGCAGCTAAGCATTACATGGGTAGACAGAGAAACAGTCAGTCTGATTTCAAAAGAAAACTCTGGGAAAGGAAATGAACAAAAAAAATATGGAATGCTGCGAAGACTTCATTTAGGCTGCTGATTCAATTTAGTGCTTTCAATATTATTCGGTAACAGACAGAACATGGAGGAAACAAATTCGTCGGAAGAAATCGAAGATAAAAACAATGTTGAAGGTCAAGCAATGTTAGTTTAGTATTGCTTACAGTTTTTAGATCGGAACTTAAAGCGAATTAGGAAGTTGCTCCCTAATGAGCTGCTTGTTCCTTTACATGACAACGCTTCGTAAGTGCAGAGTGCTGTTTTTTAATTCTTTAACAAGGAATCTAGATTTAGAAAGGCTCTCGTAAAAAGACTCTAACAAATTATTTAAAAAGGCAATATTATCTATCTTACCCTTTCGATAAAAAGAAAAATTAAGTGCTGGCAAATGGTACGTGTATTATCAATAATCAAATGTATTATTCATAGTACAGTCGCCCATGGAAAAGTGTTAGACTCTGTCATCGAAAAAAATATTTTTTTTTACTACGGATACTAAGTGTCCCATATAATATATATTTCAAATAGAATTTATATTATGTTTTAATGGAATAAGATTTTCATTTGGTAATGTATGAATTTAAGTTAAAATTATTGATGGCAAATAGCCTTTCTACGCCTGGGTTAAATTTGTTAAATTCCGCTGCGCGCTCTTATTCAGTATTCATGATCCTGTTCATGCGTTTCGTGAAATTCATGAACTGGGTAAAATTTAGATTATCTCCTGCCCATTTTACGAACAAGTCATTAAGATGAATGATCAAACGAGGCCGACTCCATTGCATTGCAATCCAATCATTTTTATCTTCTCTTCGAGAGACGAGAGGCAAAGGATAATGCTATGGATGGCCTCGATGATCTGCAATCTGAGAAACATTACAGCCTCTCCAAATGTATCAGAATGTGGCATATGGCCGGAGCGATGCGAATGTCCCTCCTTCTCCTTTAACAGGTTTTACAAGTAACATAAATTATTTACAAAATTAAACATCGCATTTCCTAAATGGGCTTGATGAGTTCATAAAGGTAAATGGTTAAAATGGGAGGTGAATCGACGGCAGTATTTGTGATTGCAAATCTTTGAACTTTAAACTGCTCTTTCATTTCAGGGCATGTAAAGCATAAGCGTGTTGAATTTGCTCATTTTCATATTCTCCAGATTTATCGCCAGAAAACGTTCTCCCTTCTCTATAGTGAAGACGGCTCTGAAAAGCAGAGGTTTACCTCAACAAAAAGTTACATGTGAACTGCTGATAATTCCGAAAGATGCCTTTCAAAGAGCTTCAATGATAAAAAAGCACGATGCGTTCGAAAGTGACTGCTTTGACTAAATAATAAAGTTTTTTTAACCTGGTTTCTGTGTTTAAATGCTCTTGTCCTGAACTGCAGCTACTGTTTCACCACCTTATGCAAAGTAACCTAACCACCAATAAACACTTCTGCCAGGGTCGGTGCACTTGCTAGACACATTCTTGAAAGGCTTGTTTCGGAATTGACGAAGAGCCTGCATCGCGGCTATCTGCACCAGGTTTCATCCCCCGTTATGATACGCTCCAGAAAAGTTGTATCTTTATCAACGTAGTCAACGAGGACACCGCAAATGGTAAAGCGATCTTCACGCTTCTCTACGATCAGTATGCAAAGAACCATATACTGTGCAGCACGAGGCATGTTGAAATCCTCCGAGAGATTTACGTGACAGGTGCTATTGGCTGATCCCCGATATCATCAATACTGTGGATACGATTGGTAAGCACCACAGCTTGAATCTTCTTAATCTTGCCTCCGTTCTTGCTGTTCGTCATCATCCTCCAAATTTTCCCTACCATTTTGCCACTTAAACATTGCACTCTGAACAGTAGCTTCTTCTCCATAAACTTGGTTTAGCATCTGCAATGTTTCAGTTGCTTACCTGACAAAATTTTTGATGTTTACTCGTTGTTCAAATTCAGATAATAATGGATTCACCACTAACGCAGTAACTTACTTATAATGCTCGTACGTAAAAATTCTTTTCATGATTTACCATATAAAAGATCTTATATCTTAGCACGACACCTCTGTTTTTCAGAAACTATCATGCACAGCGGAAATCCACAGAAAATCCAATTCTAACAAGCGGCTGCAGTTTTCGCCTCCCTCAAATGGTGCTTCAAAACAGATTAGCACCTCCAGGAAGACCAAGATTCGCCTCTTTAGGCCACTGATCTTGCTAGTCCTCCTCTATGACTCAGAAGCAGGGACTTTGCTCAAACCGGACCTGAACGAACTCGAGATATTTCAAATGCGATGCCTATGAATTTCACTTCCTGGGAATTTCACTTCACCAACCGGAAAAGGTCTCAACAACAACCAGCCATCGGCGAATAAATCCAACAGAGTCGGCTGGATAATCTGCCAAATGGGCACAAACCGACTACTAAATTGACTTTTAAGACAACGACCCATCCAATGGAGGATACAACAAAATGCGCTCAAGGAAACCTCTATTAAGCTAATGGAGGAAGTTCTGAAGAACTAGCGAATCAATCTCAACATAGCCCGGACTATCGCCTTGAACGTACGTCACATTGAAAATCCAAAATTTTACACCACCACCACCCACAGTAACGTATAAGTGGCGAGGCCAAATCGGGACGCGCAAGTTAGGTATCAAAGAAGAAACTCACGACTCCAGTTTGACTTCATTATTACGTACATTAGGTATTTGGAAGTTCATTAATAGTGATAGTAATACAGGTGCGCTGGTTTACATTTTTCGTAGGAAATACTGGCAGCAACATCTGCACTTCCGAATTCGGAATTTCAAGTTTTGCAATTCTAGTTGAATTAAGCTAGCAATCATCGCTTCGTCCAGGGAAACTTCTGTCCAAGAAGTCGTCTAATATTATGAAAGAGAGTCATGGTTTAGATTTATTGTTGTTTAACTGTGCGTCACTATTTCATGTGTATACAAGGTGTCCCGGGCGGAAAGGTTAATATTTTGTGTGGTTATAAAATGAGTTATTGTAAGTCAAAAGTTTATATAATGATGCAGTCTTTTATTAATGGTTTCTGAGATACACGTTTTTGAAATTAAAATTAGACGAGGCAACTTTTACGCTTAATGGCGTAAATAATACGCGTTGGTCGCAAGATAACCCTAAAGCCACTGTAGAAAAGAATTTTCAAGTTCGTTTATCCGTCAATGTATTTTGATTGATGAAATTCTGATAGGTTCCACTTATTTTAGAAAATCATATGACAAAGCAGAGTACCTCGAATTTTAACAAAATGCGCTTCTGGAACAACTGGAAAATATTCCTCTGGCTACACGAATAACAATGTACTTTCAGGACGACGAACACCTCCTCATAGACGATACGTGTGCGAGGACACTTAATGCAGTTTTTCCTAATCTCTAGATTGGTCGCGGTTGAACAGTTAGTTGCCCAGCAAGATCACCTGACCTAACTCCTTGTGGGCTTGGTTAATGTGTAAGGTTTATAAAACCTACAGGCAATATATAAGAGACGGGCTTATTGCACGTATGACAGATGCTGTGGACCAAATAGGAGAAAGTGAAGATGCCTTTAAGCGCGTAATTCGCTACGTTCTCACAAGAATTGAAAATGCATCGAAGTACCTTGCGGAATATTCAAAAATTTGTTGTGATAAAGTTATTAGAATGTTATTGCAGTAAAGTAGAAACCTTAATTATTTTAATTTCAGATAGCTGTATCTCATTAATAAAAGACTACGTGTTTATATAAACTTTTTGACTTGCAGTAAACTCATTCTCTACCCACATGAAATATTGACCTTTCGTCCCGGAGCACTCTGTATACAGTTAATTACTTACATCCAGTGGCGTTATTAGTGATTGCGTTCATACTAATTAGCCACCAAGTCTCGTTTGCAGTAGATGAAAGTAAATTAGCTCGGTCCGTTCTTTCTTTTCTCATAAAAAGAAACTTAGATTTCAAAACAAAATATTTTGGCGTCGTTAAATGTTTGCGCGTTTTACGGTCCTATTCAACAACGCCTTCAAGTTTTTAATGACCATTTTTAAATACACTTTTGGAAAACTGGAGAATTACGTTAAATTTATTGGACCTTAGGTGTCAATTATAAAAAAGCAAAACCTGAATAAATAATACGAGAGAGAGAGAGTCGTTAAATAGCGGAGATAAACTGTCAGCCAAGTGATGACACGTCCTTTAATTATGAATTAACATGAAATAGATGGGTTGTTGCCCGTTCCTTGGCCGATCGATAACGAGAATCCTTTCGTTCCTGCGCTGCTCTTAAGAACGGGCCAGTAAAGCCTGAGGAAGTTGAATCGAAATGGCACGAGAGGTCCCCGGCTGCTCTTCAGTGGACGCACCAGCGGCGGAAGTGACTTGGCTCGCTCGTAGCGGCATTTCCTCCTTCCAAGAAAAGAAATGATGGCATTCGGGAGGAAAGTTTTCGTTCGGTCGGCTGTTGTTTGTCGTTGAATGATTTGCACTCCACTCGCGGCTAGGTGAAGGAGGAAAAAAAATAAAAATGTGAGAATAGAGGGAAAAGAAGGGTCCAAGTTCTTTGGAGCCACCACCAAGAAGTAGTTCATTAAGTAAAGGGAAGGAGGAGGACTCTTGTTGCGTTCGTTGTTTCCTTTTTCTTTTGAGTAACAATTGTTAAATCTCGTCTCTTTTTTCCCCCTCTCAGTTTATTTTGGAGAGAAAAAAAATTTAACCAATTTTCAACCTTTTTTTTTTTCGTCCCTTAAAAGAAAGAAAAAAAAGAGAAAAAGTGGAGTCCCCTCTTTCTCTTCATTGAGTGTCCGTTCCAAGGGCTCAGCGTTCCTTTTGCTACAGATAGAGCACAGGGTGCGGCACTTGGGTGTCTTCCAAGGCAACTTGCGGGAGTGGGTGGTGTGTGTACGTTTTTTTTTATGTCCCTCTTTTTCTTCTTTTTCCTGCTCGGTCGATGATGATGAAAAGCCGAGCGATCGTCGGGAGACTTCACCAAATCGATCGCAAATTTACGGACGACATTTGTTAATACCCAACCAACTGACCCCGTTCTTTTTGCTTCAAATGAATTACTGCTCGAATTTAATTTCTATTTCCGCCAACTTTAGAGGAGTACATGTCGCGTCTCGTTGACCTTAATATTAAAGAAAGACTCAAATTAAAGGCGAAGGACCTTGACATTGGTTTTCAGCGCGTAGAACGATGTTAGGATACTCTGACATCGACATGACAAGAAATAAATAAAAAAAGGAAAGCAAATCAGGTGTTTTTTAAGGGGAAGACCTGTGTTTATATTTCGTTAGTGTTGTGGGTCTTTTCGTCCTAAGGGTCAACGAGCGGAAGCGTCGTTCCCATGTCGCCGTGCGGCCAACGTGATTGGAGGAGAACAAAGAGACTTCAGACACGTCGAGCGTGTAATTGGTAAAGGCTTAGGAGAAGCTTAACCCCTTAGAGTTTCATTCGAAAACTGATTGCTGAGGGGATATCGTACTTATAGATTGCTAATTTTGTCCGTATCATCTGCTACTGCAAAGAGAGCTAGAAAGTGATTTTTTTTTCAAAACACCAATAATGATAATAATAATAATCATAACAACATTTTTTTGTATAATAATAAACATTAACTTTGAATCAATATCTCCCGCTCTTTTAATGGACATTCTTTCTTCTAAACACAGTTAAACATTTCCACTTTTCTTTTTATGTAAATTCTGTACTTCTCTCTTTTTTTTAATATCACTATGTTATTTGTTTGTTTTCTAATGACTGATCGATGAAAAAGGGCTTGGCCGGAAAGCATTTACTTCGGTTGGGGTGGTATCGTGGTGTTTGCTAGGAAATAAGAATACAACGCTGCCCTCCCCCTCTCCTCGCCTATATTCGTTTCGTTATTTAGCTTACCTGTCTATTTATACACCAGATGCTTCATAGGTTTTCAAATCTATAGTTTCGACGAGAAACACCTGCGTGAAAGGGGGATTGGAATAGAACAGACTTTCTTGGAACTTCGCTTGGCAAATGACCAATAAATCCTCCTCCGCATTTCTTGTTGTTTTCCTTTCAATTAACCTCTTCCTTATTTTCTATCTTTAACCGGTAGTTTATCTGTAAAATTTTTAAAGAATTTTTTTTAACTCATGGATATAAGTATTTATGTACTTTGAATGCATCCAGTTTTACTTTCTGTAATTACAAAAGCTAATTTCGTATTGTTTCGCTTTAAAGGTACTAAAACATTGAACAAATATTATAGATACGTTTCTTATACAATGAAGTTAGAATGCTTCATTAAAAGTAATCTGATATAATTTGCTTTGCTTTCCAAGTTGTGTTTAACCAACTTCATTCATTTCAACATCTATTATCTAATTTGCGGCAATTTATGAACATTTTGTTCGGCGTATTCCATTAATAGTAGAGTACAGGGTGAGCACAAATTATTGGAGTGGCTTCATGATTTTATTGCAGGTGTATTATTTAACATATCATCACAAATACATACAGCAACTCGTGAAGTTTCTTTTTGTTTTGTTTTTTTTTTTTAGCCCGGCAGACATATGTTTCTGCTTGCGGCCGCTAAACCGCTACAGTTGCAATATTGATGGATTGGTCGTGTCGGAAATGATGATCAAGAAAAAAGCTGCCATGGCCTCCACGCTCCCCTGACTTAACCCGTTGTGACTCTTTGTAAGGGGTGTGAAGGACTCCGTGTTTGTGCTGATATTGCTCATATTGATAAAGACGGGCTTCATCGAATATGGGATGAACTCGATTACAGATTTTATATACTAAAGGGCAGGCCTGAGGAGAGGGGGGTGGGGTTCAGCCGGTACATTATTCCGGGGCGCATGGAGCTCAAAGAAGCTAAAGGGGCACATATCGAGCACCTGAAACATGACAAAAAAAGAAGCTTGTTGAGTTTCTCTATGTTTTTGTGAAGTTTCATATGTTAAATAATACACCTACAATAATAAAATCATGAAATAGCTCCAATCATTTATGTTCACCCTGTATAAGAATTGAAATCGCTGAATCAGTTCGTTTAATTCCTAAACTTGATGTATCCACCAACATTTTCGACCATGAAATCCGCAATTCCTTAATTGCTAAGCAGTCACAAATTCTTGAACAATTGTTTTGTTAATTGCCTTTGAACAAGATTGTTAGGGCAATTAAACTTTTTCATGGCTCAGTGCTGTAATAGTACTTAATTATCCAGGTCTCAATCAGATCTTTTTTCCGTGAGAGACCGTTTAGCGTAAGTAATACTTATTGACAACTTTAATGAAATATAACATTAAAGAGGTGTATATTGGGCTTATTGAATAAAAGTTTATTCGCTACACTTTCTTGTTTCTGTTTTGCAATTACATTTAGTTAATACAGTTTTCCATCTAGTTTGTGAGCCAATTTAAGGAGCTTAACTGCCTAATGCATCTGTTCTTCGATGGCATTGTGAAGCGCAATAAATTCGTTAATTAAAACGCTACTGTTGCGTGCACCACTTCTTTGAATTTCATTGAATATTAAAAAACAGTGTGGATTTTTCCTGCTTTTTTAAAGTCTTTTTTTTTCTTTTTTTTTTTTTGCTTATCTAATACTTTCATTCTGCTTCCTTGATTGAAATTCCGAAGGATCAAGTTTTTCCTTATTAATGACATCAGTGTAGACCTTGACCATATTGTGAGGAAACTCGAAAGCACTGATGTATATATGCGATTGAAGGTTTATTTTAGGATAATAAAATATAAATTTAATCGTAAATTTCTGTATAGATTCCATTATAGTGATATACTCTGAATTTTATTGTTTATTGTTCTAAGTTTTATTATAATTAAACAATTGATTATCTTTAGTGTTTTTTAACTATTTGAAAGTGAGCAAGAACATAATTGATGGCTTCCCGCCGGAGATTTTATTGTCTGTATTCTGAAATAGAATTAACCCATTTGCTGTTTGAAAGTCACGATCTTATACATTAAAGCCATAAGCAGCTCAATTATCAGGTGCAAGATACTGACATAAATTTATTGATTCCATCCCAATCAAATGGAGATTGAGGACATCAGTGTTTTCTAAATTATCTTGATTTTCTTTTTTTTTCTTTTTTTTTTTTTTTTCTTCATTCGTCATTGATGTCTGTGAAATGAAATTGACGTTTGTAAATGTGTAAAAACGAAGGCAGAGCAAGCAAGGCTTCTTTAAATGTGAAATGCAAACCATTTTATTCTTGGAGGTTCCTCTCTCTCTCTCTCTCTCTCTCTCTCTCTCTCTCTCTCTCTCCTCCCATTTTCTCTATCAGCCTTGTTGGGTAAGTCTTCGTCGTCCCCCGTAATATTCGTCGCCTCGAAGCGACACCTCGCGGCAATAAACCTCACGGACGGAAATTGCGTCGGGCCGGGGGCGTGTTTGTCGCCGCTCTCGTGCTTGTCTCTTTTTCCTCGATGTTTATCTCCTTTGCTGAAACGCAAATTTAACAGGAAACGGAAGCGAGGAGGGAGGAAAAAGCGGAAAAATAAAACAACGAAAAGAGTAAAATGGGCGAGCGGGAAAAGGGAGTCTAAAGACGGAATAGGAATTAAAGTCGAAATGGAGGGGGTGGGAGGAAGAAGGAATTCTTGGCGATTATAAATAGATTAAAAACTATAAAACATAGATAAAAGAGGGTGGTGATGTGGTGATTATATATGCATTAAACGAGCCGATGACGTTTATGTTAAACGCGCTTACGGTCTTCAATCATTATTGGCATTTGTTCCGTACTCCGAGGAGACGTGTCCAGACGGAGAGACGAGGAAACCACTTATTACAAAGATTCGTTCTTCCTTTAATCCCTTTAAATATTCAATAACATATTTGTTCTCCACTCTAAAAATCACCGTTACACTCCAGTATCGTACTTGCTCACCGCCGTCACTCTTAGACGTCAGTGTAAACGTGCAATATCCGGCGTGTCCATTAACATTCGGCGTAAATGAAGATGAATTCGGCGTTCATCTATTACCATTACGTGACTCGAATGAATGAATGGATGGCTGCGAGCCGAGCAACACCGTCTTTCAATTCATTCAATAAGAGTTAACACTGATTTTTAAAAGGAAAAAAGTTGTAAGACCGAAAAGAGAGAGTATTGCGTAATCTCTTTCCGATGTATTTGGCTTTTATTCAGAAGAAGAACAAAAGCACAGGAGGGTACAGGAGGGGGGAGAAACGACTTGCCCACTTAATTGCCTCATTTCCTCTCAATCAATGGTGCTTTGATTGGTTTCTAAATGAAAAAGCCAAGTGCTGCCGTGGACGGAAAATTTTATTGTGTCACTATTTATTGTACAAACCACGGAAATAGGTAGGGACACGTTGAAATATGCAAAGCGTGCGGAGAAATCGCACGGAAAGAACGCGTAAGAACATGAAAGGGCGCTCTTTATTTTATAAATTCTTTTTTCCCACTACATTTAAGAGAGGAATAGAATTTTATGACGGCGAAAAGGCGTTGAACGTGACCCGTGGCGATCCCGTGCTCTTAAAAGACCATCAAAGAGGTGCAATAGGTAAAAAGTGCGGTCAATGAAATGGTGGTGCGTTCGTTTCTGGTGCGTGTTAGCTCTTGAATGGAAGGAGAG
>JAHWFO010009480.1:858519-875321 GCA_023313115.1 Rhysida immarginata | reverse complement strand
GCAAAGATTTTAAACCTAAGGTTATTTCCCCCTGGCAATTGCAAGATATTCGTTCACGTGGGAGATTCATTCCTGTTGAGGGAGAAGGCGGCACTTGCACAATATTGAATGAATGATGACGGGAGGTTCGTTTGTTTTCTTATAACTCTATAAATTGAACTGAAAACCCTTCGGAAGCCAATAGTTAAAATTTAATCAACCCGTTTAGAGCTCTCAAGGAAGAAAAATTTATACTGGCTTTTACGACCAAGTACATGTCTTGATACCCTTATGTCTTGAATTTTATTTTCTGTATTAGCCACTATGTATATGAAAAACGGCTTTCGGATTTCTCCTGCACGAGTTTTGAAATGCTGATGATTGTGTTGAAACTTTTTCCCGAATTATTAAGCAGCGAAGCATGGAGATGCTTATTGATTTTTGCCATGTCAGTTTGTACGTCTGTCTGATTATGCCATATCTCCGACCCCTTTTGACCTAGAAGGTTGAAATTTAATGTGTAAATTTCTCTAGGCAAAAACGTACATTATAAAATTTCGACAGGAAATCGCATGTGGGTCTGTTAACAGGCATATTTATTTATTTATTTATTTATTTGATAACAAAGAATTAGGCAAGAAAATATGCGATTCAAAACTCATTCGAAATATAAATTTTTGCAGTTTAGGCATCCGGATTAGCAATTGTCCTAATGTACAATTTCGCTGCTTCTCTTCAGACGTTTTTTTTTTGCGAATTATTCGAAGGAAAGTTAAGAAGCTTATCGAACCAATTAGCGCTAGTTATGGAGGCATTTATATCATCCTTCAAAAAGAGGAATATTATTGGATTATTCAGTTTTTTGAAGCGTGTAGAGTCAGGACCGGTGCAAGCTAGAGCGAGCGCCAAAAAGTGACCGGAAAAAAAGCTCACAACGAAAAAAAAAAATGTATAATTTTTCGTGAGTATAGAGTCAATGAAAAACTTTCGTGTTAGGCTTTTTCCCGTTGTGCGCATTTTCTACTGTTTCGGAAACTATATAGTTTTTATGTAGGGGCGCGAAATCAGTTTCTGCACAAAGGCTCTTTACATACATTGTATCAGTCCCGGCTCTGCATAGGGTTCCTAAAACCTTTTCTACAAATGTTCAAGGGAAATCCAGGTGATACTTGTTTTTCAAACTGAGGGAGCACCGTATCATACGAAAACTATTAGCGATCATATGTTGAGCCGAAATTATTGTGTATTTTTTTTAATCATTTACGCTATTCAGTCCTTGATATTATTCAGTTTATGTAAAATTTTCATTATTAATATTTGTTGTTATAGTTTGGATTTCAATTTAGTTTGCGGAAATATTAAAAACTCCCACGGGATTCTTAAAATTTGCTTGAAAAACTGAAAATTTCGTGTGTCCCAATATGAGTGTAAACTGAACTACGAGTTTAAATTGTTTACTCACAAAGTCGATACAAATCTATAAAGTCGCGTAAAATTTCCAATAAATTTCCTCCTCTCCGCTATATTTCCTATATCTTCCTTGTAGGGGTTTACTTATGTCTACAGGGTGGTCCAAAGTTCACCATTCACATTTTAGGTTTTAAACAAATTAAATTATTTGAACGAAACAAAGTGCAATTGATAGTCCAATCGATTCTCTAAAAATCTGTTCTTCATTGTGTGATCGACTTATACCAAGGCCTCCTAGATAACAAGGCCCGGATAGCTCGAGCATGATGGGAATGGTCATGTGATCAAAGGAGGGAAAGGATGCAGACGATGCAGGCGCTACTCGATGCAGGCGTTACTATAAACCCGCTTTGATCTTTATGCTGAGCTTAAGTGCGGATGGAGATCATCTTATCATTCACAATGAACCATTTAAAATATATTACTTTCACAACATTGTGTAAAGGAAGTATGGATTGCTAATATATTCTTCAAGTAGGCATACAAATTTAATTTTTTTCTGTTCATCTAAGCCGCTGACGAAGTTTATAAGCGATCCTTCATTTTAGATCATGTTCAAGCGATACCGACACTTAACCCCTTCAGTCACCTTGGCAACATATGTTTCCAACTTGTATCTTGGACGTTTACCTTGTCAAAAGTGCGGTATTTTTTTATGTTTTGTAAAATTTCGTACTAAATAAATGACATGAATAAAATCTGTTGATTCTCTAATAAATATGCATATTTCGGTAGCAAATATAGCCATACATGTAAAAAGATAATAAAAAATGTTAATAAATAAAAAACTGCTGGTTATGTTTAATGTAACAGTATCAATATAATAAATGTAAAAACAAAATTTTTACAATCGAATTTAAGGTCTGTGTCTGAAGGGGCTACATTTGACGAAAATCGTTTGTATTAAATGAATTGTTCATTTAAAAGTTCGAATAACATTTTAGAAGATCCATAATAAAAGAAATTACAATCGCATTCACTTAAAACATATTGTAGTTAAATTAAAACTGAATAAACATCGAAGCATTAGCTCCAGTGAAGTAGGCCTAACTATAAATATTTGAATGATTTATCTGCTATTTGCATATTACTAACCTTTATAAATAAAACAAATGTTCACACATAAATAATAATAAGCCAAATATGGAGTTAGCCTATATCCTTTATAGTTTTTCAAACATTTCAAGCATTAAGGTCTAGATCAGGATGCTCTCACAGGCGAAACCTTTGTCTACTACATTTGTACTGCATAATGCTTGAACTAGAAGTAAAAACAACTACAAATCAAGCATGTATTTATTAAATGTAATAATTTAAATATTATTAAAAACCTACAATATGTTTAAAAATAATAGAAAAGACATACAATATTTTTAAGACAATAGAAAAACTCAGAAATGTTTATCGATGTTTTCCTGTAATTTGCTAACGAGCTCTTTTTCCTCCTTGTATTGTTTTCTCGCTGCCCTCCTTCCAACACCACCTAAAGAGAAGGCCTGCGCACAGAAATTTCAAATATTGTTACATCATCATACCTAGCCATAATTTCTGGCTTATCATTGGTAGAAATGCGATTAAAGATGACGTTTTAACAATGTATGAAGTTTCCGCGCTCAGGACTTGTCTTTAGGGGGTGTTGCTCCGTCCCTCCTTTGTGACGTCATCAGCTCATAGTGTCCAGGCCTTGTTATCTAGAAGGCCTTGCTTATACCCACATTTCGATGCAAGGCGAAGGGAGACATTTTCACAACATTTTCGGCACATGTCCATCAGTTAGCGTTGAACTCCTGCAGAAATGGGGTCCATGAGTTGGTGCTGATATACGCGGTGGCGTCGAATCGACTGTTATATTTCAAATGGTCTTAAAAAAATGGTACGCAAAGCAAATAAGCAATAACACCAGTTGATACACCGCACTATGCTGTTTCCAATTCTATAAAATTTCCAAAAATTATGGTTTAAAATTACGTCGGAAAGATGACCTCCGTTTAAAACGATGCATTGTTGCAAGCGTTTCTGGAAGTTGTGATACAGTGGCTTGATCTTCTAAATTGAGCAATGTTAGCAGTACTGGCCCAATTAAGCCACACGCGCTGACTATCACACATGAGTTTCACACAATTTATTATTTCAGAAGTCGTGGATGTGAGCCACTTCCTTTGTAAACAGTTCCAAAGAGTGGTGTGTAGCCGTCTGTTAGAATCCTTTATCGAACCAAATTTACGATGGCATTGACTTCAAAATTCTTCATTTTCAATAAGATAGGCCAACAGTCCATACCGCACGAAAAAGTATGGCCGCTGTTCGTCGCATGTTCAGATGTGTTCTCTCGTTTTGGAGACATCGTTTGGCCTGCTCGATCTTACTGTTCCAGATTTCTTTCTCTTGGGGTTTCTTGAAAGAACGCGTGTTCCGTAGACGTATGACGAATGTTCCTGAACTCGGACATGCCATTGTTGACGAAGTTTCGACCACTGATGAGGATCTATGGAGCCACGCAACAATGCATCGATTCAAACGGAGGCAATCTTTCCGAGTAATTTTCAAAAAGAAGTCTTGGAATTTTTGTAGAATAAATGGCATATTTCGGTCTATCAAATAGTGTTGCTTATTTGTTTTGCTTAGCATACCCTTTTTATGACCACTTAAAATGTGTCAGTCGGCTCGTTTTCACCCTGTTTTTCAGGACGAGATCTACGGCAGCTCTGGTCCTATTAAACAACGAGTAAATTCGTTATGGTATCTTCTTTGCTATGGCGCTGGTCTAAACTTTGCTAACATTGGTCGACACACTTTTGTAACGCCGATTGGTTAGTGAAAATTAGATTACACATTCTACGTGTTTTTCAATACTATCAGCTTAAACTGTGGGCGACGCCTTGGCTCCCTTGACAATCGCTATTCGACCTGAATAGCAAACACATGAAACATGCAATGGCAGAAGCAGAAATAGGTAAATATTTTGATTGAACATTAATTTATATTAATTATAAAGAATAAAAATAGAAGGCTTTCATGCAGGCCGAGTAGCGATCCTAAAAGGAGCAATGGCGGCGATAGTATTGTCTATAGGACAAACGTTCTCCTACATTATGAAGCAATAATGAAAAGATGTTGATGAAGTGTCATTGAAGAATACCGTTGTACAGGTAAAAACTCCTTATAACGAACTCGAAGGGATCAAGAATTCAGTATGTTATAAAGAGGTGAAAAAAAATTGAAAAAAATACAATACAGGGTGATTCAAAATGATGTACAGCATTTCAAATTTTACTAGTCCGGGTGTTACTGGATCCATTGGTGCATCTGACATCCACTCTGCGTGCTACTTCCTACGTCGATCTGCTTGGGGACCACCTGAACCCCTTCATGAACTGTTTATACCCCGCAGGGAGAGCATCTTCCAGTATCTTCCAGCAAGATAATGCGCCTCCACACAACGGCCCCAAGTGACACGGCAGTGGCTGGAGGAACATACTGCCGACTTCACGACAATGATTTGACCCCCACGTTCCCCAGATTGCAATTCCATTGAACATTTGTGGGACGTCATCGAACGATCTGTCAGGTCGTCACCAACACAACTGGTAAATTCAGCATCGTTATGGAGTGCAGTGGAGGCGGCATGGCTTGCAGTGCCTGTGGATGTGTGTCGAGGACTGGTAGCCTCTCTTCCACGACGGGTCGCCGCCGTTATCCGGGCCAGAGGGGGCCCAACACGGTATTAAGCAGGTGCGCCATGACTTTTGATGAGTGAGTGCAGTAAATCAACATTATGAATAGTGTATGATAATTTCGGTTAATTTAATAAAAAAAAGAATTGAAGCGTCCCCTGAAAAAGGAATCTAAGCGCCATATATAAACACATATATAAACTTTGCGCGAAAAAATAATAAAATATAAATGAGATACAAAACCAACAAATTGTATAATGAAATAAAACATGCTTTTATAAAGGGACGTGAATTCAAAGTTTAAAAATTTTTATAATAACAGTCTTCCATTTTTTTCTTAAAAACAAACTTAAAGCGGTTAGATCCCTTTTCTAGCGGATGCTTTAATTACTGTACGGTACATGGTACGTCTGGAACAAAGGGTAAATTATCGCTGTATTGGCTACCAACGTTAATCTGGGCGCGTATTCCTACGAAGGAATTTCGCACCATCCTATAGTATTTTTCATAAAAGAAGACTGTTGACATTTGTTGACCAAACAGATGCAAGTACTTTTGATTTATTATTTTCTCTTGAAGTTAGAGAGAGCTAATTCTTAATTTTTTAATGCTAATTCTAATTGTTTGTAAACTTCCACATCATGATATTTTTAAGTAAACAAATTAGAAAGAGTTTACAAAAATAATTTAAGAGTCTATGTAAAGGAAAATTTATTGAAATGCGTGTAGCTCTGAAGCGCGAGAGCGTGGAGCAATGAACGGAATAACTAAGCGATAAGCAGCCAATTCTGATTGGTTCGTTTCGTTGGTCTTCTGTTATGAAAAATACTATGGTAATATAACGACTGCTACGAGATGACAGTAGCAGGCGGGACCGACGGCTTAACGTGCCCTCCAAAGCGCGGTGGAGTGGGGGGGGGGGGGTTCAAGATGGAAGAACCGCTGGTGGACGCACAACCAGTAGCTCTCAACCTCCCCGCAACTGCTGGGCAGCCAGCACTGGTCACACAGCAAATGGGCCCGACCCAATAGCTGTGCCCCAATTACCGTCTTTCACTCAAGTCCATCAAGTCACTGGTGGCTGTCACCCAACCAGTGGCTAGCCGTATCTGAAGTTGCTTAACTCCACCGATAGACAAGCCATCGGCTAGACAACCAGACCACGACCACCCCCACATACCGGGTTCATCTGAATTGTCGAAATTACGTTTGGAAAGCGACATGTAAATTCGCGCCAAATTCACGTATGAAAAGGAGACTTCCGGTTCACAAAAATCGAAAATACATGTAAAGCTATAGAGTATCGCACCGTATTTTAAACTTATATGAAGGTGTTAGAATATAGGAGGTGAACTAAAAAATTTTTGTTATAAAGAGAATTTTGTTGTTACTGACCCCCTTACAATGAAAGTCGTTCTATAGAGAAATTCAAAAGTGTGACCAACCAAACGTTAAAAAAAAAATTCGTTCTATAGAGAATTTCATTATAAAGAGTTTTTATCTTACTATCTTTCTATTACACTGTCAATTGCAGTTTACTTTGTTCAAATAAGTAAATTTGTTTTAAAGTTTCACAAAAGTGACTTGGAGTTCATAGTGTAGTATGCTGATGTTGGAGTTCATAGTTAATTCTTTCTCATTTTGTTTTTAAAAGGCTTAATGACGTAATTAGTACTTTTTTCTCACGGTGAATAATTTTTCCCTATAGTTAAAATACAATGAGCAAGAATAGTAGTAGAGTAAAATCGACGATAACACTTCTAATACAACTAAGTTCTTGGAATGATGGTGTAAAGAATAAAGATGTCAAGGATGTGGCATTATAATGCTTGATTTCTGTTTTGTATTAATATTGCCAAATTTGATGAATTTCTCGGATGAAAAATAAATAAAAAAAAATGCAGGGCGTTAAAATTATTTTTTATCGAGGGTATAATAAAAGTTGGGAGAATAATTCTCTCCTTGGGGAACTTTTAATAGCTATTGAAAAAAAAATTCAATTACAAAAACCTTAAAAAGAAGTTGTGCCATTAAATAATTCCGTGCATTGTGGTTGTGTTGGTGAAGTGCAGGTCCTGTTAACTGGATATTATTGATAACGTGCAGAGAGCTTTGATTGCATTATTCATTTTCCCTATGTGAAGACGAGAACAATGTTGGCCTTTGGTATCTGTTTATTTATTTATTTATTTATTTTACTTTCCTCTGTCTTTTTTCCCTGGCCGTTATTTATGACATTTGTTTCCCAACCGATTCTCCTACCAACTCAGCCAGCGAACGAACGAGTGGAGCGGACGCAAAGCCCCGCTCTGTCCGTCCGTCGGTCGGTTGGTAGGGTGCTGTGGGTGAATAGGGTGTGCGCCTTGTGTGTGAGTATGTATGCGCGTGTTGTTGCCTTGCGATTTTCTCTATTTCGATTCCTTCCTATCTCCTTCTCTTCTTCCTCCTCCCATGGCTTTGGCAATGGTTGAGCCCATCACAGGCGCCCTCTGACGCCGCCGTCGGAAGAGGAAGGGAGAAAGAAAGGTGAGGGAGGAGGCGGTCGTCTGCCAGTGCAAGCGCCGTTAACTCTCATGTCCGGTTTGCGAGCGAGCAAGAAGAAGCAGGTGCAAAGGACCCCTGAGAGTTACATAAATAAATAAGAATATTTGATAAATAAAAAAAAAGAGTAAAGAGGGAGAGAAAAGAGAGAGAGAGAGAGAGAGGAAAAAAATTATAACACGGCCTCAGTCGATGGAAGAGACGAAGTCTATCTCACCCGTGTCTCGGATGGTATTTCGTTCGTCGATTTGCACTCGATAACTTCAGTCCACGGAGAATCTGTAGAGATTACACGTGAGATTTCGACCGCATAACCAAGGTGAGTAGCTGGGTACTAACATTATACATGTGCATGTGTGCTTATGTGTGGGTGTAGGGACTGTAAACAACGCGAGGGAAGGAGAGTGGTTTGGAGGTACGTGCGTGAGTAGTCGCAACCGATGATGGCTGCAATTGCTCGCACGCTTCCCGGGAGGCGAGGACGGATGCTCAGCAGAGCTCGCCCGTTTTAAAAACCGATACTGAGGAGAATCCTAACCATTTCTATAGCAATTTACCAGCAAACAATCCAAAGCGAGAAGAAAACGTGAAAAGCAGAGCGGGGGGCTGTTCCTTCATTCTCGGCTTGAGTATTGACGCGCCTCGTCGCTAGCGTCTCGACGCCTATCCCTAGTCAGCGCACCTAATGACAGATAAGAGCGCCCGAGATGAAACGGAAGGAACGCTCACATGGTGAAATGGAACGACTAATGCTTTTCGCAAAGAATTCGTGCCAGTATAAAGGGTTTTGTTATAATGAAACTACTTAAAATGCCTTTTAGAAACTTGCGTGATCATACAATTTCTAGACGATAGTGATGACAACGCCGACGAGTGGGTTGCGTCCATTTCTCCGAAAAGGGTTGGCTGCTTTCCCCGCACGTTCCACCGAGAGTGGAGGATGAGAGACGCGAAAGGAACCGTTTTAGATGTTCATTAATTTCGATGGAATCGGAAGAGACGTTAATACTTCCTCCCTTTCGATTGATGGAGAGGAATGATAGGCAAAAGTCTCGTGGAGAGAGATGGGGGGCTTCGCTGTTAGTCATTCCCTGGTACGTCTGCCTTCTCCCTCTCCTCTCCTCCGAGAAGTGGCTCATGTTTCCCTTCTTTCCCAACAGCGAAATTATTCAATGGAAACGTCATCCCGATGAGATAAGAACAAAAACAAGATTCCTGTGGTTTCTGGTTTGTTTGTTTCGACCATTGCTTGACGAACCATGCTTTTTCTCTTCCGCCTGTTATCTGGGGATTCCGGGTTCGATTACGACCTCTCCACTACGAAGACGTTCCTAATAGCCTACATTCTTATAATATATTTCTTGTCTTATGTGTTTATTTTTATTTCTTTTTAAACGAAATAGGTACATTTGAGGTTAAAAGTATCTCGAGATATTGAACCTCTTCATAGTTTTTCTTTATAGTTGAGACAAAACTTTTAAATTTGAGTGAAGTGTAGCTCTTCGTTCAAAATTATTTATTTTGTTCTATAAAGACGATATGGATTGTTTGGATGTTATTATATTCATTTATAATTCATAAGACTTAACAAATCAATTGTTTTTCCCTTGGAGTTCACCTGGTGCGAATGCTGGTATATTAGTGTATAAGTTAAGAACGTGTGTATGAAAACTTAAAAATCCCAAACTTTTTATTAGTAAGATGTGTAAAATTTAAAAAATAAGGAAAAAAAATTAAGTTTAGGGCAAATCGTAATTTATAGGGCGTCCATTTTCAATAGTTATAGAAATTGCTCTTCACTATATTGATTTATAGGTTTCACACGGGAAGTGTTGCATGAATTGTATTCAATCCGAATTCGACTATGAAATCCTTCAGTCGCAGGAGGTTAGAACATTATTTGATTAAATCCAAGCTTAATTAGCTACAATTACAATTCTCCACAATCCGAATTCTCTATATGAAATTCCCGAAATTCGCAAAAGAAATAAAAATTTAAAAAGATCCGAACTTCGTAAACGTTTACAGGGAGACAGCGTAAATATTACAAAAAAAAAGGAAAAAACAAACAAAAACAGAATTGAGTATCCGTGTAATAAAGTACGAATAATTTGTTTTTTTCTCTTTTCTAATTTGTGTTCAGTTGTATTCATTGTTTTGTTACTTGTAAATGTCATGCTGAGTCATTGCGCCTGCATGGAGTAATCTCACTGCATCCGATTACATTAAAATAGGATGAACGAGTATTGGTTTGCCACCAATTGATGTTTCGACTTGCTTTGAGGTTATTTTCGATTTGCTACCTTCAAGACACAAAATTTAAGCTTGGCAGTGACAGCTCCCCATTTAAATTTCTGATGCACGTCTAGTTCATTAGAATAATCTTGCCCACAAAAAAAACGAACTCGATCCCAAGTGTGTATGTGCATTTGAAATGGATTCGAAAGTAGTCGTATATAATATAGGCGATCATGTTCATAGCGATTTTTTTTTTTCATTCAGGCTGCTGCGTGATGTCCATTTGATGACTCATTCTGATCTATTATGCATGAAGACAACCAAATGACCAATAAACTTTATATCGCTTATAATTCTGTCGATTTTTGTCACAACCACCAAGAAAAATAAGTTATAAAAAACCCTAAACATAGTGGCATTATTTTTCTATGCAAATTCATGCGCATGAAAAGAATGAGATATTTGTTTGTTCAGAGGGTGTATTCCAAGGAACCCCGTTAATATTCATTCTCGAGAATCCTATTCTGGGCCATAAAAAGCCTGTAGAATTTGAGGGCAGAAAATTTACGAGCTAGAAAATAAACATTTTGTTAACAAATATATACTGTACAAGACCGTAAATATTTATGGATAAATAAAATCACGTTAGTGTCAATAGTAAAAACGTGTTGCTTTTTTATTGTTTAAGCGTATATTTTCAGTTTACATTTTAAAGTCTCTCGGACGTGTATTACAAACTTTAAAAAAAATTGGAATAATTTTTTTAAAAGTTATCTACAGAAATGATAATAAGTTTATGCAGGAAAGGAAATGCAAAAAATGATTTGTGCTTTGATACATAGCCTTGTACCATTTAGTGACTTCGACTTTTTGTATTATCCCACTGTCCATTGTATGTTAATTATAAATGTTAGATTCATTCTCTATAAATTATAAAAACGGCGTTTCATTAAAATTAAAATTTGGTAAGTCTAATACATGGAAATAAAATTGCGAATTTTAGAGTTACAATTTAAGATTTTTGATTGCCTTGACTTTGCCGTGTGAACAGACATACTTTTCTACTTTATATTGGAGTTCTAAAAATTTTTGGAAGAATTGCAGAAAAATCACTAGTTATCAATCGAACGATTGAGAGAACAGAAAGGAACCAATTTTAAAATTAAATATAAATATTCGATTTAAGTTCGCTTTAAGTTCCTTTTAACGTATCTCTGTTTTCAATCCTAACTTTAGTAAACGGGGCCGCTCCATATAAGTGATGGGTTTAAAGACATTTCGAAGTAATCAATACGAAAATTATTTTATCATATTCGTCGAACCTGTACTGTCTTCTCTTATTTATTCATTTATTCATCGTTCTTGGCGAGAGTAGGGGTGGGAAGTAAGTTCATTTCCCGAACGAGAGCCTATAATTCGAGAGGAGGAGGAGACGCTCCAATTTATTAGATTTGAATATAATTTCAGAACGAGTGGTTAGGACAAGAGGAGCCAACGTTTAATTAACGGGGTTTTGCCACGCTTCAAAGTCAACTCACCACCTCCAATCTCATGTCAACTTTCATTGAAGAGCATTCTATCTAGTTTTCTCCATTCCATTGGTTTGGTAAAGAGGAGGGGGGGGGGCGGAGAAAGGGGAAGGGGAAAAATTGAAATTGCGATTTTTGGATACACCTGGTAAGCCTTTTCAAAAGTCGTGAATGAAGGCGCTGTTTTGAAGGGGGAGGTCGTTGAAACGAGAAACCTCCTGAACGGCAACCTTCCTATCCCCCACCCCTGCTCCTCTTTCCTCTCTTCTCTTTCGTCCCTTTTGGTTCGAAGCATAAAATGATATTTAAGGGCTTCATAGCTTCCTCTTTGCGATGGTCGCCGCCCACGTAATTTACGAGAACCCATCTTGTAGTTCATTTTTATACGTTTTTCTTTTCTGTTCCCCTCTCTATACTTCTCCTCCTCTTTTCTTCTTCCTCTGTTACAAAAGCGAAAGGAGGAAGAAGTAGGGATGGAGGAGGAGGAGGAGAAGGAGGAAAGAAAAGTGGCCATCGAAGGGGTTTCCGCTACTGTCATTGATGGATTCGGAAGTTTCGACTCTTCTACAGTCGGTCGTATGTGTGTTTGTGTGTGTCACATTTTCAGGGGTGACGAAGACGTTGCTCCATAGGCTTTGACTCCCTTGTAAAGCAGGAATCGATCTCGTCTAATGCAGATTGATATTGCCCGATGCGTTTATTGAAGAACCGGAGGAAAGAGAGTGAAGGGGATGGAGGTTTTGGCAATCGGTAGTCGAGAGCACGCAACGTCATTAGGTTCTCATTCCTGTTTTCTCCTCCCACTGCAAACGATTTCCAGTGAAGGGTCTCCGGATACATAGTCCTCCTCCTTCACCCTTTCAATGATGAAACCAAAGGGTTTCGGGGTTTTTCGTATTTAACGAACTCGTAAAGGCTTGCGTTAAATTCGAACTTATTTTTGGAAATGACATACTTATTGGAGGGAGTTAAGAAAATAGTTAGAAAGAATATTCTTTTTTTATAAATAAGTTTAGTAATTTTAATTTGAAATAACCCATTATTCGTTTGACTACTAAATACGTTGCTATTAAAACTGCTTTAATATTCATTTTTTTTGCGTTTATATAATGAAAATGCATTATAAAGTATTTAAACCACGTTTTGAATATATGTGTGAACAAGTTCTCTTAGAATAATATTTCTAAATTTAAATTTCTTCATAGATTCAGAACTCGTTAATTTTTTTTTTCAAGGATTATGATTTTAAATTATTTATAGGTTAATTTATTATTATTTTTTTTCATAAAACTACTTTTTCGTTTTTATGTCTTGAGAATTTTGTATAGACTCTACGTCTTTTTAAGAGACCCGTCTTAAATATTTAAATGAATCTTAAGGCTAATATTGGCTCTGTCAAGCTGCTTTCCAACCAGATATGCAAATATATTTAAAAATCATCGTTAACAGTCTAACGTTTTTCTTATTAATTCATTTTCTTCATAAGTCTTTTAAATTTTTGGACGTGTAAAGCCTCTTCCCTGTTCATATTCATTGACAAAAGCAGTATCTTTAAAAAAAAAACTCATCAATTTTACACCCCTTTAAATTCGGTAGCCTTTAATTCTTAAAATTCCTTGCCGTCACAGACCGCTTCTTAAATAGGCAAATGTTTTAGTTAAGCGAAAAATTATCGCACCTGTTTGGTTGGAATATAAAATTGGAGAGTCTTTGAAGCTGCCTTAAAGAATAAATTTTGGGTAAAAAAAAATTGCATATATATATATTGATAATGTAAACCTGTTTTTAAGAAATTAACATTCTTTTTCTTTTTTTTTTTTCTAAAATGTGCTTAATGGAAGTGCAGAATTTTAAAAATTCATGTTACTAAAAATTCTACAAGAACTTAATACGCAATCTCGGATGAGTGGTTCATTTCATTGACAACGCGTTTTTAATTTATCTGAAGGGCAAAGCTGACGCCTTTATCAATGAAAAATGTTCTTTATTTATATACTTTTAATTTTGAGAAAGGTTTTTAATCTTATGTGTCTGGAGAGCAACTCTTGATTCTTATTCCAGATGGGTTCCATCATTAAAAATGCGATTTTCAGGCTGAATCCGAACTCCCCAGTTGTGGTAGCACAAAGAGGGAAAAGCCAGGAAAGAATCCAGGACACTTTCATTAAAGAATAATATTTTCATTTTAATCGTTGCTTTTATTTAATATAAGGAGAAAATGTACAGGAAGTTAAAAAACGAAAAGAAAACTTAAGGAGGAAGAGAGGGGGAGATCAAGGTTGTATTTTGATTCCTTTCTGAATCATAATGACATCACCAATTGTTTCCCGACTGTTAATTTTAAGCTTTTATTTGATTTTATTGCAATGCTTCATTGCCAAATAAATTAAAATTGTTTGTTTATTTTGTCTTCGGCTGCACACCCCCTCCTCCCGCTGTTCTAAATTCTTAAACTGTTCCTTCGAATCGTATTCTTTTTTTTTTTTTTTTAGTCGGATTTTTTTTTTTTTTTAAAGGAAGATTTAATAAAATTAATCATCGAAGATCACGCTATTTTTTCCACGCTATGTTACATAAAACGACAAAAGTATTTAGTTACCTCCTTGTCACCATCTTATCCTCGGCAAACGACTCGCGTTCCTATTCCCCCAACGAATCGTTTGTTTTTCCTTTCTGTTTATTAGTTGCTCGGGATTTTCTTCCCTTCTTTCCCATTGTGGCGTGACTCCTTCCCCCTCCCTTTCTCCTTCAGCCTGTATCATTTTAGTTGACATCCTTTTTCTTCTGTAGGCATTTTTTTTTTTTGTGCGCACAAGGCCTTGGGATGCACGGCGGAGAGTGGAGCGGCGGTGGGTGCTCCTGTGTCAAGGATCCCCGAAAGCATTTGTTCAAATGAAAGAGTCGTCGTGGGCGTGACGTCATTCGAAGCACAAAGCCGGATGAATGGAAGAGGAAAGGGCAGGAGGAAAAAAGAAAGAATTAAGAGGAATAGGCAGGAAAAATAAAGAGCGATAAGATGAAGTCAGGAGGCGAAGAGTTGGCCTGGAAACACTTATTGAAACGAGGGGTGTTTTGACAGTATTGCTCCATTGCCTGTTCGATTATTGGGCGACATACGTCTTAGGAGAGGCTGTTGAGTTTATAGTTAGAAGGAAATTAAATTTTTACTTGCTTTTATTATACGTAAGTGCTTTTTAAAACGCGCACAACTTGCGATTGAATCAGCCGCTTTTAATGCTCGACTCCCAACTGGCAAGACACTCCCACCTTCTGAGCTGAGCAGCGTTGTCACCGATCCCAACATTTTAAATTTGCATGTCATAGACAAGCAGGGCCGTACCCAGGGGGGGGGGGTGCTGAGGGGGCTAAATCTGTTACACGGGGATCCCCCTCCACAAGCAGGATTGGGCCCCCCGCCCCCGAAAAAAAATTCTGGGTACGACCCTGTAGACAAGCTATTCCTTTACACCCAGCAGAAAAAGAATTTTCATTCCAATACATATTTAGATTGGAAAAACATAAACAAACGCAGTCTGCCTTAGAATTGAAAACAAAAATTTGAATCACTAGCTCTAGTGATGTCCAAATAATATTGAGAACGTTTATCATTTAATATTCGGGAAATGTGAAATTTTCTTGTAAAAATAAGAAATTGTATTGCAGTATTTTAGTAAATTATCTTACATAGAAATAAGCCCTCTGTTTTGGCACTGTCTTTTGCTATAATTCATGCAAAGTAACTAAAATTTTTCTTCCTCTCATATAAAAATTAGTCTCTAAATTTGGAATGTCATGTTCTTAATTTACAGAATTAATATACATTTAATGCCAAAAGCATGTATTATTTTTTTCCTTTTAATTTTTAAATTGGATTACTTGTTTCAACATGGTCTCTTCAATCACGTTTCGTGTAGTGGGATCTGAACATCCGAATGAGGCTGTGGCTCTGCTCTCGTTGAAATCCCGTCAAGTGTGAGACGAGTTTTCGTACGTGGGCCAAGTAGGGCTCTGGCTGCTCATCTTCATCCTATTGATCCGAGGTGGAGAGCGATGCTCCGTCTACTTCCCCTCCATCTTTTATTTCGTGTTTATTCTTTGTGCTCAGCTTTATTAACTCGATTCCAAAGTTGATGAAGCCTGAACATCTTTTTCTTCTGGCTGACGATTCCGCTCGGCTTGTTATCTGGCGAAACATAAATCTCGACCGTCGTCCTCTGTTTGGTTTAATTGCGTCAATAGACGAAACGGTTTCGCTGACCAAAGAGGACCGTCAACGAGCGCTAAAACAGATTATCGGCTCCCTTACGTCTCCCTGCTTCGCCATTCTCAAACTACACACACACACACGCGCACACACACACACACACACACACACACACACACACACACAACTAAGGCAACACTTTGTTCCTCTTTCTTTTCTTGGCTTCATTTTCTAGATTGGCAACCGTGTTTCTTTAGTTCGCCACACTACACCTCATGGCCAAGTTCTGGAAGGTCTTTCTTCGAACACTCTCCTCTTCCAAAAGGGATTATTAGGCGGAGATGGCAATGGGTGATAAATTCAAATGCGCCATTATTAAGGGGATAGAACACTGCGCCCACACTGTTTGAAATGCCCAATTGAGAAAACGAGTTTACCTTTAAAACGGCGTAGGTTTTGCAAAAATTTCTTCCCGAAGATTTTTGTACAAGCAGTAAGGATCTATTTGATTTTGGTCATCGAGGTCAGATGCAGTTTTATTTCACAGTCGTTTTGCAAATTCATTTCTCTCTCTCTCTTAAAAGTGTGTCAATGAAAGTTTTGTTTCTATGAATTTAGTTTGCCCCCTTGATTTTTCTATTTTTATCCAACTGTCTCGATTGTTGTCACATTTCGCGATTGTAGATGGATCCCCCTCATTTCCCTTTAAAACACCTAAAAATAAAAATTGCCCCGTGTACTTTCATCTACCTAGACAGAGAAAACATAAAAATAGGGCTTCGATTTGTGCTTTAAATTAAATTCTCCTTAAAAAAAAAACAAGGTCAGATAAGTCGAACAACTATTAATTTGTCATTTTCTAGATATTTTTTTTCTCATGTAGATCCCATTTGTGATTAAAATGACGCTATTAATATTACATGTCTGTCATTTAAATTACGCGTGCGATAAATCAGTTGTATCAAACTTCTTTCCTAAATAATGCATTTTTTCGGCTGCTATATCTATTGGATGATATTACCTGAATACACTAGACGAAGATTGAATAGTAACTCCATTGCAAGATATTCTTTGTTACTCTCTTCTGAATGCGTCGCAGCTTCTAAAAATACTTTGGTCGAGATAATTCGAGCTTTGATAGACATAACAGCAATTTTGTTTCGATCT
>JAHWFO010009480.1:840473-852495 GCA_023313115.1 Rhysida immarginata | reverse complement strand
ATTTTAGCACCAGCAGATGCCCCCTCGAAAATAATCAACTATGGATTCTACGCATTTTTTCGTGTGAAGCTTATTTTTCGAGTTATTCTGCTTTGTCAACTTAAAATTTACACCCTGTATACGTACAGTATCTTGTCAAAATATTTATTTAAAATATTGTCTACTGTTTGTTTGAAAACCTTGGCTGCATTAGTGAAATTGTGTGGGGTAGAAGCCGTATGATTTCTATGTGGGATAGGTCATCAGTTGTCAATTAGAAGACCAATTTTTTGTCTTCGCTTCTAAGATGCTTGTTCCATTGAGCTAGCCAATTAATACAGATATCTGATAACATCCATGCATTGGTAAACAATTCGTAAAGATTTGGGAGAGTTTTTATATTTTTGAAGCAGTGTAAGATTTTGACTTTCCAATGATGAGGAGTTTTTCTGTCCCTCCAAGTTGCAACAAACAAGGGCATCAGCAGCCTCTCCATGAAGTTTCTTAAAGATTAGCCCATTGCTTTTATTTCACGATGAAACAATCTTTCAGTTGCCTTAGAGCCCGTGTGGACTAATGACTTTGCAATTTCATCAGCCTTTTGAGATAAGAGAGGACCATTCACTGGAGAATTTCTGTTTCTAACATATTGAAACCGACTTAAAAGACCTTCTTCAACTTGAGCATCTTTTCAATTTAGCTTATGCTTCCTGTTGTCCCTTCACTTGCAGCTTTCATGTAATTGACCAATCAGTACAATCTGCAATTTTGGACAGCAGTGCCCATTGGCTTAGAGGGAAATGAAATGTGGATATTATAAGCGGAGTGTTGATTTATCCAGAGTATAATGAAATGAAAAAGTAGAATTCGTGAACTACTTTGGAAAAATTGGCCATACTGTATTAAACGGTTTACTTCTTTTAACAAGGTTCACAAAGATTCAGATATATCATTACCATTTTGATTGTAATGTTCTTATATTTTGCTTTAACCTCTCTCATCATTCTGCTTCACCCTACATGGTCTACACAGCACGCAGAACAATCGAAACTGCCGAGCACGTGATCGTCTCGAAAAATGCGAGCGCCTACATCCAAAATAAACAGTCAACTGAAAGTGTCTAGCTGATGCCAACAGATGAAAACAAACTTGCGCGCTCGCAATAACGCGGGAAAATATACCCATGCGTAATGGAAATCTCAAGCTAAACGCTTTGAAAATCATTACATTGACCAAACTTCAGTGGCAATTATTAATAGCAACCGGTGAATGTGATAAATTCCCATAAATTATTCACTTTAACCGATTAATCGCATTGACCGTAACATATATATTTTATGGAGTATAATAAAAATTAATATTTTTTTTCCATTACTTATGCTTTTAAGGGTTTAAAGTTATAAACTCGTTATGCATAATACAGATTAAGAGTTTTTAAATGGCTAATGTGACTTTGAATAAGGATGAATCATATGGCGGAGAGCGATTATACTATGCCATTGAAATGGTAATTAAATATTTTGAATGCTAAAACTCCTTTGTCGTCCCGTTTTCAATGTCGGATAAAGAGAAACGGATATTCTCATTCAGAGATCGCATGTTATTTTTTCCGTCCACGAGCTCTTTCGATCTCTCTTGCTGCAATTGTAGAAATTTCTAAAGCTGATTAAATAGCTGAAAGGTTGTGGCAATCTCTAGTAAAAATATTGAAACTTGAATAATATAGTGATTTACATTTGTACTTTAAAGTCGCCTGTTCGCGTCCGTGTGGATATTGACACATGTCATAGCCGTCCTTTATTTATTCCTTGCCGTTCCATTTGTCCTATTTAAAAAAAAACGATTAACGGGACCTTTAACAAAACAGGAAGCGCGAAAGAGGACATTGTCTTTTTTGTTAAAGAATGTAGAAGACAGAGAAAGGAGATGACGATAATCTTACAACGCCTTTTTTATTTTTGTTTTCCCTTTAAAAGCGTACATATTCATTAAAATAAGTCCATGTGTTTACTGTTAATTTCAAAAATGTCACTACTTTCACGATCTGTAGTTCACTATATCCAAATATTCGTGATTTAATAATGTTTACAAAGTTCAAAGTTAAAGGTCTCTTAAAGAGAACATGGTGCATCTTCTCTTCCGAGATGTTAAGAATGTAGCCCCTACAAGCTGGTTTTGCCAGATGGATTTTGAACCTCGACCCTGAACTGCTTCTTGAGGAATGCAATTAGCGAGTTTTTTTATATTGTCAGCCTACTTTACAGAGGAAACTGAATGCTTGACGGATCGGACGGCGTGTGCTGATTTGCATGTATTGTGTGTATATCTTTTTGTCTGTTATCAATTTTTATGTCGGGGAAAATTTGAAAGAAAATTAATTGAGGAAGAATAGGAATATAATAGAAAACGTTTCGTTTCTTGTAATGAACCTTCCGACTAGAACCTCTTCAACATCATTTAAAAACCCGGTTATCAAACCGTTTTTTGCATTAATTCAGGCTCGTCGCAAGAGACCAGAAAAGACTACGTTTAGATACCCACTTAACGTTGACCCTCCGAAATAGTTGTTTGAGGATTTTCCAGAACAATCGCGATTCATCATATATTTTAGATGAAGTCTATGAATTTTTGAATATGCAAGTTCTGATCAAAACATTCGGGGACACAATGCATAAAATGTATTATGAATGACCTGAGATTGGAGGGTGAAAGCTTTAATCCTTCTACTAGGGTCCTGGAACCTGTTCACTAATCGAGTTATCTCTGTCATTGTAAAAACGTATTTTGTGTCCGCTACGATTTTCATAATGAGTGATTTTCAAGAACAGAGAATGTGCATTAATTTTTTTATTAAGGTGGAAAAAGTGGTGCAGAAACCTTGTAAATTAAACCGATGGCTTTTGAGGGTGTTTCTATGGATCGTTCAAAAGTGTTTTAGCTTTAAAAGTGGTCAAACTGATTGAAGAAGCTCCACGGTCGGAAAGACCTTCAACAACGAATATTGACAAAAAATAATAATAATAATAATAATAATAATAATAATAATAATAATAATAATAGTTGGCCTTGTGCGAGCAAATCGTTTATTATGTAAGTTTATTAAGTTGTAAAATTATTAAAATAAACAAGTGATAAATTCCTCGAACTTTTTGTCAGGTCTTTTACTATAACTCAACAAATGCTAATTGTAAATTTGTAATGGGTTTAAGTGTTTCACTATAATTATTTATTCCACGTTTGAGAATATTATTAAGTCCAAGCATTGTGACCACTATCTCTTAAAGGTGAAAAATTTCTACCAACCAAGTGTCACATTGAGAACGAGAATGGGTGGTTTAAAAAGTTTGGATATTGTCGGACATGGTAGTTAGGAACCATTTAAGGAGTTTTCATAAATAATGATTATCGAGCGATAATAATTGCAGTTTTATTAAGGAAAACGGAGAATTTTATAAGCAAGATCTATAAGGCTAAATGATTCTAAGATGGACGGATACTGGCTAGAGTATCACTGTCTATAGGCTAATGACGGACGCTCAAATAGGTACCCCACCGTTTGCAGTCCAATAGATGAGAAATGATGAAACAGGGACGTCCAGCGGTGGCTCTTAGGAGGTAGTTCAACGAACTCATCTCTGTGTGAAGTTATAGAATAGACTTCCACTCTGTGGTTATGGCCACCCATTGTTGGCTGTGTGTTAAGTTTTCACGCGAATCTTGTCACTGATGGCGGAAAAATAAGCTTCCTCTTTGTAATGAATCACTCCGCCTGCTATGCCGTGTTTATGATAAATGGAAGATAGGCGAGATGCTATAGCGAGGAATCGTCCGTTGTCATGGTACAGTCATATTCTTGACGCACAACAAGTGCAGCAGCGGAGCTAAACTTTTTAATCAGTAGAACAAATTGAAAAATGAAAAACGTTGAATAACTGTGGAAAGCGACATAATAACAGAAGAAACACCTCTTATCCACAAAATACTTTTACTGGACATATACGTATTTCGAACCCTTTGGGTTCATTATTCAATGTCAAAGGAAACCCACAGTGAAATGAAGCCAAACATCCCTTTATGCACACACAGTCCGTATCTTCATCCACTGCCGTTCTTTTCTTCATTTAACCCCCGCCCCCCAATTTATTCAAACTTATCATACAACCTTAACTACTCTTCTACTTAATAACCACACATTCTTTGCCCCCCTCACTCATCCACACGAACGTCATTTAGTCGGTCGTTCGTTGCTCCTTTGTTCCACGTGTCCAAACCTCTCGAAGCGGACTTATAGATTACATCCACTATATTGCACTTTACTCTACACATATTGCTTACATTACCATTCGGAACACGCTCCAACTTACTCGGGCTTTAACCACGGCATCCAGACTTTTTTGTGCTTCTCTTGCGACACCAAACTTTCACTCCCATTCGTCAACGTTACTGTAAGTTAGCAGGCCACAAATTTCTATATGTGACTTAGGTTTCAAATATCTTCTCGGGTCTGGGCTGTGCTTAGTGGGCATCTCTTCCTTAAAGCTTGCCTTCGCCGTATGACGGTCAAGAAAGGTATACTCAATTTACTAAGTTCTGAGCAAATGGGTGGTGGTAAGCGACCCACTATAGTAATGATTTGTTTGCTGGTTTTTTTTGTTGTTTTTTTATCAAATAAAACCTTTGGCTAATTATCGGTCAGTCGATTTAAACCTTAAAGGCGTATAGATATTTTTACGTGATTTTCGACAATTTTCATGATTTTTTTTTTTTATTAACAGCTTATTTATATAAGTAACCTGTTTATTGGTTATGCATGAATAATAGTAGAGAAAACATAGTGATTAAATAAGAATCGCGTACATTAAAGACACCATAAGATTGTTAGAAAATGATGAAAATACTATCACCGTTAAGATAATAAAACTTTTTCTTTTCATCCTTTTCCGTTTGCCTTTTACGATAGTATCACTTTATTACTCGTAAGATTAGGCTATTAATATATTAAGATTCTTGAACATTGTAGATTCATCCGTTACTCTCGTATATTACAGTGAATTTTAAACATTCAAAACTCTCTTGCACAAAGGGTGGTAATCATCCACAGATTCTTAGTTATCTTTTAAACTGTCACTTTTTATTTTTTATTTATACCTGTCGCACCCCGAAGGAGTAAATAGGAGAAACGGATAAAATATAAAAATGAAAACAACGACAAATTATTTAACAATATTCACACTTAAACATTAACACGGGGTCTCTCTGTTTCTAAGGCAGGCAATTTCAGCAAGGAAATATATTGAACCGTCATTGGAAATGTTTCGATTCACATTTACTTTTTAACGTTTCACTGAACTTATTTCATTACAGTTGACCAAGTACTAACTGATAATGATACTGACGGAAATGGATTCCCTGAACTCCTTAAGGCAGGTGCTATTTCAAGAGTTGATATTCCTTTTTGTAAAGGGTGTCCCAAAATGAACTGACATTTTGAATTTGCCGCTATTTTTTTCGTGGTACAACCAGAGTAGAGACTTTTATATGCTGTCATTATTAAACATTGAGGTTAAATTATGCAAACTACACAACAATCGAACAACGCGTAGAAATTATAAAAAGTCACTTCAAAAATGGTGAAATTTTACGAAAACTGTCAGCTCATTTTGGGACACCCTTTATTCAAAAAACAGTAACACGGAAGTTCTTCGTAAACAAGAACTTAGAGAAAGAAAATTGAAACTGACGAAAATTGAAAGTCGGAACAACTTAAAAACAGTGTTACTAGCATTGTTTAGTAAATAGATATCATCATTTAATATTTCTTGGATATTTGAAATCCCAACAGAGGGGAAAGATTTATATAAAAATTAACTTCTGTATAGGACAACAAATGAAAACCAAGATCCAAGTTGAAAAATATCTTTAGTAAATATGGAAAAACAATAAATAGGTAGCACAGAAGGTAAAATAATCTTCCTAGAAGAAGAATAGTAATAAATGAACATGAATCTATCAGTAAAATAATTTTGAAATATTTTAAAGACTTCTGTTGAAGCAGTCAAAAATCTTCCTGGTTCTGATAGCGTAAATGTATGTAAAGTCTATAGAAGACAGTTACAACTGGTTTCAGCTCTACATCCAAATTGATAAAATAATAGTGCTGTAGATAATTGCATAATTGGACCATATTTGGAAATATGTTTCAGATACTCGAGTATTCGTTTACCAACGTTTATTTCTTCGTCAAAAGTTTATTCTTCATCTAAAATTTCTTCAGTTCGGCACACAGGCTCTTCTGGCTTAGACGTGGTGATTGGAGTGCGCTTGTGAATACGCGAGATCAACAGGGAAAGTCTCTTTTACGCCTTCGTCGGACGGCATCCTTTGATGTCTGAAGGTTCACTTGGTGCCGAGGCGAAGTTGTAATACCATCATATTTGCTCTGTGGAATAACAGAACGACGCCATAAGTACGGCGTAACAGACTATAAAGTTTCACGTGTTTCAGAAAGGTTTTATTCAAAAATTCTTCATAATGCTTTAACTGTAGTTACTATTGAGCAAGTTTATCTAATTTAGATTTTTGTAAAGTAACTGGGTTTTTAAATACCAAAAAAATCCATTGCGTGGAAGTCGAATGAGGTTGCTTCCTAGCAGATGGATAGCCAGATGGAACTAACAGATGTTTACACAAGTTAATAGATGTTTTATGTGGTACCGGCAAATGCACGTACAAAGCACTTAGAATCATGATAATCATTATTTTAAAAGCTTTGAATCGCTTAAAAATTAGGTTTGCATTCTGTAATTTCAAAAGTTTTATTATTGAGGAAGATGGATTTTATGAATTCAAACTGATATGCTTCTCTATACAGAATACGTCCGGCATGTAATATTAATGACGGAGACATTGTTCACCAGATGCAACCATTGCATTATGAATGACAAAAAATGCATTTTGTTTCTTCGGCATTCGACTACGTTTATATTATGAAATATTAAAAAAAAATTAGAAAACTTTTTCTCTGAAATAAAATTTTTCGAAACAACTTGGGAGCCATTAAAAAGATAACCGCCCCAGTTCAATTGGTGCCGTTGGAAGACGATTCAGGACACAAAAGGATTTCCACCGTCGTTTTAACAGAATTCAGAATTTCTTTTGATTTTTTTCTCCCGACCTTCTGTTCGATTATTCTTGGGTTTTTTTCACTTCACGCGTTGAAAATTCAATAACTTCAACAAGAGGAAAAACAAATAGACTTTTTTTTTTTTTTTACGGCTGTTTCGACGCTCGACGTTGTAAATACCTCGCAGGGTTTCCAAGTGTGTGGATGACATCGGATGTCGGTGTTGTTGTGAGCAGTGAAAAATTTTTCGGTTACAAAAGAAGGAAGGAAGGAAGAAAGGAAAAATTCATAATGACGTCGGAAAATTATTCCAGCTGTTTATTAATTTGTTAAAAAATTGTGTGAAAAATAAAACGACGACTCGTACCGTGAAACGGTGAATCGACGATGAAGACATTGGAGAGCTGCGCGTTAAGTAAATGAGAAATTAATGAAGTGTTAGGGAGAACGGCGGAGTTAGAATAGAAGGAGAGAAACGAATGAATATCATCACCATGATCATCATCATCATCATCATTATTAGCATCATCGATGACTTTTGAATCCTTTGATGGTAAGCGATTCCATTTAAAAAACCAATAAGCAAGAAGATTGAACATTAATATCGTGTCTTTGACATTTTTCCACGACTGCCTTATCACCAGATGATGATTAATGCCTCGTGGAATTTATTTTTGTTCTTGGTCGCCTCTAGAAATTAATTTTATTCATATTTTTCCCATTTCTAAATGCAGAAATTCCGTTCTACCTTAAAAATATAGAGGTAGGAGGAGGAGGGGGGGGGGAGACCTTGGATATTTACTCTGAAAAGTTGAATTGATTTTTCCCCTCCTTGGAAGCCACCCAATGAGGAAATGATGGCGCTGCCGGGGAGATTGTCTCTGTTTATGCGGGCGTTTAATAAGTTATGATCTCTTTCGAGGAAACAGGGAAGAGTTAAATGATATTAAGGGGGTATATTATTGCTCGTCTCTAACGTGTATGTTTTTCATGCCAACGGATGCGAGTGAATTGTTGAAAAAAATGTTACGTCAGCATCGGGGAAAAACACGAACGCACTGGACAGTTATTGCCCAGACTTTATTATTAGACAGCGAAATAAGAGGGGGGGGGGGGTAGAGAGGTTTATGAAGGAAATTCTAACTCTTATTCTCTCTTCCTACCTGCATTTTTTCATTTTTTTTTTTTAATTTCCATACCCCTTCCATCAGTATTTTTTTTCCTCTTCTATTAATTCCGGGTCCGTTTTATCTCGATCGCCTTCTACTTTTAGAGTTGAGAGAAAGGGTTTATTTTTAAACATAAATCGAGCCGGTTACCGTTGAATGGATGCCATTCTATGAATGCCGTTCTTTGTTACTCTATGAAGTCTTAAAAGAATGGTTCAGTCTTTATGAAAAAATCCTCCTTAATTTATTTCATATATTCAGACCTCCTTTATAATATCGAAACTACTATGCTTGATCGTTATTTTTTTTTTTTTTGGTTATTTTTTTTTTCCTTTTACATTTTGATATTCATAAAAATAGAATTCACCCTTTTTTATTTTTCCGTCTTCTCCGTTCCATCCTCCTCCCCGGCACTTGTTTCGTGAGAAGAGCACGCCACTTGGCGTTCGCATGCATTGAAAATCAGATAGGTTTATGAATAGAGAAGCTTAGTGAGCCTAAAGAAGGTTCCATCTATATGAAAATCTTCTTGCTCGAATATTTATTTTGCCTCTTTCCGTGTCGTCTGCCCTACCCTTTTCTCCTCTCTCTTTCGCCGTCCTGTTTTCTATGTCCTATAGGTTCCTCCAGAAGATCTTTCCTGAAATCAGCCGTCCATGCCTTTTCCTCCTCAACAGTCAGGAAGAAACTATTTTTAGACATGGTTTGACTATTTGTAGGAGTGCAGATGAAATCCGAGTCGTCACTAGGAGGGTTTTCTGTTTCAAATGATTATGAAACGCGACATATAAAGGACATTTATCACAACATTTAATTGTGTTGTCTAACGTTTTTTTTTAATTCTAATTTTCATCTGCACTCCAAAAATAAAATAAGACGTGTAATTGTATCTCTTTATCTCGGTACAGTACCATAGCCTACAAATCATTAATATTTACATTGCTCTCTGATATCATCATTACTAAAAATAAGCGTTCTTGATAAGATGAGGGGTGTTCGAATTTGACTAGGATATTTTGAAGCAGTGTTTAAGGCTATACTAGAGGTGAAGTAGAAAGTTCTTATTTAAATTGAAAGCTTTTGAAAAGAGAAACTTGAATTGGAGATGTCGACCTCAATCAAAATCCTTTTTCCAAAGTATACTACTGTATACTACCTATACAGAAATCTTAGCTTAATTTGGAATCTTTGTTTAAATCAAGATTGGTTTTACCAAAAGCAATTTTTTTTTAATAACTCACTGAAAATAAGCCCTTCTTTCAAAAACTTGATTTTTTTTTAAAAGCATAGTCTTGAGATGCTTGCTTGCAATTAAAAGTCATGTATTTCAATCACATTCTTCAGGTTTATGATTTGGAAATTCAGAGTTCAAACTTTGTATTGCCTGTGGGAACTTTCCTGAATATTTAAATTATTATTATTATTATTCCATTAATAGCCAGTAACATCGTATTGGTTTTAATTGGTTACATTAAACAAAGATTAAACATTAAAGAAAGAGATCAGATTTGCACTCTCACAAGATCTCGTCTAAACATTCCAGAATCAGGCCACTTTTGCATCTTATCTTTGCCAATCTGTAGCAGCAGTTATTATACTAAAGTTATATTTTATCCCTAATTAAAAAGCATCGAATTAATATACTGGAGATGACGTCGTAATCGCGTAAAGAGATCTCGTTTTTTTCCATAACCTGTTCTTAATTGCAGTTTACTTGTGTTTTTCTCTAAATTCCGCACCTTTGGTCTCTTCTGAGTTTTATATCGTAATTGACGATGACATGCGACCTACAAGAAATAAATTAGGAAACCCGATAGTTAATAGTTGACAGGTTTGTCGCTGAAGACAACGTCAAAGGTTACCAAAGAGGGTCAAAAAACACCCAAGAGTGCTTCACATTTGTTCTACTGCTTAAAATAGATGTATAAGTGGAAGAATTATATTTCATGGTGCCAGAGATTGATTAGAAAACGTTAATGCGCACTTGAAACAAGGGTCGGCGTTTTTAATTTTTTTTTTCAAGCCAGGATAGAAATAAAGCAAGAGTGGGAGACATTTGTTGTTTTCCTTTTATCATTTTCAATTCAGTAAAAGTTTACCCATTCGTTGTGGTTTCCTTCGTTTCTTCTACATTATTGATCACTTTCGTCATATCACGTAAAGTGGTTAACATTGCAATGCTTTTTGCCCTGCGTGGGTGACCGGTCTCGTTCTTTGTTCCACTACAAAGGAAAGAAAGAGAGAGAGAGAGAGTTATATCGAGTGACGAAGGAATTGAATCTTGATGGAAGAAGGTCGTTGTCGTTGTTGAGACATTTGATTCCGCAGAAAATCACGGAGGGGGACGGAGGAAAAAATGACAGAGCAAGAGCATCAGAGTGGTGTTATTTATATCGCGTTTTCTATGGTACCGATCTTTTATGGCATCACTTTGTCCGTCTGTCCATCCGTCTGCCTTGCTCTTTGCTGAAATGGGAATTGTGGCTAAAGCCCTCTGGCACAGAACCTCGTCTCTTGACCTTTCGATATTTTTTTTTATTTTCATTTTATTTTTTCCCTGGAAATAATCTATAGACTTGGGCTATAATTTCCACGGCACTTTTTAACATTTTATAGACCACATTCGGCATTTTCTTTTGCATAAAAAATGAACATTTCTCTGCATCCTTCCGCATTCTGTATCCTAGTCGAAATTTGCCAATAAAACTTGTCCGTTCCTTGTGGCGACATACGACTCGGCTGGTTGCATTTATCTGTACTTTATGATTATGTTTTTACCTCCTGCACGCAAAAACAGAAATTAAATATTACGTGATGAATGAGTATAATGAAAAGAATTTATTTAACGCTATTTATAGCTATTACTCTTTATTCATATATAGGTATTGCAAAGTAACTTCCCACAAACAATTAAAATTACACAACCGTCAGTGAATTTAAATAGAACAAACAATTTTTTTTTAAAGAAAACAAACAATGTTTTTTCTCAATTATCCTTTTCTGTTCAGTATAGGTTTCACTTCACCAGGTTTATTTATATGCATATATGTATGCTTTTTTTGAATTGAAAAAAAAAACATCTCATTGCAAAGAGAGTGAAAGTTTTATATGTAAATCCATGCTCGTTCCTTTATCAACCTGTCTGTTTGCTTTATTGCTAATTTCAACTAGATCGTCAGCTGAAAAAATCATAAAATTTACATGATATTGCTATCTTCGTTTTAATGACTACCTGGAACACGTTCTGTACAACCAATTTTCATAACGGCGTGAATTTTATTATTGAATGAGTTTCTTATTCAAAGATTTAACATATGCAGTATTTAAAAGACAAACTTCTAGTTTACTCTCCTCTCTTAAGAATCCGACTTTGCAAATCTTTTACACGTACAAAAAAAACAAACTTGCAATGTACCTTTTTCCTCATGGGATTTTTCGGACAATTAAACTTTTTTAAAAGAAAAAAGAAAAAGGAAAAATCGAACAAAAAATTTTTGCGTATATTCGCAAGAGGAAAACTTCGGTTTTACTGGAGGGTAAAAGAAAAATCATCCCTTAAAAGAGGATAAAGTGGTGCTTTTATCTCTCAAAGGCCCTTTTAGCTACTCGAAACTGCTTCCATAGCAACCGCGTGCAGTGCATAAACTAACCAATACCAGCCATGGAACTTGACATCTTTCCTAACTTTTTTTTTGCACCGAAATAGATGTAAAAAAAGAAATGAAAGAAAGAAATAGGAGGAGGGGGGGGG
>JAHWFO010009480.1:808999-827988 GCA_023313115.1 Rhysida immarginata | reverse complement strand
CATGTCGAGGTAGGTGGTTGAAACGCGCCTCTAGTGAGCGTTTCCAAACTGGCGGGCTTTTCAGCGTTGCCAAAGGTAACTTGGAGAGTTTACCTTTCATTTAATATCCGTATTTTTTAAGTATCTTGATTATACTGATCACTGCTACGTTTTCTTTTGCGTCATTCATTTTGAATAACCCTGTATATTAGGCTAATAGGTAAGAAGGAGAATTGTTTTAGAATTTGAAAACTTTAATTTAAAAATTTTATTATCTTTCATCGAACGTTTAAAGCTAGTAAGTTTTTACTTTGGGAAAAAAAATATAAATTTAACCATTGCTGAGAAGAAATGTTTTATTTATAAAAAACAACACCATAAACATACCCCAGTTTGTATCCCAATGTAATGTCAATAATATAAAAATTAACTTTCACTCGAAAGTTAATGTTTCCAATTCAGTTTTTAGCATATTTCCTTCTATTTCTTTATGCAATCATCTTATTCTAAATCTTTGTACTTTTAAAACCCTCTTCTTTTCTGTCATCCTCCGATTATGAGATTATTTATTTCCTCGTTTACTTTTCTTGTTATCGTGATTAAAGCGAGCCCATCCATCTCGGAGCTCTTCTTCCCTCCCAGGTCCATCGATTCTAATCTGATGAAGCGAAACTGATGGTCATAGTAATCTCCGACTTCATATTTCATTGCTAATTGTTAAATCTCATTAAGGGTCGATTAACTGTTATTGAAATGGGGATTTTGTAAAATGCGACGTGACAACGGCCGGAATTCGATGACTTCCAATTAGCACGGAACGTGAAAGTTTGCGGTGATTTTTTCCCCCTCCATATTTACAAAACACTTCAGATGATTTGTGAAAACATGCCATTGAAATAGGATAAAACTTTTAATCGTTGGTTTTTATGCTCTGTATGCGTCAATAAGTTCAGTCCACGTGGAAAGTTTAAACTGATCAAGTCTTTGGCTTATCACTGGCCCCTTTAATTGTTTGCTAATTATTAAATTAATCTATGTTTGAATATCTAGGCCTGCTTTTGTTGCGGCATATCTTCTACTTGGATTCAAGCTCATAGAGCTCCTTGTAGTGGAACAAATGTAGTTATTCTTGTAACCGCAACTGTCAGTTTAGACAGATCAAGGGATTTGGCGGCCAGGGATAATGATTGAGGTCCATTCTCGCATGACTTAAACACAATACATTGCACGCCATTGCATTTTTCTGTGTAAAATCGGTGTCAGCCCACGTATTTCGTAACAATAAAACTGCCATCATAATATGAAGCTGACATCAAAGTTTAAGTTATCAAGGCATGATCTTTTACACGATGTATTTTGGCCAGTATTATGCAGATGCGTCAAAAAAGGAGTTGAAATTTGACAGAAAAATGAGCAATTTATTGTATATAACGACATCAACTTTTCTTCGCAGAATATCCTCTTAACGCGGTAGATTCTGGTAGACGGCGTGACATTACAGAAGATCAGTGCAAAGTTGGTCCTCCCTGCTCCTTGAAAACGCCGAGGAAGAATGAACAGTTCGTTATTTTGAAGCAAAACGGTAAAATTATTTGAAATTTATTTTCAAGATGATAAGACATCTCTTGAAGTTGTCAATGAGTATCGTACAATTTATTTTTGGATATACTTATGGGTGCCTCTTAATTCTTTTATAGGTGAAGTAATTACTGTAGCCCTATAATCTACTATACATTTAGATTGAGAAGGGTGAACTGTTCAAGCTATCACAAATACCTTCAAGATCAATAGTATAATTTTTTGGGGTAATTTTCACCTCAGGAGATAGTGTATTAAGTGTTGTTTTTAGAAAGCAAGCAAAGTCTTTCGCCTGTTCGTTCATGTTACTTAAGACACCAGAGTTTCTGGTTAATAATTGAAAAGGAGTGTTAATATCCCAGTAATTTACGCCTTCTCTTCTTCTCCTCGAAGTGCGTGTAATCGTTTCTTATGAATATTTAAGTCAAAAAAAGCTTTTAGAGTGTCGATGTACTAAATGGCCCCACGGCGTTAAGTTACTTTCACACAAAAGAGGGGAGAGATGGGGGAAAACAGGGCTTTTATTATTGCCTTATTTTCATACGCTTAAAACGTTGTGATGATATTCCACTTCCTGAGATTTTTCATCCTCGAGAGTAGTTTCATCAAATGCGTTACATCATGAAAATTAAACTTTCAGTCGATTTTCCTGATTCTTGTTGGTCCGAGTAAAAATCTGGCACAAGGTTTTGAACATTGAGCTGTCTAATTTAAATAGTTTCAGCACTGTTTGATAGAAATAAAAAATAGCATTTCTTATTTTATTGGATTGGTTTTTTTTTTTTATATACATTATAATTACTTAACCTCATTATTTGTTTATCTTTTTGTGTTTGAGTTGTAATTGGGAGTCTGCTTAGTATTTAAATTTAGGAAAGCTTGGATCTACAAATAAAATTTTTTGACTTTTATATAATATAGATAAAATAAAATAAAGCCCCAACAAATTTTTTTTTCTGAGCTCAACATTAGCTGAATATTGCTTATGCTACAAAGTTTAAAACTCCTTAACGTTATAACACCTAGAGGCTGCTCCTTAAGCAGTTTTTATATTAAGTTCGATTTGGAATTTTGTAGCTGAGAAGAACACACCATAGGCGCTCGTTTTGAACGAAATTTATTTGTGAAGAAACAGGAGACACAAGATCCACCTGGTCACAAAAGTTGACATTTATGCACTGAGGTGATGTAACAATGTATGACGTTTCAGCGCCCAGGCCTTTATTATAGGTGGTATTGTTCCAGGACGTCGCCTGAGCCATTGTTGTATTCCTGCTTCTGCTCACACACCAAAGCAGTGCACCTGACCTCATAAATAATTTAATACTGATTGAACTATTTGGAATTCCATCCTGTAATTTCGTAGAGTTATGCACTGGATATAAGGGATTTAACCTCTATTTTTTAATAATTTTAGAGCATCGTTTTCAGGTTAATATATGATTTTATAAAATTAAAATGCATTTCCCCCCTCAAATTTTATTTTGAAGTTCATAAAGCAAATTAAAGAAAAAAGTGATTCATTTTAGCTTCAATTTGACATATATGACAATTCCCTACGACGAATATAACCAGAGATATGCTTCGTTTTATGTGATGGGATGCGCGAAATTTTGATAACTTGGATAATTAATTAAAACTAAAATATATTTTTATCTAGCAAACGAAACTATGCATGCCTTATATTTTACCCACTAGAATACACTGAAAAAGTTTGAGAAAAATCGGAGACCCTAAGGTCAATTATCATCCGATTTTGTTCGATTTGACGTGGAATGACTCTATAGTATAAATTCAGTGTTCTTCTCAGCTAGAAAATTCCAAATGGCACTGGTAAAAAACTGCATTAAAGAAATTTTGCTTAAGGAGAAGCTTATGTGTGTTATAATCTTAAGGGGGGTTTTAAACTTTGGATCAGAATACAATTTTATTGGTTTTGTTGTTGTTTTATCTGTATTAAGCTTATATAAAACTCAAACAATTATATTTGTAGATCCAAACTTTCCTAAAACTTAAATACAAAGCGGACTCCCAATTACACTCGATTACAAAAAGATAAACAAATAATGTGGTTAAGTAATTGTAATGTGGGCCTATATAAAAAAAACCCAATGAAATGGGAAATGCTATTTTCATAGAAGGTATTTTTTTATTTCTATCAAGAGCGCTGAAACTAAAAGTTACACAGTCCAATTTTTAAAGCCTTGTGCCAGATTTTTACTGGACCAACAAGAATCAGGCAAGTCGATTGAAAGTTTAATTTTAATGATGTAATGTATTTGATCAAACTACTCTCGGGGATGAAATAAATGTCAAGTTTTGTGTCTGCTGTTCTTTCACGCAGTTAGTAACCACAGTCCCAGAGATTTATTTCTACTTATTTAAGTTTCTGTGTATTTTACCTTTAAGTATTTACGCGTATCTTTGGAGAAGTAGCAGTTCTAATTCCGTTTATGGAAATAATTTTGTTTATCTTATATTCCCGGTTTCTTTTATGAATTGAATCTGTGCCTACTACTTTCTTCATTGGACGATAAAACAAGAACTACGATGTTTACTCACAATTACTGTCTGATAGTTCAGCACAAATTGCCCATAATTGATTATAAGAATGCGTTATTTTTCTGACCCCTTTCAGGAAATTTAAATTTAAAAAAATTGACCTTAACTGTTGAATGGATAGGAGGAGTTTAGAAATTATCATGAGTTTCTGAATTTTTCGGATGATAAATGAGAGGTTGCGACAGGTGGGCGGTAGGATTTAGATTTCTTTTCCTTTTTTTCCAGTATCGCCTAGAATGTAGGAAAAAGTGGGAACGAGGTTGACGGCCATCGTCTGCTGAGATTGTTGTGGGCCAAGGAAAATTTGGAAGTAAAAAATCGTCATGGGCGAATTTACGGAGCAGATGGAATTAAGTTCGAATGGGAACAGGAAAGGAACTTTTTCAGCATTCAGTTTTCCGCCCACGGAGAGAGAGAAAACCTTTTTTGATCGGCGAAATGTGCGTGGGACACGAGGAGAGATCGTGGACGAGGATAAACTTCCTCCTCGTCGATGCCACAACTTCCGCTCTCATCTCCTTCCATGCTGTGAGCCGAGGGACGAGAGAGAGGTTGAGGAGAGACATTTAGATTAATTGGGGGTGAGGAGGGGAAGTAAAACCCCGGAGACCGCTCTTCTTCGATGTGTAAATGGTTTGCGATGATTGTTCGTGGCGTCGGAGGAAATTCCATTGAAACGCAAGGCCGACTTCGATAGGTTGCGCCCTTCTTGTTGTTTCTATTTATAATATTTAACCATTCTATTCGTTGCAGCATTTCCATTGGCTATCCAAGATTGAATAGGCAATTTTTCTTGTAGTCACGAATGCACAAGAGGTTCGTAATGAAATCAAAACACTCAACTTCGAAGGCATTATCCTTCCGAGTAAATAAGTTAAAGTATTCGAACTGTTGAAATACGTAAATACTTTAAAACTCAAATGGTATATAGGAATTTGAAAAGTGCCAACCATAAGAGTAATGAATCTATCACTTATCTTTTAATATTGGGGAAGAATAACTTGGTCATTGCTGATGCACTCCAAAGGGCACAAATTTGTGACCTCGGAAATGTCTTCCGCTTTCTGATTAAATGTCTCTGTTCTATTAAACATTGCACTTTATATTGAACTTAACCAGATGAAAACGTAAACTTTGTCATTCTGAGGAACCGTCTGACATAACCAACGTTTATTTTTCTTTATCAACAATGTAATGTATTTGATATGTTAAAGGCAAACTATAAAGTAATATTAAGTACCGAAAGGCGTTTTATGCTTTTGATTTTTTTCGAAAAGTATGAAAGATTTTAAAAATCTTTTTTCGCCACTCGATAGATATGGAACAGAGCACGGACAAGTTCAAAGGTGGTCGTCTTCGATTCAGAAGCACGTGCTCTGTAGATATCATTCTGTTACCCCTCAGAAATTTTCATTGTGAAGATATGGATTGTAAAATATCAACTCTTAAGGACGACTATAACTTTATTAAGTACTGTTTTTTGGTATGAGATCATTTAACCTTTCAATGATTAAGCCATAGTAATGATTTACTGGTTTATTTGATTCAGTATTGGACATTTTAACTTGGTCAGTTATCCGAATATCCCCGGACAGTGTAAAAGGTTTTCATAGTGAACAAATAGAATTTGCTTAAGAAGATATTTTGTCTGCACTAAAATTATTTTATTTTATAATAGGAATTTTCTTTCCTATTTTTCATTAATAATTTAAAACCTCACGGACCATCTTGAGCTATTTATTTTATTGCTTAAAATGAAGAAGCATCTTTGAAGTGTGCCGATTGGGATCGTTTTTCTCAATTGCTTCATGCATGCAATTATCGGAATTATTTTTCTTCAACCCAGCGTATAGTTTATAAAAGTAAATTATCGTTTGGAAGATAGAGATATTACTTTAAATGGTATTAACTAACTATGAAATAAAAATATCAATATAAAAAGCATCAAACATCAAATAAAGGCAGTATTTAATAATGATATGGCTGTTGATACTTCTGACTAATTGACATATTTAGTCGAGTGCCTTAACGGGACATTAGATTATAGGAAATTTTTATTGAAATTATATATTAAAAATTACTTAAAGAATGATTAGCCATCCAGAACTCTTTATAAATATAACCTACTTGTATTTTGAAATAGAACTTATTTTCATTTTTCTTTTGTTCAATATGAAACTCTGGAATGATGAAGAATTTCCTGAAATTACAAAGGCCGTTCAGCTCCAGGATAAGAACGGGAAGAAAGTATGCCATCTGTGGGAATACCTTCGATTCTGTTCTCCCTTTCAATACCCAATGATAATAATAATAGTAGTTAAGAATTTAAAAGAGAGGCAAGAGGCCGAAAGAGGCCAGATCGGAATCTCTTTTAACGGAGGAACAATGGCGAAGGGTGAATGAATGCGGAATTTCGTCGTGTGACCTCTCACCGTTTCATTTTCACTCGGTAGGGTTTGCCACGATATTCGATCATTCCGACACCCATTCTACAAAATAAATAAATATACAAATAAACCGGTTTCTTTCTCTTAGTAGTTGTTGTAAATACGTCATTTTCTTGTCTTGACGCCTGGTTCAGCCTCAATAGTTACTGATATGGTTTATTAAAAAAAAAAGACATACCATTTTTGCTGCTTTTTTTTCCTTTGAGATTAGCTCAGATGAAGTTTTATGAAATTGAAATTTATTTACTTAAGTTGGTAATGGAAATTTCACGTTTTATTAAGACGATTTCTAAGAAATGCAGAATATGAAACGATTGATTTTTTTCTGTTGAGCTTGTTGAAAGTTTCTGAAGATAACCGTTATAGGATCATCTCCTCTGCGAATAAAGGTCTCTCTTTGACCATTAGTGAACCCAGAGGAGGATGTTCATGTCATGTTGCAGTTATATAGCAGATATTTCCGTTATAATTTTCTATTTCGTTCACATGTGTGATTCTGGTGCTATAATGACTAGCTTTATGTAGGAAATAAAAGGCCTGCGTTTTATAATGATAGCATCGATTACGTGAATCGAGGGCGGTGAAGGAGGGCCAAATATGGAGAATTAAAATAGAAGGGGTTGGAAGGTTGAGGAGTTCAAAATTGGTTCAGCAAAAAAATTATTGAAAACATGAAGAGAAAAAAATAAAATGGAACAAAAAAAAATAGAAATAAACACGTGCGTCACTTGAATCCCATCATGCCAGTGCGAAATCTTTTTCGTCCGTTCGTTTCAATTGGAATCTATACAACAGATGTCAAACGCGAAGAGAGGTGGGGTAAGGGTGGGAGGGGTAAAACTTTTCCATTTGGGATCACGTGACAGTCCCCGTTACTGCCGCCTTTTCCTTCGTCTCATTTGTCATTGTGCTGCGCTGCGACTAAGACGACTGTCGCTCCACCTGTCCTTTAACGGCGATGACAGAAGCGAAAGCGAGGGGGGTGGAGGGGTTGTTTTGGGTCTGTTTTGTTTGCTTGTTAGGTGGGTTTCTATCCCCCTTCAAAATCACTACAATCACGCGCACACATGGACACACATATACATTCCCCGTCTCTCGGAAGAAAGACTTTTCATCCCTGCTTACATTCCTTCCCTTCAGCGGAATTAAAATTTAATTTTCCCCTTCTGTTTATCGGTGCAAATGAACGGCATTTTTTTTTTTTTTTTTTCAACTGAAGACGTAAACAGTCTGCTCTTGCATGAAAACAAATTCCCCTTTTGCAAAGGAGAGCTGTTGTTAAAAAGCGGTTCTAAAGGAGAGAAAAAACAACGAAGCCGTGTGGTGTGATTTTTTTTTTTTCAACAGGGGAAAATCCTAATAACTAACGAAAAGAGAATTGTTGTGTGTTTAGAGATTAAAAATGCAGCACGCAGGGGTGTCGCACAGAATTTATGCCGACGGCGAGGGTTTAAAAAGCGGATGAAATGACACCTCAAAAGCCTTCGGTTAACGTTTGCTAGAATTGAAAGTGTTTAAATAGGGAACGCGGCTTCTTTTATTATGTGTCAGTGTACTGTTATCTTCAATCTAAACTGACCCCTCGAGCCTTATCGCACTGGCAATGACCTGCTCTAACTTGAACCCTTTTCTAAGTTATGAATATCAGTTATGAATTCTAAGCTCTTATAGACTATCAATTTTAATGACAAGTTTCGTCGCAATTGATATAATCCCAAGTTGTTAATTACCTCAAGTTTTACAAGTAGCTACAAGTTTAAAAAACAATCGTTTCAATAGTTTTAATTAGCTAAAATTTGAAAGAATAAGCAAGATTGTGTGATAAGCATCTGGAAAAATTGTAAAGCATTCGTTTGGTTTGCAAGTTATTCGAGATTCGTAGATGTACTGTTCTCTGTTTACGGAAGGGTTCAATTCCAGTATAGCATAAGATAGGAATCGAATTTCTTGATATAACTTAGTATTAGTTTTTAAAAAAGTACAAGATGTTAGAAGTCAACATAAGATATTAAACAGAATTTTTTCAGTTTTTTTCTTATGTATACACCTAAAAACATGTGTGTTGCAAATTCAGAACCCATAATGTCAATGTATATGAAAGTTTAAAAATATACGCATAAAAATGAGTATTGAAGGAATCTTAATAGGTAATTTGGTAGAAAATTAAATTGCACGCGCGCAGATGAAGTTTTTTTTTTTCCTTTTTTTTTTATTATATTTTTAACGCTAGTCCTCTCTTTACTTTGAGGTTGAGCATTGCTTTTGCGTTTGCTTGTCAACTGTTTGTCGCCCACGGAATCATGGGAGGGCGCGGCTTCTTTGAGTGCGAAAAATACCAACGCCATAGATTATAATATGAAGAGATACGTAATAAAAGGATTGTGAAACCATGAAATAATTTAATGACTCGTTTGCTAGAGGTTGTTGTTGTGTCACAAGTGTGCGATATTTTTGAATTCTTGCTCGCACTCAGACTGCTGTTGTTCAGCAACTATTTTTGGCAGTATTGCGAGAGAAAAAACGAATTGTCAAATAATGCTATTAATAATCCTACTAATTAATCAATAATGGTTATAATTGGAACATGCATAGCCTGTGGTTTAAAGATAGACATTGCTAGCAATTATAAATTAAAATATGAAAGGTTATTGTTTTAAAAGAATTTTAAAGCAAGATCTCGTAATATAGAATATATTTTTATATCCTTATTGTATTGATAAACATTTCATATAAGTCGATTATTTATGGGAGTAGTGGTAACTCGAGATGAAGGTGTTGAAATTTACTAAATATTAAAAAAAAATGCCATTTGAAACAAACTTAGAAGAGAAAACATAACTTTAGGAAACCTGTGAACTCTAACAAAGATTTAAAGGAATTTCTGAGAAATTTACGAGTGGCGGATTTACTTAAAAAAAAAAAAAAAAAGTAAAGTCAACATTTTTTTTCCTCTGTAGAGATAGTTTTTTCAGCTCAAAAGAGGAAGTTTAGGATGAGGGTGGAGGAGACCGGGTGGGAGAAGAGAGAATGTTCACAAGGAAGAAATAGATTGCAATTAATGTGAAGATGAGATCTTTCAAGAGCAGACTCGTCCGACTGTCGTTTGTTGAAAGCGGGATCCCGTAGAGATCTCCCTGGGACCCGATTGGATGCCCCGCCGACAATCCAATCGACGGTCTCTCCTCTGACGAACTTTTCTTCGATTACTTTCTACGATTTTGTCTCCTGCTGACCACCTATGAACGAGCTAAACCCACACCACTACTTCTCCTATCGAATTCTTTTTTCCTTTCTCTTTTTTACACGCTTTTCTAAAACGACAAAAACAGAGATTCTTCAGCATTATTTCAAGTGAAATCGATGATGACGAGTGGCTCGCGTCAATTCAAGTATTACAGAAGCCGTTTTAAGTTACGTATTGGTGGATTGTGTCTAAACCGCAGGAAGTTTTTCAGAAACTTTTCTGCGGTTTTAAACGAAACTTTGACATGGAAATAAAACTTTTTTTTATTTATTAAGATGAGACATTTTCTACGAACATTAAAGAATGTGTATATTTATCGAAATCGGATTCATTAGCAATAATCTAAAGAATATAGATTCGCATTCCGAAATAGTTGGATTTTCGAAAGTTTAGAAAATCTACTTTGATTGGTCATAATCCTGTCAGTGCTAACCAAATATTACTGTACATTACCCTAATCAATAGTTCAGTGAAATGTACAACTCGGTTAAATCGGATAAATATACGATATCCGTTAAATTAAGATTGAATAGTTGTAATCTGCTAATTTGAATCAAATGTCATTCACTAATCTCGTAGTTGTAAAATAAGTTAGCCAATATAACGCGCTTAATATTTTTTTTCTAAATTATAATGAAATGCTAGAACTATCTAAATAATAAAATTGATAACTTACTCTTTATAATCGTTGTAATTATGTGAATATGTTCATAAGCTCTTTGTAAAACATAAGGACAGCATCAGTATTTCTTATAATATTTTGAAATTTTCTTCTTAAAAATTTTATTTATTTTCTGCAACGGTAGAAATAGAAAACTCCCATTTAAGATCTCGGCTATTTCTCCACCCTGGGATGGCTCACTGCCTGCCTTCCCACGCAGACGATGAACTTTTTTCTCCATTCCTAGGCGGGTCAAAAGTTGTTTATTCCCTTCGTCTACTCTTAACAGTATCAATTTCTTTATATTCTTAAAGGCAAACAGTTCTTATCCATTTGACTCTTACGCGTTCGTTCCTTTTTCCCGAGTTCGTTTACAACTTCGTTTGACTAAGTGGAGCGGTAAGATATTTTCTGTGGAATTTCGCATCCAAAACGAAACGATCGAAACTCTTCAAAAAGAGTTGCTCATAAATTTCTTTCTTAAAGGATAGGTAACGAAATGATTTTGCAAAATTATAATAATTATTATTAATTTTATTTTTTCACTTGCACACACGATAAGGAATGATTAAGCAGACCGGAATATCTCTGCCCACTTCTAAAGGGTCGTGTTATTTATTTTTCCTCTGTCTAATGGAACGAATGAAAAAAAAGTTTCAATAAATAAATGCAATAATGGCAGTCGCCATGCCAACGAGGGCAACACATGGGTGCTATCTTTTTTGTCGATCGACCTACCGGTTCCAGCTCCGCCCTCCCGTTGGCAAAAGTAGGGAAATAGGAAGCAAAGAGAGCGGCCAGTCTTCCACCCACAACGGCATCGTTGTCATGGGGACAGATAACTGATGCCGCCTTTTCCATCGTCTGATCGTCTTTCATAAGAAATCTTTGTCACGTGACCTGTGGAAACCCAATTGGGTGGGAGGGGGGTGGTAAGGAATTAAAAGAATTTCACTTGTGTAAGTTATTTTTAGGTAATATCAGTAAACACTTGTATAAATAGAGCCACTTGGCTCGTTGCTGTTCGATAATGGTTATTTATTGTTTATCCTTAAATTATATATATGTAAGCCCCCCCTCCCCCACAGAAATTTTCTAGGAATTTCTTCTATTAATCATTCAACACTGCTGCCTCGCTTGTGCCATTTATTGAATGAAGCCAATTTTTCTGAAAGCTAAAACTAGATCTAAAAGGAAATTCCATTTCAGTTTGTTTATAGAAACACGAAGCTGTGAGAAAGGTTGTCTTTTATGAGTGTTATTACAATGACTCGTAAAAAAGTCTTTAGATTCTTTTCATGAGTCGAAAAATTATTTGATTTTTTTTTTTTTTTTATCATGAAATCGACTTCGCACATTCTTTATCGACAGTGTCCAGAAGAACAAACACCATTTTTACTTCTAAATATATGTGGAGATATTTTTTCTAAACTTAACAATGATAATCTCTGGAAGAACTTCTTATTTCAGGTAGTCATTTGTGCAAGCGATTCGGCTCGGCCTGCTTTTGTTCTTCTCCAATATTTTGAAGCGCTGGCTTTATCAGCGCGGGACTCTTCCTTGGAGCTCAATCCCGATCAATCGATGATTGGTTCATTCCGTCTTCATTAAAGGTTAATTCTTCTAAGAAGATCGGGATTTACGTCAGTCCAGCTGGGAAGAGACCTCACGTGACCCTCATAGATCGCGCAGGAAAACGCTCTCGTTAACTTCCTAAGTTTTCCATCTGGAGATCAATATTAAACAGTCCCTGAACGAGTTAAAAATTAAGTGGATGGAATTCTTTTCTCTTCTGTTTCAATCCTTCTTCTCTTTTTAGTGCATATTTGTTTATTCATATATTTTGCCATATTGATAGGCTGGAAATGTCTTATTGTGTTTTATAATGTAATACGTTATTTGCGTTCTGTATTTATTAGGTCTAGCATGCTCACATTCCAATACAAATTAAAGATATTTAAAAGCTCTAAGACGAGCTTTTGAGTTTGTATTGGAGTACATACTCCTTCAAGGAAATCATTTCGAGGAGTTTGAAAAAATAAAGATAATCGAACAGTTTTGCAGCCTGTTTGTTAAATGCACACCTAGAAAATTAGGTAATTGCCAATATGTTAGCGATTTTTCATATTTATTGGAAATTTATCTGTAGAGTTGAATACATTGTTTTTCATTTTATAGCTTTCGTAAATTAACCTATAATACTCTGAATGTCTATATTGATTTGTTTTTACGCTTTTTAATTAATAATTCGTTTGAAAAATTGTAACCGAAATTATTTGCTTGTCATTAATTTTGAATTTTAATTGGAAACAGTAATCGATTTCGATCGACGAATAATTTTAAACATACTTGTAGGCAGTAATTAACAAATTGATTTTTAAAAGCTGCTTTTTTATACGCCATATAGAAAAAATATTCTTTGGCAGTCATTTGAATTAATTTTTTTTTTCTTTTTTTGTTTGATGTTTTTTCCCTTTCTTTTTTAGTTTTATTTGATTTTATTTTTTTTTGAAATGGGTGGATTTTTTTGGATTTCGAGTGGATTAATTTGAACATGGTACTTTTAAAAGCACTTTTAATAATCAGGTTGATAATAAATTTTTTAACGTGGTTTCTCTCGCTATGCTCACGTTAATGCTCATATTTATGCAAACTATTTCAGGAATGGGTTACGGATGTTCTAGCTTTCACGACCAGTATATTCTCCTTTGAATAATGAAATGTAAACCATGCACGGCATTTTTATTGACTTTTGAAGCGATTCACTAAAGTTCACAGCTTCTTGATAGCAGTTTCCTAGGATGATGAATTGGTCGAGATGAGCCACTTTACATGTCAAGTTTAAATCAGAGTTTCTGAAAGAGTATCTTTGTAAGGAAACTGCTAGATTTTTCCGCAGAGTTAAAAGTATAATGGAAAAGCAACATCTGAATACCATTTAGGAGATGTTAACAATCTTTGTCCCTCTCTCCATTAGGCGAGTAAGATTTGGAAGAATACAAACGAATAAACAAGCTTGAAGGCACATTAAGTAAAAGAATGTAATAAGAAAACAAATGATATGACCTAAAAGTTTAGGTCAACGTCTCTCCGTTGTGAATAGAAGAGTAACAACGCTCATAAAAATTTTTAAGATGGAACAAACGAAAAAATTTTACTAAAGAAAAAAAAAGAAATTAACATTTCCGTCAGAGAGTAATATTCGCGAATCGCTATAGTAGATAGTGATCTAAGATTGCGAGCGAAGTTAAGAGAAACGTGGTTGTCAGGAGCCGGACAAGGGCTGCCGGTTTAAGGACACTTTGCGACCCCGTTGGTTCGTCTGTAATTGGTTTTTGCCCGATGGGTGCGTGGGTGGGTGGATGGGTGGAGAGCCTCGTCGTCTACTCCTCTTTGATTGACCTTAATAAGCGAAGGAGATAAGAGTTCAATCGAATGCAGTGAGAGAAAAATAGAATATTGCGGTCAAGAATGAGAGCACTGTGGTTGTAACCTCTGGCCACGTCAGTGATAGCAGTAAAAATTTCTTGATTTACGTTCTAAAATAACTTAGAATAAATTTCTAAATAAATAAATTATAGAATAAAAGTTGAGTTTCTATATTATTCAGCTCTTTTTACTGATCTCTTTTAAAGGGATTTATATTAAATGCAGCATTTTGTGGACTTTAATTCAATTTTCCATGTTTAATCGATTTCATGGTGTCGTTAAATAATTTTATAGTGACTGTCAATAGTTGTTTTACTATCATGTCTTTTTATTTTTTTCGTACGAAACTGGACAGCTTTTAATACTTCCGTTTTTATTCTCTTTAATATCGATTCTTGATTAAGCATAACACGATGAAATAAGCGTCTACTCTAGATAAGCAGTCGATGCTTATCTCAACCATGCACTGTAATTATTATCCAGCATTGCGTAATGCTATTAATTGATCTGGAAGAAATAATACAAGAGTGGTGTGCGAAGAATAACCAACTCCAAGATTAACTTTGTTGAGCGATCAAAGGCAGTTGACTTTTGAAGAGATCTCTCGTAAATTTGATGCACGCATTGATTAATTTCCTGGGCTTCCCCGTCTCCAATTTCCCGAGCTTTCTTTAGCATGAGCAAATTCCACGAAATGACGCTAGTGTCATGGCAACCGTTAGTAGTCTTTTCCCTTTTTTTGTAATTTTTCTCCCTTTTTTGACTTGCCACTCAAGCCTTGGGGCGGTCATGTGCCTGGATGCTCACTCTCTCTCTCTCTCTCTCTCTCTCTCTCTCTCTCTATGTTTCTCTTGTCCGTTGTTGTCAATAATGCCCGGACCATAAGCTAAAGCAGCTTTCAGGGCTCCCGATATGTCAAAAGAGGGAAGCCGGAATAAGAGAGGGTAATTATTCAGAAGCCATTTATCATTCCCCTTCTGTGATGATCACCTTTCATTCCTCTCCCCCATTTCACTCATTCTGTCAATGCTTTTGGCATCGCTCTTTCTCGACTGTATAATTAATGGACAAGCTAATTAAATATTTATACGATTGCCACTTCCCTTCTAATTTTACTATTTCATACTAAGAAACTCCCCATGATATTATTATGAATGATCGACGAAGGGACAGTTTATGTTTCCAGTTCTCCTTTCGTTCCTTTGGCTGAAGTTCTTTGTTGGCTTCACTCATTTGTTGCTATGTATGCTGTGAATAAACTATTTAATAATTAATTAAAAACTATTTAACTTTTTTCGAAGTTTCCTAAGTATAAGCGATGATCATAAGTGATGAATTTCCTGTATCAGGAACAATTGCACATCTCGAAACGACGCCAAGTTGCATATGGCGCCGTAGAAAAAGTTTACTGTTTTTTTAATTAGATTTTTATGTACGCACATGCAATACACATATGAGACCGCGATTTTAGAGTATCTCCAAAATAATCTCATCTCAGCAGTTTCAGTATTGTGTATATTTTTATCTTTTTAGTCCTGTAAAATTCCACCTGAAAATGTAGGTTATTGGCTAAAAGTTCTAAGAAACTGATGTGAAAAAACTTGTTCAGAGGAAGGGTCGTTTCTAGAAAAAAAATTACTAGCTAACTGCAAATTTGAAAGGAAAATTTCTGACATCTAATTTTGTACAAGTGAAAAGGCATTTTATTGTTGGCTCCATTATAATTTTTAAATCAGGGGCGTAATTGGCATTCCCGCCTTTAGCCAAGAACACATAGTGCGTGAAGGTAACGTTTTCCAACATTCCTTGTCAAACGTAGATTTCCATGAATTAATAATGACTTTCTCAAATGCACTGTCAGAACTGAACTATAATTTGGAGGGAATGTCTTAAAGAGAACGCAGGCAGCGACTCATTTGATCATGACAAAAACCAAAGTAAAGTTTCCTACCCACCCCATCAAAGTTACTGTAGGAAATCGGTTATTTTAGCCTGAAATATTACTAAAAAGTACACTTCCCTCCGAAATTAAGCATGAAACACAGAATTGGATATTATTCGCTAAGTTTTCAATATCTTTACACCAAAATAGACACCATGTGATGAAATTAGTATCATGTAAGAAAAAACTGTTGATTAATGCTTACATGATGATCCATCGTGGGATCCACCAAAACAGTAAAGCAATTAATGTTTGATTAATGTCTTATATGGGATATGTCCTTCTCTCGCATGCTTGGCATCGTCGATTCACCCCTTCAATGAGGTGATCAAGTGTTGATGAAGGGAGCAATTGCCACTCTTCTTGAAGAGATGTTGACAATTCTTGGCGTGTCCTCGTAGGAGGTTGGCGAGTTGCTACGCTCTTCCACAGGTGTTCGATAGGGAAGAATGCGATCCAGAAGATTCCCTGTACACCATTTTGCGATAGCCTTCACCAGTTGTGCTCTGTGCGGGCAAACGTTATCATCTGCATAGCGAATAGAATAAGTAAGTATGATTACTCTCGTATTAAGCAATGCTAAAAATCAGGCGAGCGGCGGATGTGCGAAATAATAGCGCTGCTGTCGATTTCGACCAACTTCGTGGCGTTTTTGCTGGCTGCAAATGGGAATTTCACGTTTCGTGTTCAGTTTCTGTCGTATATTTTATTGTTTCACTATTTATACGTGATGAGCTTGTTATAATGTGTTAATAGTGTAATTTGCATATCGTTTGTCACGTTTAAAACAGTATTTTTACTCGTATTTTAAATTTACTCGTTATATTTACTCGTGCACGTACCTTAAGAGAGCAGATAGGCCTACTTCATTACTTCGGCGGTTAGCTAATGTCTGACTATCGCGGTCCTTGTAAAGATCATCAGAATTAGGCCCTTTTAGAGCTGGAACAGATTCGAGTTTCAATGAATTTCGTTTTAATTTTCAATGAATTTAAAATTGTAGGATTATAGTAAAAGCAAGACGCTTCGAAATGAACTGATCACACGATGCTGTTCGCCAAAGTCTTCGCTGGTTAAAGGTAATCCGCTGCTTCTTAATCGATTCCGATTGTATAAATATATGAAACGAAGTTTCTATCGGTTTTCTTATTCACACATCCAAAGAGAGAACAAGTTAAAGGCATTCTGATAGTAAAAAGGCAAGCAAACTCTTGCGTTAAGTAGAATCGAAACTAGGCTAAAAATGACTTCTTGTTCCGCTGGTTCTCGTGAGGGGACGAGAGGGCCAATTTTTGAATTGTTCAATCTATCGAGGCGTTTTTCTTAATAAAATATTAGGATAAATCGAAATTTTTGAATGGTATATTACCCTGGATGCAAAAAAAAATTAACTTTTCGAATTTTTTCCGTGGAGTTTACTTTTAAGAAACAGTAAATAAACAGTAAGAATAAAAAAAGAACTAGTGTTAGAAAATTAATTTTTAAAACTATTGTTAACGTTTCATCCTTTTCCTTGTAAGCGAATACTAAAAACCTGCGACTCGCTTGTCGAAAACGCACACAGTGACATCTTGCGGATGCGCCAGAAAACTACGCAAGTAATCACACTTACTATTCTATTCGTTATGTCATCTGTTAGAATAAACTCTGACCCTACTGCACCGGCATAAAGTCTGAAGTAGTGATCTCGATATCGTAAGACTTTGCACAGTATCGCCTGTAAATACTGTACGTGGAATGGCGCTCAACGACATAGATCGGCTTGCATCTGGTTCCAGGCTCTCTCCAGATCCGCAGACATCTGTTGTCTGATTCCATTGAGAATTTGGATTCATCTGTAAAAACGACGTTGCTCAACTTATCTCTGGTCTATTTGAGATGATCTTCACAGTGGCACACTTCTTGTCGTGCATACACTCCTTATTGATGCGTGCCTTCCTATGGTTGCAATAGTGTGTGTCTGTAGAACAAATACTACTGTTGATTGATGGTGATTAACCAGTGTAATATGTAGCGGTCGTCGGAAAAAATTATCACTCTTGGACGGCCTGAAACAGATCATCTGGTGACTGTACCTGCGCTTTGGAAATGAGTCCATAACCGTGAGATCACAGAATGATGTACCCAATGGAATGGGCGACTTTCGTGATGGATAGCCTGGCAAGCAGTCTTGCAACAGCTTGCATCATCCAAATGTCTTCTTTCTGACATGATGAAGAATATGCCTATCCTCGATTTTCTTGAAACTGTTCTTAGCTGATGTGATAACTACCAGGAAAAAACACTCCTTTTATCCATTTGCATTTTTCTGGCTGACCCAATCATTATTCCAGAAACATTTTCACATTTGCATGTTTTAAACCGCGGACAATTTAGTTTAAAACTACCAATTGGTTTAAATGTTATCACGAAATTTGCATTTCCTGCTTAACTTTTGAAGGGGAGTGTAGTTACATAGGTTATGATAAATGACCATCCTCAAACATGAATTTTGTATTTAATACAGTTGTGAATGCTTGAGCTTCAAAAGTATAATAGTATAGAAGGCTTGATTCAAAATTCTGAGTTAATTCGAAAAACTCCAACCATTTAACACTTTTTTTTTTTTGTTTGTTTGTTTTGTTTTTTTTTTATTTTTTTGATTTTTTTGATTTTTCACATGCTTCATATTATACATTACATTAGATCTGGGTTAATGAATCCTTTATTCAGTGAGATTAATTTGGATTTCCCTAGTTATAAAATGTTTACATTTTACAAAGGCGTTAAATGTCGTTTACTGGTGTTAAATACCATTTCAACCTTTCTTGTTTGGATTAATAGCCTTTCCTATTAAATAATTAAAACAAATTGCTTTTTCTTGCAACGATCGATATGTTTAAAAAATTATGGCCATAAATTTTTCTAAATCTCTTGCTCCAGAAAAATCGATTTATCACAAAATAGTCATTTAAGATTTTCAGATTTTTTTCATTTATTTATTTTATAGTTAACTTAAATAAGCCACTGAGATGTTAAAAATTCGCTTCTCTTTTGTTTCCATTTTTAAACCGCCTTATCTCTTTCTTTCCTTCTTTCTTTTCCTCTTTCTTTCTTTCTTTCTCTCTCTCTCTCTCTCTCTCTCTCTCTCTCTCTCTCTCTCTCTCT
>JAHWFO010009480.1:778731-805484 GCA_023313115.1 Rhysida immarginata | reverse complement strand
TAGTGCCGTTTCAGCCAGGATACGAGGTTTTCATCCCGTTCACCATAATGTTTTCTGTAGCTTTTAGTGTTAATAACCTGGTCTTGTATGGTAATCATGGTTCCTTCAGTTTCCCCAAAGAGACTCCCTTCACTCAACCAAAAGTTCGACGCTTTTTTGTCAACGTGCGGCTGGTTGAGGTCAGAAGGATGTCTACCGTGGAGTTGCTTTCCGAGCCATGATTGAAGTTTAGTGCATGTTGTAGGAATGCTATGGGTGTTCTGCATGCTGTTCAGATTCAAAGGTGTGTATTTTGTATCAGCCATGCAGACTGCTTTGTGTAATGGTGATGTGTGTTTTTAGAGTAAAAGAATTCTCTGAGTGACTGAGTCTGTTTCTGGTGTAGATCTATTATATCAATAAGACCTCTGCCTCCCTCTGAACGAGGCAGGGTGAGTCTTTCAATAGCTGCGCGTGGATGGTGCAGCTATTATTATTATTATTATTTTATTTTTTTTTATCCTTTTTTTGTGGGGTTATTATCATTTTTTATCCGCCAGGGGTCGCAGGGCGCTGGTCGCTCGTTGGTTAGCTCCAGGTAAAATGACCAAGGATAAGAAAAAGGGTAACCAGGGAACAATTGGGACCTGCTTAGTTTGTTCTAAACAGATATATGGTAAACAAGGCTATTTAGTTTGTAATGGAGATTGTGGCAATTATTTTCATGGAACATGTGTTGGTATCTCTTCCGGCAATTTGCAACGACTGAAGACATCATGGCGGTGTTCCTCGTGTGCGGAGCTCGATCTAGACTCCGTCGATTCTGATAATGATGAAGCTGGTTGCGCTAATTCGCTGGCGGGTCAGTTGGATAAAGAGACTGAACTCCGTCAAACTTTAGGAGGTAAGTCATTTCAATTTGATTTTACCTCGGATTGCTTGAAGCTGATTAATACGGTGCGCGATTTGATATCGGTTATCAAGGACCTTGTAGTGACTACCTCAAAACTACAGTCTGATAACAATAAGTTACTTAAGAAATTTGATGATATTGTCGATATGTTTACAACAAATAAAATTAGTCTTCAAGCATCCGGTAGCAGTTCTTTTTCTCATGCGTTGAAATCTAGATCGAGCCAGCCTCTCACTCAGACTAATACTGCCTCATATGAAATGGATGAATTTAAAGATAACGGAAAGACTCATTTCAGGTCTCCTGTTTCTAAAAGTCCCTTAAAAAACCAATAGCTATTGGGAATTTGGCGAACAGCGTTGGTTGTATAAGTGCAATTAAATTTAAACCGATTACAAAAAGATTATTCATATCCAGATTAGAGCCCAGTGTTTCTGTCGAGAGTATAAAAAGGCACATTGCTGTAGTCTCTACAAGTAGTAATGTTATTAAATGCCACAAAATTAAGACAAAATTTGCTTCATACTCCTCCTTTGTCATTGAACTATTGGCTGATGATTTTAATGTTTTATTTGATGCATCTCTATGGCCTCAGGGAACTTTACTTACTACATTTGTTGGCAAATTACATAAAGAGCAAATCTGTCTTAACGGTCAGGAGGAGACCTCACTTAATACCGATAATGATAAAGAGAATTAAATATCAAAATGTCAGGGGTGTCAGGACCAAAATTATGGAGATTTTCGATTTTACTCTTGCAAATCGGAATGTGATTTTTTGCCTCTCTGAAACTTGGCTCGATGCTTCTATCCCTGATTATCTCTTGTTTGGTGATTCTTTTTCCGTCTTTAGGGCGGACAGGTCTGATGACAGAATGGGAGGAGGGGTGCTGATAGCTGTACCTCTCCTCGTTGAAGCTTACAGGATTAATTTTTCTTCTTCTTGTAAAGCTATAGATATAGTTGGTGTTTCTGTGAGTTGTCGCAGCAGATCGTCTAATAAGAGGGCTCTAAATTTATGGAATGTGTACGTTCCGCCGTCAGTTCCATCACGGGACTACGAAATATTTTTGGAAGAATTTGCGGATTGTATTTTTAAGAATTATATCGAGTCTATTATAGTAGGAGATTTCAGTTATTCTGACCTTAGGAGTTCTCCTAATTGTACTTTTGTGGCTAAGCAAAGACAATTTTTTACTAATTGCTGGAGTTCCGAAATTAATGTTCGGAATTATAATTTTGTGCCTAATTATTTGGGAGACAATCTTGACAAGGTCTTCTCTAGTTGCTGTGTAAATGTTTGTATTGATTTGAATCCTATGTTAAAAGTTGATCAATTTCACCCTCCTTTGGTTGTAGATATTCCCGTAATTGATACTGTTTCCTTGATGCGAGTTGTTCCTGGAGTTGATTTTAGATGTGGAGACTTCTTTTTGCTGTTTAAGTTTCTCGAGGAATTTGATTGGGCTAGCCTGCATAGTCTTGATGATGTTGATCTAATGTGGGATATGACAGAGCATACAGTTAGAAAAGCTATATCGCAATACTTTCCGAAAAAGAGATTAAATAATGATAAACGTAAAGGTTATGTTGCTTTTCCTGGCTGGGTTCAATTTCAAACCAGGCAAGCTTGGTATTGGAAGAACAAATGTTTTAAAATATATAAGAGAACGCTAAATCCCAACGATTATAATCTCTTTAGTCATGCCAGGAAGACGTTTAAAAGTCTATGGAGAAAAGATAAAGCGTCCTACTTTAGTTGGGCCGAATCTGAATTAACTTCAAATGCGAAAAATTTTGGTCCATTGCAAATAAATTATTAGGCAAAAAAAAAATAAGTCAAACAATGCAATTTTGACTCATAGTACTTTAGCTGAAATTGCAAAAGTTTTTGAAGAAAATTTTTCCAACAAATGCCATACTAATTTTAGCAACTCAAATTTAGAACAGTGTTGGAGTAATGTTGGGCAGCAGTTTTCTTATGAACCGATAACCGAGTTAGAGCTTATTAGTACAGCTAGAAGGCTATCTGCCTCCAGATCTTGTCTTCTGGCTGATATTCCTGATTATTTGTTTAAAGGTTGCATATCTGCCCTGGTTTTGCCTCTGGTCTATTTGTTTAATCTCTCTATTTCGACCGGCAAATATCCCACAAAATGGAAGCAGGTTACAATTTGTCCAATTCCCAAAAAATCAACTGTCGAGGGTATTGGTAATTTTCGCCCTATCGCTCTGATTATTTTTCCAGCCAAACTGTTGGAGACTATAATCGCTACTCGTCTATCTGAGTTTATTGACAATTACTTGCCGGACTCTCAGCATGGCTTTCGGAAACATCGTTCCACTCAGACTAATCTTGCGACTTTGACTCAGACTCTCTCGCTCCATTTAGATCGCAGGGATCAGGTTGACGTGATTTACTTGGATTTCTCAAAAGCCTTTGATCACGTCAACATTGAACTATTAATTCACAAACTAAACTTCATTGGTCTTTCTAATACTTTATGCAGTTGGTTTAGTTCGCTGCTCACTGATCGTTGTTTTTTGCTCCGTGCCTGTGGCTTGGAAACTGGTCCTTATAAGATCCGTAGTGGAGTCCCCCAGGGCTCCCCGCTAGGTCCTATTTTGTTTAATGTTTTTATTGCGGACTTACCTTATGCCGTTTCATCGAAGCGTATTGGCTTCTTACTTTATGCTGACGATGTCAAAATCTTTTGTCGCATTTCCTGCTGGAATGATTGTGCTCTTTTACAGACAGCTTTGAATGATATCTATGATTGGGCATCGGGAAATGGACTATCCCTTAATCCCGATAAATCCTATGTGATATCTTTTACTAGGAAAGTCTCTTCTTATTATTTGGATTACTTTTTGCAAAATAATATTATTGAAAGAAAGACTCCAGCTGTCGATCTCGGTATTATATTCACGAAGAACCTTTCATTTGCTGAACATATTGATTCATTAACACGTGACATTTGTCGGAGACTAGGTACTTTGAAAAGGCTAACCAACTTTTTTGCTAAACCCCTGTCTTTTCTCTGTCTGTTTAAGAGCATCGTTCTTGCGAAACTACTGTACTGTATCTGGATATGGTTCAGTACTCCTACGCAGAAGATGCTCTTTCTGTATAATAAATTGATTAACTTTAAGCGTTTCTTTTTGGCGAAGTTTCCTACGTTTAAAGTGAATGATCATTTTCACAAAACTTTTGATATTTTTAATATCATAAAAAATGTCTTCTTTAATATTTTTATGGGGATCTTACACAACCGTATAAGGGTCAGATACATCTCCACTTTTCTTCAGTATCGTTCTGTTCGCCCTCTTCGTACTAATAAAAACTTAATTATGAAACACAAGTGGAGGACGCATGTTTCGGATGTCAATCCCTTGGTCAAATTATTAATTAATTTTTATAATAATCCGGAATTTTTAGACATTAATCTTGATATATATCAACATAGATACATTTTTTTGTAAAAATTTATGGTTTTGTTTACATTTCTGTTCTCTCTGCTTGTAATTTAGATAAAATGTTGTTAATCATTTTTTCTTAATTATTTTTTTTTTTATCTAGTTTTACATCTTTGATTTCTGAGTTTTTAATTTCGTAACTATGTGTACGTCTTTATTTTTGATTTTTTTTATATTTGTTGCTAATGTGATTTTCATTAACCCCGTTTTTGGGCAGTTTGCCTGTAGGGGGACAACATGGGGCTTTCCCCTCCGGATTATCTGCCTCACTGTTGTTACAAATATATAAATATATATATATATACCATTATAATTTTTTTATTCAGTTAAGTAAATGTAAACTTCTTGTATTTATCTGATCTACTTTGCTATAGTTTTAGTACATCTCATACTGGAATTATTCTTTTTTCAGATGAAGTTTTGAAAACAAAGTAAATAATTGGAAAAATAAAATAAAAGGCATAGAGTGCACCGTTTCTGTTGCAAAATTGTCGCAAATCATTTCCAGTTGGTAAGTGTAAAGTTATTCTTTGTATATCATTTTTTAAATTTATATTCAATATAATCGTATTTGTGCAGGAAAAAAATGATATTTAACTTAAATCGGAAAAGGAAAATACGATAAGGCGAAGGGGAAATCCAAACTTCGCTTTTGGTTCTTTATTTTTTTTAATACTACTTTTGCTATTGATTAGGTTGAAGTCATTGAACAGTCAAATTGGAAACGAAATTGAAACTCGTCATCAGAGTCAATTCGGAGTGTTCCCATGTAATGGCGTGAAATTGGTGGGAACGCGCTTAATATAAAGCTTTAAAAAAAAAAAAGTAAGAAAGAAAAGTCAGATTTTTAATGAGAGTCATTGATTTTCATTGTGAGGGGGACGAAAAGAGGAGAGGGATTTTGTTTCTTTTCCTTTTATTATTTTTTCTCTCCCCTTAAATGAATTGACTTGTTGTTACTCATTCGAGTGAAAATGTTAATGGTGCAAAACAAAAACAGCCCATTAGGCGCCAAAGTGTTAATAAGTACGCGGAATTGAATGGGAATAAGTTACGATTGAGTAGTCACGTGAAGAAAAAGAAATTCGCGTTTGGATTAATACCGTGTAACGTTTTCCTTTTTCTCCTTTTTCTGTTTTCTACCTTAAAATCGTCGTGATCTCTTACGCTCGAGAGATCAGACAATTACAATAGTCGGAGAGCAATTGTCCTCCTAAATTTAACTTGGCGCTGCAGGAAAAGAAGTTAAAGGGTAGACCTCGGCAATAACGCTGCGGATTAATGGCCGCCATAAGAAGGGTTCTACGGTTAGGACTGCGCATGCTCCATCGTCCCCCGGGAAGCATTGTTTGCATGATAGCGCACGAGACGAGTCCGCCCGCGGTCCCCATGGACGATGGATCTAATCAAGTTCTAGCGCCCATAATAATTGGAAAGGCATCCAATATAATCCTTTGCCTTTCTTTGCCGGTTGCTTTGCCTTTCGGTTTCACCGGAGCTTGCGCTGACGGAGACCAACTTCCTGTGCCTTGCTCACCATTGAAGGAAACCATCCAAAAGAGAATAGCTTAGAATTAATTTAAAGTTTAGAAACTTATTTCGAATCATTAAGCTTCGTTTTTAATAAAACTGTTCAAAAACTAATAATAAACAGGTTATGTCGAAGGTTCTGCAATTTCTAGTTTTAAAATTTGAATCGTTACCTATCAAAGTAGATTTATGAGCATTCAGTATAATTTTGTTCTTCAGTACTGTCTTTTATATTTCAGAAAGCATTTAAATTTATTTCATCGGACATTTCAACAATGATGTCTTCATTGTTGTTGAATTGTGTCCCTGCTGAATGAATCATTCTCTTCAAAGAATTAATCATTTTTACGAGGTTCATTTGCAAGCTTCAGTTTAAAGATTTTTTGCGAAGTACAGGATGTTGCCAAAAGTCTGTTACCACCCATACAATTTCAAAACGAGTGGAGATACAACAAATCTGTTGCAGGCAACATATAGGAAGTTCGGTAGGGGCTAAACAATGGTGGTGTCAAATTTGACTTTTGACCTCGAATTTTGCACCTTGCAACTTTGCAAGCGTCACAGGTAGAGAAAAATTTCCAATTGTATAGTTGTAGAGCTCAAAACGCTGATTTTAACAAAAAAAAAAGAAGTAAAAATAAGCGTTAAAATAAACCCACTACAACAAAATGAAATTTCAGTGCTCAAGCTACATTTGTCAATGAATGAAGTGCTCAATGTGGTGTCCTTCTGCAGCAGTGCATAACTGTGCACGGTATTTCATAGAACCTATCACATTTAACACCATGATGGTGTTATGTCTCTACAAGCCTTCTAAATTCGTTGTTTCAAATCTGTACTGATGCTGATACAGTACAGTGGCAAAAACCTTGAGCACAGAAATTTCATTTTGTTGTAATGGGTTTAGTTTTAAAAGCTTTTATTAACCTTGCAATGTTAGTTTGTTTAGGTCAAATCTTGTAATCAATATTAAACCAACTTCCCGACAAGCTAGGGAGCTGAAACTTGACACACATACACAGGATCGATGACAATTTATGTTAAAGAAAAAAAATTTCAAATCGGTTTACTGGTTCGTGTTCTAAGGGTACAAGTTCATTACTACGAATTGTTTGTTGTGACAATTGGACAATTCGTTATGGCGAGAGTTAAATGTATCTATTGTTTATTGTTGCAAAATTAAGTTTTATTGTTGCCACTAAATAAAAAATTATAAAAGCTTGGTTTGAAAAAACCCTTTTCCTCTTATCTTGTTACGCTTATTTTTTTTAATCTCTTTTGTTAAAATCAGCGTTTTGAGCTTTACAGCTGTACAATTGGAAATTTTTCTCTGCCTGTTAACGGTTGCAAAGTTGCAAGGTGCAAAATTCGAGGTCAAAGGTCAAATTTGACACCAGCATTGTTTAGCCCCTACCTAACTTCCTATATGTTGCCTGCAACAGATATATTGTATCTCCACTCGTTTTGAAATTGTATCGGTGGTAACAGACTTTGGCCCATCCTGTATAATAGATATAATAACATAGAACGTTAACTGAAGAACTGCAAAGACCTACTAAAACGTTGGAGATTAGAAGAATGAGTATGAGATTGAATAGCCAGAAGATGTAATTTATTTGATAGGCTTTAAAGAAAGACTTTTTAATGGTACAGCATTTATTGGCAGAACTTAAGAAAAGGCCCAGGTACAGTATTTATTGGCAACTCTTCCATTTAGGCTTCCAGAGGCGTTTGCTGGTTCTACCATTGATAAAGATTTACACAACCAAAAAGAAATATATATTTTATGACGCTTTCGGCTGTATTAAAGAAGATGGTTGGTAATCATGACAAAATTTATACTTGCAGTAATGCACTTTTTTTTTTCATTTAATGAAGACCCCATTTTGGTTGTCTTCGAAATATTGACGAATCGAACCGTTGAATTTGAACGCCAGTAAATTCACGACTGCTAAGTATTTTATGACACCAAATTCATCAGTTTCATTGCGGTATATCAATAAATGAATGCAATTTAAAGCTGTTGTCTCTCTTTAGACGACCCTATACAACTGCTGAAAATTGCCCCGTTTATTGCATCCTCGTCCTTTTTTGTCTACGTGGGAAGGTGAATTGTATGTATTTCATCATTTGAAATGTTGAGCTTGAAGGCATTTTAATGGCTCTTAAATCATTTTTTTTTGCCATTTTTATTTCTTTTTGTTCTTTATTATCGATCGTCTTTTTTTCTTAACCAGCGTTGCTCCTGTAGTAATTTTTTTTATATTCTTTTTGGCAAATGAAATTCTAACGACAGTGATTTCTTTTTATATCTTTCTCTGTCTCTTCTTTAGCGGTAACACAGTTTATTATCTCTAGCAGATGGAGCTAACTACTTCCGTTTGCTCTCTCTGTCTCTCTTCCCCGAAATCCCATCGTAATTTTCTCTCAACTCCACTCTTTCCTTGAAACGAGCAGAATAATCTTCAACCTTTTCTCCGTCCGGAAAAGGAACGTTGGTCCCGCTGGATCCGCTTAATTTAGCGTATAAATGTCATTTACAACCGGTAGAGGGTGAAGGAAACAAGGCTTTAACTTTGTCGTGACGTCACGCCCACGATTACGATTAATTCAATGACTTTGCCTCGTTGTTCGTCTTTTGCGGTAGTTTCAACGGGCTTTCCTCTTTCTTACGACCCCTTAATAATTGCCCGCTTTCCCTTTTGTAAGATTTAGACGCACACGAGTTTTCTTTTTTCTTTTTCTCCCTCCGCTCTCCACAGTTTTTCTTTAATATGCGGCACATTATTTGTGTAGAAATAAGCCGGAGTCCCTCTCTCCCAAAGCAATGTTCGGAAAGTGGAATGAGGAAGAGCTAGAAAGGAACCAGAATCTTTCTCCTCTTCTCATCTCCCCACCGTGTCTTATCCAATAACACGAAATAAGAAATGAGATAGGACATTTCACAAAATTCATTGAACTTCCAAATTTTGAGTGTTTGAAAAGAGGAGGGGAAGGGCACCAACTTCCCAGCATGCATTCGGAGCGAATGGAGCGACGCCAAAGGAATATTGAAGAGTGAGTGAGGGCAGGTTCAACCAAAGGCGGAGTCTTTTCGTCGAAATTAAATAGGCTCTCCAGCATGTGTAGAGACGGTTGCCCATGGAAATCACTTCGTAGGATGGAAGAGAATAGAATTTCTTTTTTTTAATTTTTATTTTTTCCTCTATCAATAGTGTCTGTGCGTGACAAAATAATTATTTTTATGATGGCAGGAAATTTGTAGAATAGCTTATTGAAAATAAACAGCTTGACGTTATAAGGAACATATCTTAAGGAGATTGGCAAATGCTCATGGAGAAAATACAAAGCCATTTAAGAAATACCATCATTTTTCTCATTTTCAATTTTTCTGCATTGAAAAGATTTTTCCGTGATCGTCGTCATCTAAAACGGTTGAATTTTTTTCTTTCCTATTTTGGAAGGAAAAATGGGAGGAAAACCTCCCCAAATTTTAGTCGTTTTGTTCAGAAGGGTTTATGACCGGAAGCGGAATTCAGACCTCAACCCTCTTTTTTTTTATTATTTTCATTGAGGGTTAGAGAGGAGAGGGGGAGAAGAAACGGAAAAGATGGTTTTATTGGTTCGGTTGGTAGTTGGACTGGGATTCGATCCAGGCATTTGTAAGGAAGAACCGCCATAAGAATTTTCGCTAAGGCAAGAGAGAGACAGAGCTGAGGTGATTGGCTTTCATCAGAGGCCACACAACCCTTTTGTAGTCGCTGTTTCTGTTTTCACTCAGCATAACGTGGGACATAAAAGAAAGTGACAGGTTTGACGTCTCTGATATTTACAAGGCCAAGCATCCTTTCATCGTTTATTTGGATAAGCTGATGGCAAAATTTTCGATCGTGTCGTTTATCATGCCACAAAAATTAGCAGTGAAGCATTTCGGAGATTACATTTACGGAGGAAAAAAAAAAACAATAAGGGGAAAAAACTAGAATTTATGTTTTCATGAATTGCTTTCGAAACATAACGACGCATATATAAATTACGCAGTGGTAATAATATATCCGCTGCAACTGGTTGTGATTTTCAACTGAAATATTTAGTTTCGGCGGAATGTCGTTTAAGCATGCAAACTGCATATTTATTTTCTGTCTTTCGAGTGTAAAACAAGGGGATTGATCCATGGAGCTCTCTACTCGGAATCGTTATGTTCTTATCTTTATTCGTCATGACCATTGCGTGCACATTAATCTATTTTCTAGACCTTGGAATAGTGACTTAGTCGCCTTCTTTTTTTAAATCCTATCAATAATGCGCATGACGTTTCGACCATGTATTTTGACGCAACGAAAGAGCAAAAGTTGTAAGCATGTTTTTATAGCAAGCCGTGGTTTTTGAAGATTGGCTTTGTTTTCCCGGTCTCTTCATCCCTTTGCGATCACACTAACAGCGACGAATCTTTTCGTGGCTCAGTGCCAAGTAATGTTAAGTCTATGGAGAAAATGCTCGTAAGCGGCACGCGTGCCTCAGATTCCCCATCGGCGGCTCGAGAGGTAGGTATGCCTGAAAGCTCACGTTTTCGTGGATAGTTAAATGTTACCTGGGACAAATTAAATTAAAATTTGAACAGGCAGTGTCTTCGTTTAGAAGTCATAAAATTGCTCTTCTACAGAGCAGACACACACACTTCAGATTTCACATAGGGCAGAAGTAACCAGAATTAGGCAACGTATTTATACATTAAACATTTTTTTAAAAATTCTTCACTCGATTGCAACTGAGTTTAGAATGTATAAAATTATCCATCCTTTAGTGCTGTACTATCTGAACGTGTGTAATCACTAAAAAGAGTAACATCAATAATTTAAACCTCTGAGGTATGGCGTAGGATAAACCCTCGTAGGCCATTTTTGAGTTATTCAAATAACATGATTCTTAACTTATTTAACGTTACGTTTCTAATATTTGAAAGAATTTGATTCTTAAATAGCTTCTAAAAATCAATTGGTATGTTTTACAGGTTTTCATTTTTCCTCCACACTGTATTAATAGGATGCTCAAGTTGTTGCATTGTTTAAGTTCGTCTTTTTTATTTGATGTCGAATTTTAAAATTATTAAGCATTTTAATGTTGTTTTCTTGCTTTCTTCCTTTAATCAGTTTTTAACCTTTAAGCTTCTTGGATCTTTGATGTAATATTACTAAAACATTAAAATTTGACATTTAATACCAATAATATCGTCTTTAAAAGCTACACGGAAAGAAACGTTGCATTTCGCTGAGATATTGATTGATTAGATATAGAAAGGAAAAAAATCTAAACAGGCAGGCATATTCTTTTACGTGGTACATTAGCCTGTAAATCAACCGTTATTAATTAGCTGATGACATAATACTTTGTCCCTATTTTAAAGAGCCATTACCATTTTATTGCTGTGCCATTGTCATTAAACGAGTTCTTAAAACATTGGCTGGGGTTGATGCTTAGTGGGACATTAGTTTGTTGTGATAACTAGGTCTCCGTAAACCTATTTATTTATTTCCTCTCCCTCCCGCACTGTCTTATTTTTTTGTCATCTTCAGATAACAGCCATTGAGGGTGTTGCGTCTTTTATCTTCTCCGTTTTTAGAGCACAAAAACAATTGGAAGTCACGAAGTCGTCGAACCGAAGTCATAATGTTCCGGAATTATTTTGAACTCTCAAAAAATCTTAGTATATTATTTATTATAAGTTTGCGTTGAGATCTTACCCACAGGTAGGTGGATATTATTCAGTTCAACGTGATTAGACATGGAATAAAAGCATTTTTACACAGGAGCCTGCGTTATAGAACTTTGAGAAACTTTGGAAACTAATCTCCACGTAAGGTCATCTCGTGCCTTGAAGTGCATTAGAAAAGGAGAATAGTGGAAATAAAAATTCCTTTGTGCTATGTGTAACATTTCCTTTCTCCTTGTGTCTTCTTCCCATCAATTGCAAGGAAGAAACACGGAATGTATGTGGGAATCGAGTTTGTGAAATATTAAAGGTATCTAACGATAGCCATCTGGTGTCCTCCCACGATCGGTTTTTACCTGTTCTTTCTCATGAATTTAAATTCGAAAGTAATTGAGGCCGCGAATCTTTATTTTCAACGGAATTTGGGGTTGAGCAACCATTTTCTTATAGTAAAAGATGTTCAGACTTCCTCGGGTTTTTGTTTTTTTTTTGTTTTTTTTTCCATTCTGCTAGACATGTTTTCATGAGCATTCATTCTTTCATTCATGCAGACTTCCCATCTTTTTTCTTCTTCTTTTACCTTCCATTGTAAACATGAGCGAAAGGCTGCTTTCCCCTTGAAAAGTTTTTAATAAAAGACACAATTATTTTTCCTTTTGAGTCGATCTTATAACGAAATGGTTTCAGAATTGTTTACTCTCACCCGAAACTCCTTCAGTTTGCGCTGAGGCAATAGTTGATACGCACATACAAACAGACACCTAAACACACACCTAAACGTAATTAACTTAGCTAATTTCGTTTTTGTTTTTTTTTTCCTTGCTATAGTAACCGGATGAAATTGGGTTCGCCCTGACACTGGTCTCCTTAAATATTTATAACACCTGAACAGGATATACACTTCAGAATGTAGAATGATGAAGTGGGTTAGGGCAGCTTTATATGAGAGTGAAAAGAAAAAAATACAATGGCTGTTTAAGATTAAATGGGGTGATAAAAATAAATTCTTGTAATTCATAATAATTATGAAACAATTTCCAACTAATATAATTAATAACTAAATTAATCCCCTTCCCACATTAACTCAAATTGTCCCAAAGGAATATCAGTTATTCTCTTCACCTCAAAATATGAGGGGAATTTGGCTAAAGTGTCAGAGTAAACAATTTCACAGTAGTATTTTGGAAATTTTATATTGTTGCACGATAAACCTAAACTATTTACAGTTGTGTTAAAAATTATTGATACTTGCATTTAATGTTGTGCATGAGTTATGACAAAATGTAACTTTTTCAATTACCCTAAAAATTTAGGCACTTCTTAGATATTCACATATTACAGGTGTTTATTGTTTCAACATTTATTATATTTTCTGTCACCGTCGTTGTCGAATATGGTCCTTAAGATATTTCTGTATATTATTTTTATGTGTTCATTATAACTTTTAAACATTTTAATCGTACAATATCAGCCATCTTTAGGGAAGAGATTCCCATGAGTTCCTTTTCATCTTTTTCTACTGAAGATGTTCTTATGGTTCCTTCAACATCAAAAGACAATTTGTAGCAATATAAATAAGGTTCAATTTGTAACAATGCATAGAATTCCCTGTTATTCAGGTTTTTCTTAGAATTGAGAGTTCTTAGTACTTAACAATTTCTTGAATTTCTTTAAAAATGATCAATAACTGCAGATAATGGAGAGTTAGCAGACTATAGAGAAAGAGTGGAAAGACAACAGAGGAAGCAGTATTAAGTAAATGGTAAGCATGTCAATAGAAGAATCAGCGACCGCTAGACTACACTAACTGTAAATGATGAATGGCCAAGTTTTGCTTCAAGACATCGAGAGCAGAGTGGAAATTATAACAACATCAAGTGTACATCTAAAGTAAGATTACGTGACTAAGAAATTATTTAGGCTAGCTGTGGCATACTTGGAGAGGTCCATCCATTGTGAGCATTTAAAAAATTTTTTTAGAATTTTCATTATGAATTTTTACTGTATTAATTCTAAGCGTTTTCATGTGTTTATTTTTAAGATATTGCAAAATTTAATCAAAAAAAAATTAAGTCCGAGCAACGCCGGGGTTATCAACTAGCTTATTTGGTAGCACAGCAGATCCAAACATTTCATAAAAATACATTTTAACTATATTCTGTGTGAATGTGAATATTTTGGAAACTGAGATGCTGATAATGCGATGATCGAACGTTCGTTTTCAAGAATTATTAATAATGAGCATAAAATGATGATGCAGTGACAGGACATAAATAAGGCTGCGTCTATTGAGGAGGCAGAGGAGCCACACGTGTCTCCCTTGAGCTCCCTATCAAACATCCAAACGACTGGCAAAAATTTATGTGCCTAGAAAGGAAAGAGAAAGAACGAGTATTGGTCAGAGAAACTCTGCAGCTAAAACAGAAAAAGCGATACGGGCATTGGAAACATCTGAACAACGGGAGTTTCGAATAGAGCAAGAGGGTATAAGAGCTTCTACGTCAAGGGCAAGAAAAACTTGGGTCTAAAGTATCTAGTGATGTTCCCCGGTGGTGAAGATGTATATCATTTTAATCTGAGGCAAGTCAACAAGAGGTTAAATAAGGTCCCGGTATATCGTCTAGAACTTCTGTTTTTCGGATTTTTCTTAGAATGGATAGTCCATTCGCTCTTATTTAACCAATTTGGAGTTATAATTTAACTTTTTGAGATTGTTCTGTTTACGTACAAGTGTAAGTATCCCGGGCAACGCCGGGTCCTCTGCTAGTTATAAATATTAAAGGAAGATAAACCAGACATTTCCAAATATCTATTAAAATTACGAATCACTCTTTTATTACGTTTCCAGTAGAATTTAGCTGAAACACACGAATTTTAAAAAAGTCCAATTTAAAATTGTGGTCTACATTATTTCAAATTTCATACAACCATGGAATTCCAGCATACGAGGTTTCATTCAAAAAGTTACCTATAGGCGATAATAATGGTTAACTGAAAAAAATTACGGACCAAGAGCCAAAAGAAAAATTGAATTTTTATCTGATGCGAGAATCCATCTATTAATTAATTTGCATGATTATTTTTGTGTGTAATTTCAATTTCTTTGCCAGAATTATTTGGTTCCCAAGCTTAATGAGCATATAGGTACCAAACCATGACAGTAGTATTGGCCAAAAATATCGAAAACTAAAGCAATTGGAGATGCCAGAAACGTCGAAAGAGTAAAACTACCACATGGAAAATATAAAATTAAGATAATAATGCCCAAACTTAATCAGTATTTAGATGGCATGTCTATTCGGTGCGATTAAATCTGCAGCGTTGAAGTTTTCGTCCAGGGGCGTTAAATAAGTAATGCAGCACATAGTTTCATAGTCTTCCTCTAGGTGGCAACGAAACAATTAGCTATCAAACTGGAGTGCCTGAGTGATGTGCGTCACAAACAAAAAGTAAAAATTGAGCTTTTTGGCGTAAAATGAGACCATCACAAACATTCACAGGAGTTTAAAAATGTCTACGAAGAGATGACAGTGGATAATAGCATCATCGGAAGAAGGTCGAAGCAACTTGCAGATTCTTTAGGTGGCTACGCCTTAGATTTGTGTAGCCATTTAATTGGGGAACACAGTGTGGTGTATTCAAAACTACAATAAAACAAACCAAAATAGGGGGTGGGGAGTAGGTATTGCATTAACTTATTGAACGCCACTCGTACAATGCTTCATAGCTAGAAGTAAGTCTTGTTTTATCCTATTTTCAGGCGAAATATCAGGTTCAAATAGCAGGCAAAACAGAAACGCATTAAAATTTTTACTAAAAATATTCTAGAAAGTTTGAAAGAATAAAAAATTCTTCGTACTTGATACACTCGGTTTCGAACCCGGTATCTGGCGAAACGTGATGAGCCTTAGTTTATGAGCCACTCAGGTCGTTTTTTATCTTTATAGTTTCATAAAATGCATTGCACGAAATGTTCATGAGCTTTGTAAACTTTATTGCTAGATCACTCTTGCAGCTCTTTTTAACATGAAAATTTTATTTCGAATGGCGATAAAATTCCTTTTTCCTCTCTAATAAATCATAAGAAGTAATATTACAACACCCGGTTTGGGCCAAAAAAAAAGTAAAAAAAAAAAAAAAAAATGAACGAGACGAGTGAGACGATCTTTACAATATCATTTCGTTTGCATTTAAAGTTGAAGCCATTATCATTTTCAAGATGAAGTCCATTTGTTCTCGGAAAATGTTATCGAGTTTGATGTCATTTAATCCAGAGAGCTTTTAGCACCTTTTCTTGAAGTCTTAGGTGGAATTAGAACTAGACTGTAAAGTTCCCAAGTGAGCTTCTTCGAAGAAATTACTGTATGTTGAAATTACTATAAAGGAAACGAATTTATGTCTTCGCAAGTCGTTTAGGGTTTGTGTAGATAGTTTTACTGAGAAACTGTCAACTGAATAATTTTTTTGGAAATAGAACAAAACATAAGAAAATAATATTCTTAACATATAAGTACGTTATGTATGGCCAATTAATGGTTACTTTACTTATTTTTCTTTTATTAAAGGTGTAAATTGAAAACGTTTTTTTGAAAAATGGTTAGTAGTCGAGTTGCTTCATGCAGATGGACGAAAGAGAGCTCTTAGTCCTTTCCAGAAGTAATTTACTCTAAACATGTATTCTAATGTAAAAGCCTATCCGGTTAGATAATTACACAGTGATCAATTTAGAAGCCATGCCACCTCCCAAAAAAAGTGGAATAGTCCGATGACGTGATCATGCGACAGAGAAGCCTGATGCTGCATTTGAATGCAGACAGTTCTCGACTTAGTAAGTAGATCGTTTCTAGACTCTGTATCTAACTCGAATTGTACTTAAGTCGAGCAACATTTACGGTAACCCAATCTACCTAAACGTATCTAAAAAGTTGGACAATAAAAAATAAAAACAAAGTTAATGTTATTTTCTATATAAATTAATAAACTGTCCAGACAGAAAGGTTTACTTTTCCCATCTGATGGCAGAAAGCTGCGCAAATGAAGAGCTTTACTACGCAAGTCCGAATTTACGTAGGCCTATGTCGATCTTACGTAGTAGTCCGTTGTTCCAAATATTTTGCGTGAGTTTGCGGTTAAAGGATGGGCAAACGTAAGGAGCTGAGCGACTTCGAAACGCTTTTTAGGGTTGCTAGAAAAAGGCCTATGGTCGAAAACATGTTATCGATGACATTGTTATACAAAAAATAAGCTTGATGGTAAAATCAAACGGATGTGCAAAATTTCATCAAACAGTAGCCATGCACACTAAGGAAATGCCAAAGAAATTTTCTGCACGCACAACTCGCAGGAAATTGCTGAGAATGGGTGTTCACAGTAGCCTACGGCCCCTATAAGTACCACTCCTTTCGGCCAAATAAAGTTCACTCCCATCTTACTATTGACGACTGGAGGAAGATTGCTTGATCCGACGAATCTTTATTCCTATTGAAACATGATGAGACAGAATCAAGGTAAGGCGACAACAGCGTGCGAAGATGGATGCTCTTATGTGCAATAGCAACCTTATAAGCAGGTGTAGGATCAAACAAGATGTGGAGAATGTATCCATGACAAACCTTGGGAACACTGATCCCCATAGAACAAATATTGAACGCTACAGCATATCTGAACTCTTACCGACCACGTTGACCACATTGACGCTCACCATCTTCCGTCCAGAACATTTCAACATTATAATACTCCATGCCATAAGACTCAGTTAATATCCGATTAGTTCATTGACATGGTAACGTATTTGGTCTGCTACCATGGCCGTCACAATCTCCAGATCTGAATCCGATAAAGCATCTGTGAGATGAGGTCGATAGGGCTATCCGCGCTCGAAATCGCCAGTTAAGCGAGCCATCATCGAGGAATAGGGTAAACATCTCGAAACCGTTTTCGCAAACTTAAAGGGTCCATGCCCCGACGAATATAAACAAAATGTATCGGGTGATAACGCATGTCATGCCGAAATTGGATTACCTATATTTCAACCTTGACTCATGAATGCTATTTAGAGGTCTTTTCTGGGGGGGGGGGAATCTAGACTTATGCGTGGGTATCTCTATCTATATAAAAATGGATGTTGGTATATATGTATGTATGAGATTGATAAACTCCAACATCGTTTGACCAATCGTTGGCACACTTGATCTTCAAAGCATGAGGAAGGTCACTGTCTACCTCAGATTTCGAAAAAATAATAATTATCAATAATAAATCGATATTCATGGTGATCGCAGGGCATATTAATAAGAGTTATCTCATGACCAACAATGCAAAGCAAAGTTTCTTCAACAATAGGTATCAACAATGGTATCAATACGCAATTCATCAACACTATGCATGGACCAACAGTATATATCTCATGACCAGCCACGCAGGGCAAAGTGTGCAATATAAATAGGTTCATTAAGAATGAAGATTCCATCCCACTTCTGAGAATTATAAAACAAAATTGAATTTGAAGCAATACTTAGAATTCCTGTTGTTCGGACTTTTCTTAGAACTGAGAGTTATTAGAAATTAACCATTTCTTTAAAATCTTTTAAAAACGATCAGTAACTGGAAATAATGGAGAGTTACAGACTATTGAGAAATGGTGGAAAGGCGAAGTGGAAGCAGTCCCTTCGCTCGAGCGACAGTTGACAACATAACCGATAACAAAGCATACATCAACTCGACTTATCAAATCAACAAGCATACTGTACTATGCTCTATAATAATCGTTGGAAGGTTACATATTAATTCATATATCTCGAAATGTCACCGAATAAATGAATGAGTTTTGATCAGAGAAGGCAAAAAGTTATTCGAGCGTCGGAAACATGTGAACAACGGGAGCTTCGTCTACAGCAGGAAATTGTAGAATTCCTGAAAACCAATTTGAGTTAGTATTTCACTTCTTGAGGTTGTTCTGTTTACATACAACTGTAATACACCGGGCAACGCTGGGTGTCTCTGCAACAGAAGAAACTGCGACTGCTGGATCACTCGAAGTCATGAATGACCAGTTTTGCTTCAAGACAAAGAACGCAGAACGCAAATGCAATAACAGATTATCAAGTAGTGAAAAAACCCCACTCAGATTGTTGGGATTGGAAAGCAGCCGGTCACGAACGATCATGTACAGTCGGGTGCAAAAAGGTTTTTACCTGCTCCGTAGGGGCTGAGCTTTCTGGATGTTGATCGGTTGCAAAATCAGGTACTTGTACTGAGAGTCAAGGCAGATTAGAATGGACCTGTCCCTTCTGAATGAAAATAGGGTAGCAAGTATACGCTTGGGATGTGCTCGTCGCGTGCTCCCTCCTGACAATAATAAGCGATAGCGGCTGACAGCAGTATCGTTAAAGCATAGCCAACTAAAAATAGCCAACTAAAAATAGCCAAAGTATTTTTAGTTGGCTATGCGTTAAAGTCTCTGCCTACTGCCTCGAATAGTAGAGTTCGAATCCGATATGGATAGACATTTTGTTTTGTTCATTATCACGTTTTTGATTTCGTTTAAGTTTTAAACAGTGTATGTAAAGAACACCATAAACAGCTTAAAATTTTTTCATCCAAGTGTGCAATTTGATCTATTTATTTGAGGATTTAAAAGAACTTTTCATGTTAATTGTCATGCCATGCTTTATTCAAAATTTTATTTTTTAATAAAATATACACTAATTTATATCAACTTTACTTTTACAAAAATCCTCTTTTGTTCAAATCATTTAATATTCTCTAGCCTACTATTAAAATATATAATCCTATATATTAAAACGCAAAGCATTTTTAGTAAGAGCAAATTTGGCTCTTCTGCGCATGCGCATCTGAAGCCAACAAAGAAAGTTACGAAATCCATCAGAAGCCAGGGATTGTTGTAATGAGACAATATTCAATCATTGTTTTAAATTAAATAAACTGAAGAGTTGCAGAAAGAAAATCCTGCCTTGATCATTTTATGACGTTTCCTTGTGACTACTGAAAAACTCTGAAAATGTTATATCGTTAGAAAGAGATTTAAAAACTGATCATGTTCTCCGCTAACACTTTATGTCTCAGTTTAATACTTTCAGAGAGATTTAGTTTAAAGCTATTTTGATTTTATATATTTAATTAATTCATTTCTTATTCTTTGTGCATAATGAGATATTTAAGCTCTGGTTATTCTTTTTGTTTGTGCATAATGATTAGTCTATTTGTTGCTTTGACAATTTTTAATTTTATTATTTTTTTAATTAAAGAGATGGGGATTAATAATAAGATGGGTTGTTCTCCGTCAAATTTTGATGGGATCCGTTAAAAAAAATTTCTGTTGGTTTTGGCATAATTGTCGTTGATTACTTTATATACACACAAAAAATGAGACTTGTAACCTTTCGAGCAGTGAAAAGAAAATAGCTTCCACTTACACCTGTAAATCACTTCCGCATCACACCAAAACGAGCGCTGCATCAGCTTATCTCTTGATTACGCATATAATTATATCGATACTGTGCACCATTTATGTTACATTATTAACCAAATAGATTAGTTTATTATTAATAAAACAAAAATTCTCATCAGAACAGCCAAAATAATCTTTTTGTCAACATAGTTGAGCACGTGACGTAAAACTTGCCTACCCCCGATGCTAAGCAAAAAACTTAATGGGGAATCGTTCCATAGTAAGCGTGTTCGACTAGACACCTGGAAAAAGCAATCTCATTGGATTGATGTATTGTAAGGAAGCCGAACAGTTTTGACCTAGGTAAAAACTTTTTTGCACCCGACTGTACATCCACTGCCACCCAATAAGTAAGCTGTTTCGTCGAAGTTATTGTTGCCATATATTTCCACATCAAGGCTGGGGAAATATTGTTGCAATGAAAACCGATGTGATGATGATGTAACAATTTTTTCAAAGAACATTTGCTTACAAAAATTATTAAAAATGAGCAGGAAATGAGTATAATAGCACGATATAGATAGGCCAGTCTCTCTCGAGGGGGCAAAGAGATACACGTGTCTCTCTTCAGCTCTCGAACAAATGTTCAGATGATTTGTGTGTTTGGCACCCTTGAACAGTGTAGAACCTTCCCCTTCCAGTAGGTTTGGAAATATAAGAACGTCGGTCGGTCTCGGGCGACTGTTTACAACATAACCGATAATAAAGCATACACAACTCGACTCTTTAAATCAACAAGCGTACAGTATTATGCTTTATAATAATCATTCGATAGATACATGTTAATTCATATCCATCGAAATGCCACCGAAGAAAAGAATGAGTATTGGTCAGAGAAGACAAAAAGTTATCCGGGCATCGGAAACATCTGAACAACGGGAGCTTTAACTACAGCAGGAAATTGTAGAATTACTGAAAACCAATTTGAGTTAATATGTTGTTCTGTTTACCTACAACTGTAATTATTCCGGGCAACGCCGGGTGCCTCTGCTAGTATATGTATATAATTCAGTCCCTTTAGAAAGTTGTCTTTAGAAAATTTGTGGTCGAGACGTAAAATTTAAGGTTGAGTCGGGATTGATGAATATACTGTGTTTATTTCTGATAACAAGTTGAACAAACTTTACTTTCCCGTTTCAATCTTGATTTTGTAACATTTCTATAGGGACCACCTTCATTGGGTATTCTTATGCACTGATTCCGAAAAATTGTTTTAAATGTCCCTAATAAACTGTGTATAGCAAGAAGACGTTATTCATCAGGGACTAATCATTAGCTTCATCGTTAGATGGGTGGGTTCATGAACTATTGGATGTGTGATGTTTTGCATTAGAGCCCAAAGATTCTAGATACGGCAGTGAATACCCTTCATAGCTGAGCAGTACACAAGTTATTAGGGTTCGATTATTGATCTACCCAACGGCTGTATCTGAACTTCCAAGCTTATTGTAGCCATTGATCTATTGAAGTGCAAACTTGTTATTATTAAACATCGCTCGATGATATGGAACGGCATAGTTTGATTAATAAATTTAATCTTCTGTGTGCAATAATTTGCCACCCCCCCTAAAAACGAGCGGCCTATTGTTGTTGTTAATGATGATTAATGAATTGCTTCCGATCGATGAGCTTCGGCAATTCCAGATGGACGTTGAAAGCGCAACGCTTCCGATAACGAGGATAGAGTGTGTGTGAAAGAGAAAGAGAGAGCAAGGCGCTAGCAAACTTAAGGTCGGTGCGGCGAATCACTCTCCCTTTCGGCGAACGATTCTTCTCACATACTTTCACGCTTATTAAAGTGGGATGTAAGGGCCTTGGACGTGTCAGAGATAACGTCATTCCGATAATCCATCTACCGAGAGAATCACAAGTGCAAATGAAACACCGTATTGATCGGATGGATGGATGGACGGAGGAACGATGGAGGCAGAAGCCGAGTTGTTGGTTGTGGTGGCTAGGGTAAAAGATTCAATAAAAAAGAACTTGGGGAGGGCTGTTAGAGGAAAGGAAAGTCTCTGGTTTAATCTGTCAGTTGACATCTTCTCTCGTTCCGATAGGACGTAAAAGTCAAGGCCGTCAGTGTTATAAATTTATTCGCCGAGTCCTTTCAAGGCCGAGAGTGAAATTGACTTAGTCAAGGTAAAAGGTTCGTTTTTTACTGGTAGAATTCTTGAACTGTTTACGTTGATTCTACGGTGAAAATTTAAATTTAAATTAATGTTCATAGATCTTGGCACGATCATTAATGAAGCCATTTTAGGCTCCTTTTTAATTAAGATATTTTAGAATAAATATTAGGTCTAACAGACATCCCGAAATAATTTTAAGTTTTGAAATTTTTGAATTAACGTAGAGGAAACAGCACAGTTAGTTGCTAGTGAACTTGTTGAGGTTTTATTCTTAGTGGTTCATAGCCGCGAGGAAAGTAAGGCAGAAACCGCTCCAGACCAAGTAGAACGTTGTAATGTTATTTCCGCAAAACTCTTCCAAGTCCAGCGAAAGAGAGAAAGCGGCGGGCAAAAAAGAAGAACTTTCAACTTCTTGGCCAGGATCGCCAGTGAATCGCTTATTCATGATCGCTCATTCGAGTCACGTGTGCGCCTTGGTCGTCGCTGACCTCTTCTGTTAAGGGAGAGTCACGACCCGCTCTTCTCTTTTACTACCTTCGCATTTATTCCACGTGCCTGTAGCCTCGTTTTCACTTTGTTATGATTAAAGTCCCTCGCCCGAACAAAGTTCAATAAGGAGTCAATGAGGATTCCTCTGCAGGAGGAACAAAAGGGATTCCGTCGACGCAAACGCAATGGCACCGAATAAAAGGTTCGACCACTGGTGAGACGACCGGAAGTAAGCACCAGGAAGTTAGGCGGAGGGAGGTTAAAGGAACCTTTCTCTTTCTTTTTTTTTTTTTTATTGTCTTACCCTTTCTGATCTTCCATACCACAGACACTATCGATCGTCGTGGCGGCTGATTGCACAAGCGACTTTCGAGCTGTGGAGGTGTGTGTCTGTGTGTGAGTGGGTAGCTCTCCTCTCTCAAATTTCCATTCCGATCGTTGAATTCGATTCAATTTAGGACAATTCGTTTTAGTCTCGAGTCGTCGCTGGTGGAACGAGAGGTTTTTCTTTTCCCCTTCTCTTACTTCCCTTCTCTTACTTTTCCCCCCTTTTGTTTTATTTTATGAGAGTATAGAAGAATCGGAATCTTCCCGACCGCTCGGTGTCTTCCTTCCTCAGGAACTTCATTCTCTTCCTCTATTTGTCTGCTTCAGCATTGCACCGTGGAAAACATTCTCCGCCGATTGCGAGGTCAGTGGGAGCATCATTGCGCATGCGCACCGAATGGCTGGTTAGCTTGAACGTGAAGCAATGCGGCTGAGGGTGGGCCGTCAACACTCGGCCGACCACAATGGCAAACCCATTTCCATGTCTAGCCTTCTCCGGCAGGCCCTACCCCCCTCTCTCCGTTAGCCCTTTCTGCCATTCATTGGTTCATTTGTCCCCTTAAGGGCTTTGTTGTGTTTTGTTTTTTTTATTCAGTTGAATGATGCACAGAATTTAGAAATAACAGTTATTAACCAAAGAGTCGTTGTCTTTAGAAGATCAACTTTAATTTAACGTTATTTGCCGTAGTTGCAAAATTTGCTTTCTAACTTTTAACTGGACTTGCCGAACACTATTAACTCTTATTAAAACGTTTTTTTTCGTTGTAGTCAGATGCTTCTTGGCGTTGGCAATGTATAAATTTGGAAGGAAATCAAAAACTACACTTTTGTAAAGTAAGATTGGATATACAGGGTATCCCGGGAGGAAAGGTCAGTATTCGTGTGGGTATAGAATTAGTTATTGTAAGTCAAAAAGTTTATATAAACATGTCTTTTATTAATGGTTTCTGAAATACAGCAGTTGAAATTAAAATTATGAAGTTTCTAATATGGTTTTTTATTTTATTGCATTAACATTCTAATAACTTTATCCCAAAAAATTTTAGAATATTCCGCCACGTACTTCGATGCATTTTTCAATTCTTGTGAGAACGTGTCCATTTGCGCGCCTGAAGGCATCTTCACGTTCTCTTATTTGGCCTACAGCATTTGTTATACGTGCAATAAGCTCGTTTCGTTATATAAACTTCACACTTTAACCAACTCCACAAGCAGAAATCCAAGGGAGTTAGGTCGGGTGATCTTGGTACCAACTAATTGTTCTACCGCGACCAATCCAGCGATTAGGAAAAACTGCATTTAAGTGTTCTCGCACGTATCATGCTATGAGATGAGGAGGTGCTGAAAATACATGTTTATTCGTGTAGCCAGAAGTTTATCTTCCAGTTGCTCCGGAAGCATATTTTGTAAAAATTCGAGGTAACTCTGCTCTGTCATACGATTTTCAACATGAAACGCCACAGTTAAGTCATTTACTTTAAATCATTCAATACTTAACCACTAGCTGTATCTCAGAAACCATTAATAAAAGGTTAACTTTTATAAACGTTTATATAAACTTTTTGACTTATAATAATTGATTCTATGCTCATACGAAATATTTACCTTTCGTATAGTTTATCCAGGTGTTCCAGTTAACAGCACTTTTGATGTGTCTCTTGAAATTATCTTGTTTTCTTTGATTACAAAGTAATGTCCATCGCTAGCTACACATTTCCCCCATCTTTCAGGTAACTTGTAGATACCGTCCCAATAGAACTTTGGTTTTGAGGCAGACTATTCAGAGACCCGATTTTCTACTTTTTCGTTCGTTTTTAAGTACTGCTCAGAAAGTGCGTGTGCCATTAATCATAAGTGATAATCTGAAGGAGCAAAGTCTGGTGAATACGACGGTTGGGTTAATACTTCTGACAAGGGAAGTACACGAAGGTGTACGAGAGAACTCTTTGTTTGCGCGCAAGTATACCTTGAAAGCGATGGTGTTGCGCGGCGGCGTTAGCGCTCTGGAAGTGAAAAGTTGAAAAAACATGGCGTTAAGAGGGGAAGCAAAATCGTTAACGGCGGTCGCCAAGCGATTGCAGTTAGAACATTGTTATTAAGTCCCACATCTTAATTTTGCTGTACAATTATTTGTCTCGAAATAATTTTTAAGATGAGGTAACCATCCGGAAATACTATTTTTATTTAAAATTATAAAGCACCGCGATACATACCCCCTCACCAACGCAATGTATCACTCGACAGCCTTGCCCTCGTTTCACATGACGCTAGCCTCGGAAAATTAACGAAGATTACCGAATTGATTAATAAAATGAAATAATAAATTAAGGAAATGGTTATTAATTACTATACTGATTTTTAATGGATGGCAATTAGCTAATTTTAATAATCTGTTTTTAAAACTAAGTTTGTTTAGTAACTTGAGAATTCATTCAATTGTTGCCTGCTGTTACTTCCATTGCTTTCATGTGAAGTGGATTCGTGCTTATTGCTGATTAGCGGAAGAAAGAAGTTCCGTCAAGCGCATTAATACATACACCGCTTTAATTATGGCTTTAACAATGGAGTCTTTGTATGGCTATGTGAGCTCAAATTTGTTCGATTTCGCGGTTTATTTTGAAAGAAACAAAATTTAGTGATTTCTTATTTTGCAAGCATCACTAGTAGCTTTAGATGAGTAACATATTTCAATTTGGTGTGAATCTATGAGGTACATGTTCGTGTACTTCCCTTGTCAGTCAAGATCTTTTAACTGTTTTTGAAGTGTGTGATGCTGCGTTATCATGAAGCAAAATTACTTTGCCGCGTCTTCCGGCCCATGCTGGTTGATTGATGATCAAAGCGTGGTTTAGATTGATTATTTGTTGTCGGTAGCGATGACTATTAACGGTTTCACCTAGTTTCGGAAGCTCATAATACACCACACCTTCCTAATCCCGTCGAGCCAAGATGCTTTATCTTTGCATCGACGGGAAGAACGGCGATGCGAAGTGGAGATGGAGCATATTCACCATAAGCTTCCCGTAGTATACGATAACTTTCAGCAGCACTTTTCTCCAAGATAAAGTAATGAATTAACACTTCCCGCAAATGTTCTTTTTTTTGGCGCGAATTCCGACATGTTTAAACGCAAAAATATCTATAATGTTAACATCTGCAGATAATTTGACATATGAAGTTTTGAAGCTTGTTGTCAATGCAACAAAATAGCAGACATATCAAATCGCTTATATATAAAAAATCGACTGGAAAAAACCGGTACACGTAGTAGATGTCCATAATGAAGAATGAAATTTCTAAGAAAATCATTTCCTTATACGAAAAATAAGCCAAAACTGTGGAATGGAAGAAACAAAACGAAAAAAAAAACTCTCATTCACAAAAGGAATAAAATTGAAATACCGGGTACATATTTCGGGTACCAGGTACCCATCTTATTGTTATTTTTAATTAATTCATTTTTGTTTATTACAGTTCCAGTTTAATTTTTTTTTGTCCGTCCGGCTCTTATAGACAGGCTCATACTTATTTAATTTTATTTATTTATTTATCTTTATTATTTAACTTTTGTCTTAGTTTACTCCCCCTCTCTCTATTGACAAAATGTTTCACCTTGTGCTTCCTCTTGTTCTATTGGCCCATTGTTTTAACTTTGTCCATAAGTCATTAATATCCCTTTCGCTTAACCAATGGGAGATATTCTTCGTAGTCCCCCCCTACCCCCCCCCC
>JAHWFO010009480.1:746610-758315 GCA_023313115.1 Rhysida immarginata | reverse complement strand
CTGCGCTATTCTGTAAATTTTCCATATCCATTGGTTTCCACGTGACACTCCCCTCCTCTATTCACGCACTTATTCCAGCGGTGTTCCCATGGTTTCAAAAGAAGGCTTTTGGAATATCCTTCAATGCCAGTAACGAATTTTTCTTAATATCATCAATGGAGTCGAAACGGTGCGCCGTCCTTTTAGCACTGATTTTAATTTTGGAAACAAGAATAAAAGGAGCTATGTCTGGGAAGTAGGGAGGCTGGAGTATAACGAGTCATCTGGTTTTTTGGCACAAAACAGGCGAATTAACAAGGCTGAGTGGGCAGGCGCATTGTCATGATGAAGGAACCATGAGTTTTCTTGTCACAAAGCTTGTCTCTTTCTGCGATTCCGTGATTGTTTTCCTCAGTTTCACGCAAAATTTCACGTTGCATCGTTCCTCTCGTAAATCGAACATTGCAAAAATCACCACGTACACTAAAACACGTTCCACTCAAATGGCAATAACTCGAAAACTAAACAACATGTAAAAGCTTGTAAATAGTCCATTAGGCGGAAGGATATGACTATTGCAGTGCTGCCAACCGCTCGTCGCTACGACGATCCGTTGGCCGTAATTAAAAAAAGTTCGATTATTTTTTGAACAGACCTCGTATATAAATGGTGTAACAAAACAGGGTGTAGAGGAGGAAAGTTTGAAGTATGGACATGGGTCCGGAAACGCTTTATTTCCATGTTAGAATTCATTTTCTATAACTCTTGAATCCCGGATGCGCTGATGTACGGTATCCCTGGAGAATTGCGTATTGTTTCGCAGCCTTCCACATTACGGGCATGAAGAGCCTCAATGCGACGGCGGGTTGATGCATGTATCCATGCTAACGGAGGGCATTTTGAATATTTCGTATACGAAAGAGTTTCATGTGGTATGCGTGTACGTTCTGTTCATGAGTGTTTCCCACGAGTAATGTAATTAATGAAGAATTGTAGAAAATGAGCATGGAAATAAAGCGTTTCGGACCCATGTCCATATAACATATTTTCTTCTACATGTGAGGGATGTTTCTTGAAACTTTGGCCGTACCTTGTTCAAACTCACAGAACGCTTTGAATTCTACATCACTAATTTGTTACACCCTGTACAACGGCCAAGCGCTATGTACGGACTCTTCGTTCATATACGCTTACCACAAAGTGTGTTAGCAGAGTGGGAACACGACGATGAAACACATTTCCATTTTGTGTGAATTATGATTCCACATCTGTGAAAAAGGACTGTAATTTTTGAATTTGAGAGGAGAACAAAATACGATTCCTTTCACGGTAAGGAAAGCGTGCATATGAATATCAACGTGTTTCGGTCTCGATTTCTTCCTTGCTGAGGACTATACAGTCCGTTTCAAAAGCTTGGGCTATCTAAGTTGAATACATTCAAAGAATTCACACTACGATGTTGACCAAAAGAACACATGAAATTTATTCAGCTTCACAGTGGTTATCTCTTCAGAAAATATCAAAACAAAATAATACATTCATGGAAATAAATTTTTTAAGTAGTTTCAAAAGTTTGGGATAACATAAAATTCGTTAATTAAAACTCCACATATACAAATTTTCGAGTAACGAAAATTACCATATGAGGGGATAGTCCAGATAGTGCATTTTTCATCAGTGGAGGGATCAATAACTAAATAAAAGGTCATACATATTTGAGTGTTACAGATAATCAAACGCAATTTATAAAAATGGGTAAAATCCCACAATTCTCAGAAAGAGAATTAAGATCGTATAAGCTTATGCATAGAGACTTCAAAATCCGGAGAACTAAAAAGAAAGTTCTCTGGGTTTTGAGAACTCGGAACCGAAAACCCGCAAAATTCAATCAATTCGCTACGGAAATTTTGGTAAAGACACGAGAGTATTTGGAAATTGGTAGGATTCCATCGCATCCGTAAGGTTAATGATGAGACTTTAAGATATCTTTTTCTTCTAATGATAAAAATTAAATATGTCATGGTTGTATTTCGCCTCTAAGAATACATCTGTAACAGCGGCTATCAGGCATTTAATAATCATTAAAATTCCCTTCCATCTTGTATTTTATTTTTAAATATTACTGTCTTTTCCTGTCAGTTTTTATAAGGGAAATAATTTTTTTTTAATTATTGTTAATTTTATTATTCCCCTCGCTAACCGACATCCCTAAAATGCAAGCAATAAGCAGTCATGCAACAGTGTCATATTTGTTTTAACCGAAAGCAAAAGTCGAATTTTTGTATCTGCTCTGTACTATCGAAAGTATTTGGACATTAGCAAGTGCAAAGAACGAATGTGCGGTGAACAGGAAGGTAAGTGTAAAAAAACTGAGACCTTAAGTCGTGTTATCAGTAACTTTTACGCAGATTTTTCCGCGGGGACGTAAACTTTTGGAATTCCCACATATGTTGGTCAATGGATATCAATTGTGTAATGTTTCCATTCCATATGGAGCACTGAAATATACTTAAGAAAAGCGAATATAAATGATGTCGTGAAGAAAGCAAATATAAAATAAAAAATTTAAAAAAAAAGTCCATGGAGGCGGCAAAACGAGACAGAAAGCTCCCCTGGTAAGAAACATTAAAAAGATCCCGTTCTTCCTTTACTGTCGTCAAATCTGCTGAAGTAGGAAATGCATTTGGTGGCTCGGTTAATACCATAATAATCCTTATAGAGTTGCATAGTCTGGGTTATTATGCTAGAGCAGTTGCACACAAGCCACACCAAACTGCCGTAAATATGAAGCGCCTTTGGAGTGTGTGTCGCCCGTCGTTTTTGGACTATAAACGACTGAAAAGCTATTCTTTGAAGCGTGTGCCACTTTTCACTCTTCGTTCTAATGGACGTGTTTAGAGTTAGCAACAGCCCGGCGAACGTTTTTTCTCAATCTGTTTTCTTCCAACTGTTAGATTTGGTAGAGGTTCCATAATGGTATGAATTATTTTTCGAATCGTTGGTTATTCTACTAAAATAAAATCGTTGGTTATTTCTGAAATGTATCTCGACGATCTGGCCAATTCGGCCCTAAACAATGTGGCAATATTATGGAAATTGACAATCGAGCTGCCTCACATAATGTGCGCAGGATCGACTTCTTGAAAAATGCTGTGAAAATGTTGGGATAGCCTGCTAAGAGCCCTAGTCTAAATCCCTTAGAAGCCTTCTGAGACGAAATACGTAAAACACAACTACCATTTTCACTCTTATCTCTGGCAGCAGCTTTGCAGGACGAATGACGAGCAATTCCTGTCATGACCTACGGGAAATTAATTGAGAGAATCCTTCGGTACAGTAGCTGTAGTTCTAAGACCGTTCTAAGGATAGATAATATCATTTTAATCGATTATCTGTAAAATGCTTTAATATTGTTTGACTAAGTAATGAAAAAGAAATTACTTGATCGAGTCTCGTGTTTAAATTCATTTGCCATCTGACATCCCATTAGAGATATTTTTTTTTTGCACAGAGCTTTTAGAGCCATCTTTAAATTATCTAAAGAAAGCCCTCCTCTTTAACCTTCATTTTTTGTTACTCCCCTGGGAACTTCTCGTGTGAGTGACAGATAAAAGTAGGTTAATTGTAAGAAGAAACGTCTTCGTTTGAATGATGGAACATGGCTTTAAGTGACAGTGCAACATCTTAATTCAGGGGATCTCTGGCTGTTGTGGCCCTACAAAAAATAAACGTCGATTTTGTTTTCTTGAAACGTCGCCTCGTGGAAATCTCCTCCTTCCGTGCTATTTTTCTTTGCTTTCCATTTCTCGTCTAATCTTGAACGATTTTCTTTTTCTTCACCTCTTATCTTTCTCATCCTGAGGCTCTCGATTTTCTACTTCTCCCTTGCTCTCTCTCTATTTTGCAGTGGCGTGTGTCACGTGCTTTTGCCCTCAGCTATTCGCTATCATCATCATCGTCATCATCATCATCTCTTTCTCTCCCGTCATCATTTTTTCACACAACTGACAGGATGAAAGAGGAGGAGAAGGGAAGGCGCTTTCTGGGTCTCGTGTAGATAATAACCCCACTGTCTATGATTGAGAAAGATTGACGGGGTGAGGAGTGGCCCAAGGCGATTTTCTTTTCTCTTTTTCGTGCTGAAAGGGTTTCTCCAGACAACCATCCCAACTACTCCTTCCGTCTCTTTTCAATATCGAAACGATGTTACGAGAACGTTTATACAGGCACGAGGACAAGACTCGCTTGAACGGATCCCATCAAAGTTGAAAATAATGAATGGAAATGGAGAGGCGAATGAAGTAAGCTAGCGATTACGTTGCAACTTTTTTTCTTTCTTTTTACTGTATAATTTTCTTTAAAGAATGCAAAGCTTTCCTCGATGGTAGTTTGGGTATTTTTTCCCTCCAAATTCTTTGTATCCTTTAGTTCAACTAGATCGAACTGTCTCGGGATTTCTTCAATAGTGATTGGCTGTTGTCCACTTTTCGTTTTTTTGCAAGGTTTGTCAGTTACTGCTTTTGCTTACTATATAGAGTTTTATTTTGGCCTAGATAAATCCGAAATTTAATCTACTCCAGTTTTAATAGTAAATTTCTATTCTAGTGTGAAATAAGCGGTTTATACAATCTCGCTTGTGTACTCTTACTGTCTACTAAAAATGATCTTGACTTATATAGGACAAAACCCTATTTCAAAGCTGCATTTGATATAGTCTATTTACTATATAGTCTAGGGAAAGAAACGACGCAAATCTATATATTTTTACTTGGATACAGTAGTGACGCAATTGTTTATTAAAAGAGAAATTATTTCTCTTGAAACTTCTTAACATCCAGTGATCCAGTTTCCCATTTCTATAATTTTGGTGAATGAAGTAAAATTTATTACTTCATGCTTTACGTATAATGATAATCAGTTGTAATATTTGCTTTTTTTTTGCGATTAGCGGCAGTGCAAGCAACTTGCTATTTTAAAAGAGGGACATCCCACATTTTTATATGCTTAAAATCAGAATGGTAACTGATAATATCATTTAAGTGATGAGAATTAATAATTACTTTAAATTAGACATATATTCTATTAAATTCAAAATTCGCACCAATATAATGAACTTTGCACGAAATTGATTCGATCTGATTAATGATTATTAAGTGACAATTCTTAATTCAATTGAGATATCTAAATTGAGAGAATTTTTAGATATACTTATCATTTCCATTTTATAAGATGGACTGTGTATTTTTATTTCCTGTAAATTATTATTATTTTTTTTTTGGATAAAATATAATTTCTATAATATGAAATACTAATGCATTTCAAAATGTATTCTTGTTTGAATTGGATGCAAAATACGTTTTATCCATGATTGACCATATATGACCATGTATGACCATATAAAATTTTGACATATTCTTAATTGAAATAATTGCTGTATAAGCTTTTAAATGAGTTATCAGATTCTGCTCAAAAATTTCCTTCTTACTCAAATGTCAGTTAAGGATGCTACAAATTGAAATCTTTGCACTCTCATAGTTCTTAAGATAATTTTTTTTTGCAAATAGGACTGACTCAAATACTTCCTAACCCCACTAGGATAACTAATAATAGTCAAACCCTTATCGACCAGATATACATATCGGATTCAATAAAATATAACAATATTAATTACACTATGATGCCCAAATTGGATCACATGGTTATTGGTGTGGTTTTCTATGTCAACGAGGTAAAGAAGGCGAGTTACCCGCTCACAGGCAAGGTCTTTCCCTCATATTCAAAATTTAATAAGGAAGAATTCCATCAACAGTTAGATAGAATAAACGTACCTGCTTTGGAGGGCATGAACGATGTTGATCTTCTTATGGAAAAGATTGATGGTGTGACTATGAAAGCGGTAGAATCTTCTGGCCTCGTATATAAAAGAACAAAAAGCCTTTCCAAGGTAAAAAATAAATGGTGGAATAATGAATTAACTAAAAAATGGAGAATTAAACAACAAACTTATAGTAAATATATAACCAATAGAGACGCACAATCGTTACAAGAACATAAGATAGCCTCTGCTAACTTTAAGAAAACTATTCGGGAGGCCAAAAGAAAAACTGTCTTCCAATATGCGTCCTCGAACCAACTTTGGCAACTGATACGTCGAAACTTTACCTACACCAAGCCTCCATTATCACAAGACCTCTTCCGGCCATTCTTGGTATGGATCAATAATCCCACTAACATCCCTGAGCCTGATATGGTCGTTGAATTAGCTAGGGAAGATAGGAAAGCTATACCAACGAATATATGTCCGATACCTGGTATTCCGTCCGGTAGGATGATGATTAATATAATAAAAAACGTTTGTATAAGAGGCCCCTGCTATCCTTTGACCATGACAGATAAAATCATCCAAAATTTTAATGAAACTGGGTACATGATGATCTACATATTGTGTCTTGCGATAGTAAAAGCAAAGAAATTTCCAACAGCTCTTAAAGTAGCCAGAATAAACCCCATTTATAAAAAAGGGGACCCAGCTACGATTGCAAATTATCGCCCGATATCGGTCTTGAATCCTCTCTCTAAAATAGTGGAGAAACTTGTCTTCTATCGTCTATCCCAATTTTTGTGGTCTCAACTTCCACTCCAACAGAAAGGTGATAGGCCAGGTAACAAAGTTACCAGGATCCCTTTGAATATCTACATGAAGGCTTCAGAGGCCTGTGAACTTGGTTTAAACTTTATAGTAGCCCAAACCGACATCTCAAAGGCCTTCGATACAGTTTCCAGAAGACAACTCCTTTATGACCTATCTTCCCTTGGAGTTCATAACAACTATTTAGAACTATTAAAGGATTATTTTAGTGACAGGATTAATGTAATTAGCTTATCCCCTCTGGTAAAAAATGTCAAATCGTGGTATAGTACAGGGTTCGAGCCTTGGCCCTCTCATGTTTGCCGTGACAACAGCATCAATTTTTAACCATTCATTCAATACTGACTTGTGTAGTTATGTTGATGACAATTTCCTATTTATAAAATATCCCCTGCAGGATCATGATAAAGTCATGAATCTTCTCCACCAAGATCTTACTTATCTATCAAATTGGTACAATTCGAGAGGACTATGTCTTAATATGACAAAAACAAATATAATATTTGGGCCCAAAGTGAAATCTCCTCAAAAGACCATCAAAATCCAGTTTGACGCCAGCCTTAAATTCAATGATTTTATCGATCAAATTATTACCTCTTTGTTGCGAAAAACTTATCTGATTAAAAGGTTAAGATCGCTATTGAATTTAAAACAAATGAGGCAATTCGTCGTGACAGTAATAGTGCCGAAGATCGAGTACGGAACAGTGTTCTGGTCTTCATCTACAGCAACCAACTTTAAGCGGTTAAAGGCAGCCTACAATCGAGTAATCAGGACTGCTTTCAAAATGAAGAGATTAGATTCCGTGACTATGAAATGTTCCAGTCACCAGTTGCCTACTCTAAGGTGTATAAGTAACATTGCCTTGACCATTGAACTGACTGAAGCCTTGTGGGACAAAACCCACCCAGCAGCTTTTGTAAGGGATTGGATGGCTATAGGGAATAACATCCGCCAAACTCGTCGGTTCTTAATTGTTGTTCCTTTTAAGGTGTCTAATACCAAAACGAGACGATTCCCGTACAACGCTATTAGATTATGGAATGATATTCCATTTGAAATACGCTCCTTAGTTTTTTCATGTGAGTCTCCTGGCTGTACTATGATTTGCCATCATTTTACCCGACGACTGCGAAATTATTATATTGAGACTCAATGTTTATGAACTATACAATAAACCGATATTCTGGTTCACCTCACGGCATTGTTTGGTGTCTCTTACAGTGAAATTGGATGTCTTCTAGTCTTTCTATTTTAGTTACTCCAAGTTGAGTGCTTTAGCTAATAATAATAATAATAATAATAATAATAATAATAATAATAATAATACTGGGATATAATAATATATCAGTTTCAAAGCAAAATTATTCGTTTGAATATCGGTTTTTCATAACCATAACTCATTGTTCAAGTTACACTATACTATTTATATCACTCAGTACGTAACTCTTTTGTACATTTATCCTATAATAATAAAAATATCATTACTAGAAGCGAGAAATTAAATAAACATCTAATTCCTTGTTTTATTCGAGGGAAGGGATATAGTTTTAGTCTAGTAGGCTGCCAACTTGTTGGTCTTAATCGAAGACAATTTATATTTTGTAGATTTCCTTAAGAAAGTCTCTCTCAAGGAGCTCTCAAAAGGAATTTAAACAAAACATTAGACATGCCACTCAGCTAATGATGTAATTTTCATTGCATTCTGTAAATATTTAATGTAGCCTATGTTTTAAATTTAATTGTTTGCATGGGTATGCAGCTTATATGTGCGCCGTGACGACTGTTTCGACAGATGTTCACAGAGGGATGTTCGAGAGATGTTGACAGGCCAGTAACCAGAATAGCTGGAATCACAAATTTATCGTCTCAGTGATCATGTCTGCATAGAAAAACATTGTCAATGGAGTGCGTGAGTGGATGAAAACGTATTGGTATAGGAAAGGGAATATGGTTATTATGCCTTGTACCGAGAGCAACAGGCAGGCTTCGATCGAGCAGATGCATGCAATTTTCAATGAAGATTGTGATATGCTTATTTCGAGCAGAAAATAGATTTTAAGTGATTCTATACAAAATAGTAAACTGGGAAAGCGTGCAACTTAGCTACAAACGTATAGGGCGTGTTCTTCCAGTTTTTAATGGAAATGGAAACACCTGTTTTATCAATACTAACTCCACAAAACACCGAATGCATATTTTCTAATGTGAAGGATTTTTCAAGTTCCGTCGTGATTTGAGGTACAGTCATACTTCCTTAGACTATGGTACAGTCTTTTCCAAAAGCGTTTAGGTGAATGATGTTCGGCTTCCTTGCAATACATTAAACCAGTGAAATTAATCGGATCAGGCAAGAAGTCGAGCTGGAATCACGTCGGACGATGCCATTTTATTGTTTCTTAGCAACAGGAAAACGTAGGCATAATGAGTGACGTTCAACTGTTTTGACTGAAATCTGATTTTGAGCCTTTATTTTTTTCTTATTATTAATAAATCATTGTATATTCATACGATATACGCCAAAAACTGTGGACACCACTATCAGCAAACAACAACGCAAAAACACTATTCCACAAAAAGATATTTTAATGACCCAGATGTACACTGCGCTCCCTTTATCAGTGAATTACAGAAAAAAATAAATAAAATAAATATTTATTGCTTTGTTTTTAATAAGTGCGTTAGATATTTCGTCTTAAAACATTATCTTATTGAAATAGAGAGCAGCGATTAATCTTTCCAGTTAAACGTATTGTAATAAGCCCACACCAGTCAAAAACCTGATCCCTATTTCCACTCTGAACGGCCAAATACATTTTAAACGTCTACGATGTTCGTTCAAGCTACTAGACTTTATAACCGATCAATTCCGGTTAGCTCAACTCCTGCCAAGCAAGTGAAAACACTTTTGGAATAGACTGTACGAGGGGTGTTCAAATGAAAAGGTACGAAACGTCGTAAAAACCAAACCGGTTGGAATTTGACTATGCTGCTTTGGGATAACGTAGTTCGACATCTAGGGAAGACAACATAGTGTCCGGCGTGGTTATGCGCACGCGCGAGCCGCTCTCACATGACGCAGGAGAGAATCAAACTGTTGTGATTCCGTCCAATTGAAGCGGCAGTTCGTGTGAGGAAATCTGACGTTCACATTGAAAAATTCGACGAGTGAGGAGCAGAGAAGCGTTATCAGATTTCTGACCGCGGAAGGGGTTAAACCGACCGATATTCATCGCCGGATGGTGGCCGTATACGAGGGAGACTGCGTGTCCGACAAGTCAGTGAGATTGTGCTCCACGATAACGCTCGTCCACACGTCTCCAAGATCACAAAAAGTATGCTGGACATGTTCAAGTGAAAGCAGTGCTTGAGCATCCGTCCTACAGCCCGAACATGCCGCCTTTCGACTTCCATCTGTTTGGTCCGCTAAAAAAACATCTCAAAGGGAAGCGCTTCAACTCGGACGACGAACTGAAGTGGAAGACTGGCTGCTGTCACAGCCACAGCAATTCTGGGGACAGCGAATCCTTCGGCTTGCGAAACAGTGGGATAGTTGTGTTCAGGCCTGTGTTGATTACTTTGAATAAAGAATTCGATTATACCCACAGTGTCGTTTCGTACCTTTTCATTTGAACATCCCCTCATACATTTTCGTGCACGTGATCTGGTAGAAGTCGGAGTCGAAACGACACTGTGGGCCGGCTGTTTCACCTTCGGGTTTCAGTTCCATTGAACATTTATGGACATTTTGGAACATTTCCGGTAATGTTATTCACTTCTGACAAATAAGGGAGCATTGACTCACTTTTTGGCGGACAAATAGGTCCAGATTTATCTTGTATAATTTCAGCCACCACAGTTTCAGACTACAGGCGATATGCGACTTAGTGGCAGTTCAGTGCTTGATTACGTTTTTTTTTTTTAACTTATTTTCTATATTGACTTTAGTTTTAAGAATTACTTTTGCCTGTAGTTAAGTTTTTCGAAATTTTTTACTTCAGTCGGACCTTTTTGCATTAAAAAAATTGGTCTCTTCTTTGGTTAAAGTTCTATCTCAAATATATTTCGACATTTTGTAGTGAAGGATGAGAAGTATGTGAAGATAAAGACAGTTTTATGGTAAGGTAGATGATGGGCTTTAATTTGGCACTGAGAAAAATGAGTATTTTTGCTTCGTATAAAAGTTGACTTGTCATAAAGCGTTCGGCCCCATAAAGTGAGAAGATTTTTTTCTTCTTCTATATTAATCAGATACCTTGAGGGAAAAGACTAAAACACAACAGTAGCCACATTAGGGCTCGATATTCCATTTATTTTGCACGTGGTATACTTTTTTTTTATTCCCTATTGGTCAGCTCCACAAGCTAACTCAGGAAAATCATTGGGCTTTGGACGTGGAATGGGTTTTTTTGTTGTTGTTAGTTCAAGATGTAGGAGGGGGATAGGGGGTAGAGTTGTGTTTTTCTGGCTGTCGCCTTTTGACCAACTCGTCTTTTTATGATGAACGCCACTAATCAAGGGAGGAAGGGGAGGTCTGGCATGGCGGAGTGTTGCGGGGGAGGAAGGGTCCTCCTGCTCCCACCGGGCCCATGACGTGGCCACATTGTACCCGCTTTATGATCGTAACGGATATTATGACCAACCCAATAAGAATGGAGTCAGTGAGAGATCCCTCGTCGCTCCTTTATGAACCCCGTTGCTACGGGACCCTCTAACCTCCCCTCCAATACCCTTTCCGCCTTCTTTTTCCCTCCACCCATTCCCCTCCTCTCTCTTCCACAGCAAACTACTGATAACAACCCCAGACTCTTTCCCTACCCTTCGTGGCACTTGAACTTCTCTTTATTCAAGCGGAAAATTCGGTCTTTGCTTCCCAAAGTAATGCCTTGCTACTTTTCTTTCTCAGGTCTCCCACTACTGATTAAATTCACTCTCCGTTTGTATTATGGCCCCCAAAGAGTTTTCAGTTCGACTGAAAAGTGGATCTCTCTATCTCCCTCTCGTTTTTTCTCCGTCCTCATTAATTCCTTAGAATGTGATAGGGGTTATTATAGCTTCCTCTATCCCCCCCCCCACC
>JAHWFO010009480.1:725957-738052 GCA_023313115.1 Rhysida immarginata | reverse complement strand
CTCTCTCTCTCTCTCTCTCTCTCTCTCTCTCTCTCTCTCTCTCTCTCACTTTCTATCGACCTTCTAGATTTCTTTTGATGATTTCGGTCGGTGATGATGCGGCACTAGTGACACGAGATGGGATGTAATCGGTCAAACATGACAGGTCAACCTCCCACTCTTGCACGATGAACGTTCACACAAATTCCATTCCACTCGTCGCTAATGATGAAGAGTCGCTGTCGTTAGCTCTGTCGCAGAGTCTAAGAGATTGGATATTTTATGTTATTATTTCTAATTCTGAAAAATTATTTTTATTAAAAAAGAGATTCTAATTAATAGGGCTTTTGTTGATATAAGTGCGAATAAGCAACAGTGAATGGTTAATTTGCGCTTCTTTGCTTTTCACGTTTTTTCTATTTCAAAACTAAATAAATTGAAATGGTGGAATGGTATATTCGCACAGGCCTCCACTTTCTCATGAAAAGAAGAAAGAAATGAAAAAAAGAATTGCGGTATGGGGGGGGGGGGTGATAAAAAAAAAACCTTTATAACTCAGAATTGGCTCGTTAGAGCCAAACAAATTATTTACAAAAAATATTCGTCTCAATCTGAGGAGTCCGTACATGTCGAATTTCTGAGTTTGGTGCGCTGGTAGACTGCTATAGCCATTTCTTAATTTTTAGAAGAAAATTAATATTTCTAAAAAGACTTCACCAATTGTCATAAAAGAAACGCAAGGCACAGATTAAGGTGCCCTCTAACAGTGCATTAATTTCTTTTGGTTCTGCTTTATACCGTTTCAGAGGAGTTTGCTGCACAAAATTCGTCACTTACGTACGACGGAATTTCTTTTTTTTTTTCTTCAAAATTTCAACCTTTCTTCTCGAATCATGGGTTTTTAAGACTATTTCAGGAAAAATAAAATTGAGTTGGGAAAACGAATACGTAGACCACCACTTTTAGTGAGTGGCGGCCAATGAAACTTTAAAGTTAAAAGTAGAATGTTTTATCGGTCACATTCCTCATCTTTTTGATTTATACAATTGAACAGAATATTTGTAAAGTATCTTCCTGTTTTTTTTCTCCCCCTCTCCCCCCCCCCCCTATATAGATAAAATTATGCCAAGAGCAAAAATTGTTTTCTATGTCTGTTAACGATGAATCATTAAATATTTGCGCTGAAACCTGTAATAAAATTCTAAATTACGCGACATAAACTGCATTTTGAAGGATTGATTATTTTTTAATAAAAACGACCGCTTTTCGTTACCGGGGCTTACCTTAAATTGGACCAATTAAAGCGCTCGAAATTCGACAATGATTTTCCAGAATCGTTTTCGAAGCCCGTTCGCTGTTTGCCATTAGTAATCCGCGTCCGTTAATTGGGATGGCGTTCGAATGGCGCGAATTATCTCGTATTCATTTGTAATTAATCCTTTATTGACATTCAGCCGTTTGGCAAGAGATGGGAGAGAGGATGTTGCGCCTTGTCATTGATTGGCTAATTGAAGAGCATCCGTCACGGGCTATCGGCAAAAGAGAAATCCGCCATTGAACAACTTTCATTGACGGTAACTAGGATCCCCCTTTCTATTATAGACCCTAATTAATTGGGCTGAAAAGAAAGTGGGGACGTTCAGATCCAATAGGAAATTGGGGGATGATGTTTTTTTTTTAATTTTTTTTTCCTTTATATGTTTTATCTCCTTTAGATTTGATTATTATCTGATTACCTTTTCCTCCAATTCGATTCTACTGATGAATCTGTTCCACTGAATTGGATCTTTTGACGGAGGGAAATCGGATTGGCGAGAGCCTTTTTCTAGGTAGTTGGATAGCTGTTGAACGTCTTTTTCGTGTTTTATTTTTTGTTTGTATTATTATTTGGTTTAATATAAAAATAAAGATACTTTCTTTAAATTAACGCTACGTCATTCTCTTCCCTGGATCGCTTTAAAATATGCGATCGTTACTGACCTTCAAAATTGAACCCTTTGCCAGGCTATTTTTGCTTTCCAAACTTCTGATTCCATCGCCGGAACGAAATTATTGATCGTCGTATAAATTTTCAATAAATTAAATTATTTGATTGAATCTATTGATCTGACCTGCAGGGACTCCGAGCCGTCGCTGTGCATAAACGCAGACGGAGTTGAAACTGTCGCCACTAAAGGCAACAACCGCACTGGGAAAGCAAAGAAGAAAAAAAAAAGAAACTCTGATCGATTTAAAATAGAGGATTGGCGTCATATGTACTAATATGAGAAATTGAGTGAGAACTTCTCATATGTAAGCCACGAAGGAAAGCAGATAAAACAATTTGATACGTTTTCCATTGAGGTTTCAAATGATGATACAGTATCTGGAATTACCATCTGCTTTCTATTCGATCATGGATTAGATTACAATGATGCCAATTAATTGCATAAACAAAGCATCACTTTAACGTTCTCTTTAACTCCATGCGTATTATATCAAGTTGAGAATAAAATAAATGTCATATATATAAAAAAAAATAAATGTGTAGTTAGTTACTCCTGTTTCATACTTCAGAAATTCAAAGATCCCGAGTTCGATTCCTGATGATGCAAAATTTTTCAGTTTCCAGCTATTTTTCTCAGAGGTTGGGATTTTATAATTTTCGTAGGTTTTCTGATTTTAATAATTTCATAAACAAAATGAAAATTTACTTTAGAGGTTTTGGTTAGTAGTACGGAAACGATCATATTTTCTCGAATGCTATTAGTCTATGGTCCTTTACCTTTTATGGGAAAGAATTATTGTTCTGATGCTTGTATGCGGAGTTATCTAAAAAAAGATTCCTTATTAAGCGTACGATTTGAAGATCCATTTGGACAGAAAGTCTATAGTTACAAATTTATCCAAAAATCGACTTAGCTGTTAAAACATGATAAAGGGGCCAACACGAATGGACAGATGCGATGAGTATAACTTTTAATGAAAATCTCTAGAAATGTAATACACCGGTACTACTCTGACATGATACAAGATTTCATTTATGAAATAAAAGCATGAGTCATGCATATTTTTTGAATTGCCTTTTTTGTATTCGCTTATAAATTGATAAATAAAATCGTTCAGCGTACGATAATCTTTCTTCTTACAAAATAATGTGACCTTCTTTTGTGTGTGAATGGAAGAGGGAGACGATTTAATGCGAAAAGCAGAATTTAATGTACTTAATAGATGACAAGAATAATAAATGAAATATGAATATATAATAAATGGTCTTCGTGAACATAGGAGGAGCTTCCTACTACGAGCCGACTCTTCAGAACGAATGGTGTCGGGCATAGAAAATTTCACGTAGTCAATGTAATGGATTAAGGTTGAGCGGAGTATTTCACCAGGAAGAATTTGAAAACGGGAATCGGTTTAGTCGAGATCCTACTACATTGTAATCTGTATAGATCGAAGCTTTGATCGGCTGCAATATCCGTAGTAAGAAATCCCGAGATTAACTGGGAAAGCGCAATCTAGTTATAAAATTACTTTAAGATGCGAAATTAGAATAAAGCATGAGAGATGTTGTACTTACACATTGCTTATTCCATTGGTGTTGTACGCGCTACTTACAGATCAGGGAATATCCAAAGATAAAGCGATGATTGAAGTCGATACTCTTCGCTTGGTTAGAAGAACCCTGAAGTAATAATTGTGTGTAAACAAGCGGGGTAACACTAAAGCGCATTCGTGGAGATTCTGGAATGAAAGAAATAGTTCGGATACCTTTCTCCTGGAAACGGCGATCGTTGAATCCTCTCGAAGATTTGCGGGCCGACGCTGAAAGAGAAGGAAACTTGATTCTCCAAACAGCACGATTATTTCGAAAGGCTGCATTTCCCGGTGAAACGGCTGGACTATGAATAGGACAGATTAAAGAATTGTTAAAGCTCGATAAAGAATTGAAAGATTTTTAACTTCTACTTCCGAGAGCCTTTTGAATCTGTTCGCAAGAGCCGATTGGCACCAGAAATAGGCGACGTTGTCTAAAAGTAATCCTGAACGTTAGGGATGGCGCATTTGACTTTCATTTGATTTCCAGTCTATCTCTTGCTCCAGCCTGATGAAGCAAGCTAGCGAGCTCATTTATTTGTATAAAAAATGCTTTTCATTGGCTTTTCGTTTTCCCTAATTCGGCTGGCAAGCTTATTTAGGATTGAGAGATGCGAAGTGCATGCCCTATCCCGATCGGATACACAACATATATATCTTTTGATGTCTATTTATAAATTTTGTTTTTTGGGATAAAATTTCATTTAAGCTTCTTATATGTTTGGCTAATGGTAAGTCTTTCAGAGTACACTAACGAGTTAATAAGATATAATAGAAGAATATGAAGTTCAGCTGAAATACGAAGGAACATCGAAAAGTAACGAACAACAATTTTTTTATGGAATACTATTTTGGTCCGGATGTTCAAAGTTGACAAATTGATAGTTTGAATCTTTCGCTACAGACAGCAATGGCTTGATCAGGTGTCACTCTAACGGAAGAACTGATAACTGAGTAAAGATGGCACGTTTGCTATATAGATGTGAAGAACAGGTGTAGTCCGTTTTTGTGGGCCAAACGAAAAAATGCGAATGAAATCCACAGGGAAATGTTGGAGGTGTATGGTGGTAATTGTCTGGACCGTAAATCAGTCGATGTCCAGAGAATCAGCACAAAGCCAGATAGCATTAAAAATTGAGGAATTTAGGTGGGAGGTACTCAAACATCCACCCTACAGTCCAGACCTCGCACCATGAGACCTCTTCGGACCAAAGAAGAAATTTCTATTAGGCCAACGCTTTGTTTTATGGACGAGATATATTGAATCGGGTGCCACGATGAGAGAAATGCGTCGAGAGACTTGGTGCATATGTCGAGAAACAGGTAAACCCTGCAGCTTTCTTGTGCTATGTTTCATTTTTGCTTATTGTTAAAAATGTTGCCATAAAAAATTGTTGTGCATTACTTTTCGATCCTCCCTCGTATCTTAAATACTAGATAAAACAAAACCAAAAATCACCAATATTTGGATTCAAATAAAACCATAAATCATATTTTTGAGAGTATGAACGAACTTTTGGAAATTTTTTCTTCTCTTGTATGATAATACACTTAAATGAAGATGAGATTACCATAATCGTTGTTAAGATGAAGGTGCTTGGAATCCATTCACCACGTTTCCAGTAACTTTTCGGCATTTGCAGTTGCATGAAAATTGAAAAGGTTGGCCAGATAACGTGAAAAATCTACAAACTAAGTTCAGTCGATATTGTCACGTTCTTGAGCTAGGCTCAAAAATCTGTTTTATATGGCAGAATAAAATTTGTCGGTTTATTATTACACGTTTTGGAAAAGAAGCCTCTAGAAGTCCGACTTGCTAGCACCAGTGAACCAAAGTTTATAAAAATCACCTTGAGGAATAAATCCGGTCTCGCATCGGCTTTCACAAAAATATATTGAAAATTAAAAATGAGAAAAGGTTGTATGAAGTCTTTTGTTCTTCTGTGTACCCTCAGCTATTTACATAACACTTTTTTGTCTCCATGTTTGCCATCATTTCTTCTTTCTTCGAAAAGAGAAGACTGGTGTTGCTTTTTTTCATTTTCCTAGGTAGTCCCCGTTTTCTTTTTCTTTTTTTTTATCGTATCCTTATCTTTCACTTTCTTCGAGAACAACAAAGATTCTTCACTGAAAACTGTAAAGTGGAGAAAAAGGGAGAGGAAAGTAAGAGATCTAGTGGAAAAAAAGGCGGGGGGGGGAAAAAGAGGAAAAGGTAGGAGAACCGCGTGATGACGTAGTCTCTCATTTCCGGTCTCGTTCCCAAAGCTCCGTCGCTGATGAAATAGAACTCTCTCTTTTCATTGGCCTTTTTGACTCTTGCACTCCTTCTTCCATTCTCTTCTTCTCCGCCGTGGAGAAGAAGGGCTTACAAGAGATTACATCCGAACTAGAGGCGCTTCTTCTCTGGGTCTTATCCTTTCGTCCTTCCCTCTTTTCTTTTCTTCCCTTCATTCCTTTTTTTTATACCCCCCAAGTTTAAAAGTTAAAATTACCTTTTCTCTGTCTGCTGGAGGGGTGAGAAAGAGGCGGTGCCCCTCTTTCCCTCATTTGACTGCTGCATTATCCGTTCTAATAAAGCCCCATTTCGATGGCCCTTGAGTTAAACGATGACCCTGCCCGTCGCCCTCCAGATCAGGAATTTTAATTTTCCTCTTGAGATGGAAAGGAACGACCAAAGGGCCCTAACTTTTCTCTTAAAGGAAAGGAGGAGGGGAGAAAAAAGAATGACGGGGGGAAAGGGTAGGGGAAAAGAAAGAAACGCCTCTCTTTCTTCAGAGCTAAATTTGCCTACTCTTGGAAATTCCTTCAGGAAGAAATGCGTACCTCTTTGAGGGAAATCTCCTCCCAGAAAGGAAAATGAAACATGAGGAATGGTGGTAGTAAATCGGACTGCATTTGTTTTCAAAAGTACAGGCAACTTTTCTTTTAGGATGTACTTGATTTTCTTGAGCTTTAATGTGTTGTTTCAGAATTACTCTCTTTTATAAAGCATAAATGTGCTCAATTACTTTATGCTACAAAGAAAGTAGTGTACAAACGCTAATTTGTTATTAAGTTGATTGCACTGCTTTCTGAATAAATTTTAAGTAATAAAGGGAAAAATTACCTAATTGTTTTTAATTAGAAAAATTAGTATTTAAATTAAATGTAAGCTCACTTTGGCCACTGTAAGCTAAATTTGGTCACTCACTTTCTCGCACTTGAGGATAAGAATATTAATATAATTTCAATTTAATATAATTTAATATTATAGAATGAGTATAAAGTTACGAAAAATCATTCTTACAAATTCCTTTTCAATGGTACATATACAACTTTATTTCATAAATTCTTATATATTACCGCTGTAAACTTTGATGCATTTGTACAACAAATGCAGGAAGAATGAGTACGGAAACATTTAGGATATCTTGTAGATAGAAACATGAAAGTTGTTAGACTGATTCTAATAAAGACTTTTCCAAACAAAACTTTCTTTTTGTTAGCATTTGGTGCGATCTAACGTACAATAAGGTTATTGGACTTTTCTTTTTAACTGAGCCTAACAGTTACGTAGACATATTGTAGCTTTACATTGTCACGGGAATCACAATATCAAGGAAAACTGTGTACTGACAAATTCATCAGATAAGAAGACCAACTACCTGCATCCCAGTTACCCCTGCGAAGAAGTGGCCGTCTAAGTTGTGCAGACAGCATCAATGGACCTGTTATACTTTCAGTGTTTTTTCCTTCCAAGTTCAGTTTAAGTACATACTCTCGACGAGAAAGTCTGGAACTCGAAATCTCCCTTTCAACATCAGCGAGACGCCGGATTGGTCAACGATGCAGGGACAACATTTTATAGCCGCAGGCAGGAGTCTTTGGTCCGAAGTTCATTTTTATGGACAATAATGGCTTGTCTACAACGGGCTATTTTGGTCGATGAATTTCTCGAAGTTGAAGATGCTCATTCAGTGGATGGAGTGATCAGTTAGATCTGCAGACTTCAATCCGAGTATACCTTGGGAAGGCCGCCAATAGCAGCACGAAATCCCCCATCGCAGAAACCTCCAGCGCTAAAAAGAGCTCTTATGGGGAAGTGGAATTCACTGTCCCAAAATTTCGTCAACACCTTTATAGCAGCAGCAGAATGATCATACACCTCATTAACCCCCTCCATGGGCTGCTGCAATGTTCTGAAATATTTCTGTTTTGTAGTGTTTTGTAATGCATCGTTGTTTTTCTGTATCAAGTTTCATTGAAGTTCGTTGTTTACTTCGTCTTTATTTTGTGCTTATCAGTTTAACTAAGGACACCAGTGAAAAATGAAAATTAAAATCGTTTGGTTTGCTGTCTACATCGGCTATCTGGCTTCGACTGACATTCCAAATCTTTCCACACTAATTTTAAATAATTGAAACCTACCGTAATAAATTCTCAAACTGTCCAAATTCTTTTAAAATATTTAATTATGAACCCATTGCTTTCTTGCTTGGGGTCTTTAACAGTTAATGGATTCGAATAATTCATCCGGAAGAATATAAGATATGAAGATAAAATTATAAAAAAAAAATAAAAATAAAAAAAAAATAAAAAAAAAAGAATGAAGGGTGAATTCCAATTTTCTGAGAGAATAAGAAAAAAAATTCGAGTCTCTTTTTAAAAAATTGCATCATAAGTTTACAAGGGAAAGCCAGACGAAGCTCTTTTAGAATTCTGCTCATGATGGCGAGTGAAAATTTCACTTATAAAACGGGGAAAAAAAGAATTCTTTATAATTCTTGAATCGTAGCCCACAAAATATTAAAAAAAAAATCGACATCCTATGAAGCGCTCGTTTTTAATATAAAATTCTTAGCAACTAGCTTATATTGTAAAAGTTTTAAAGTATTTTTCAAACATTCTATATATTCTGTCATGCTTATTTGTCCTGTTTGAGTATTTTTTTTAAAAAAATTTTGTATTGTTTGTAATGTATGAAACTTTTTAAAGATATAGAGCGCCAATAAAGATCTGTATGATGTTAACTGATTAATCAATGTTATTGTTTTTCTATTATCTTCTTCCTCTCATTATAAATATTCCTTTCGGCTTTAATCAGGAATATTAATTACAACCTTGTCGGCAAATGTTAAAACGCACGGAAATTTCAATGATTTACGTTATTAAGAAGATTTCTGATCTATAATCGATAGTCGTTTTGAAACTATTTGCTGTCAATTTGTTTCGACGAAATTTATTGCCACAGTCTGGACGGCAATAAATTCGACAATTAATCTAGCCCATCCATCCGTAGAAATGAGTTTATTTTTAAACATCCGTCGTTTAATAAATTATCGAAACCCCGCCATCGAAGCGAATCGACTCAATGGGAAGAAGAAATAGTACAGAAATTCAGCGAACGACAAAGTAACATTTTTATTAATTATTATTTCATTTTTGTCACGGGAGTTTGGTGTCTACGAATTTTTGTCGTTGCCTGATTGGCTGCGATTCATTTGGCCGCGGGTCGACTCTTATCGTCGTCGGTCATCGGGGACTCGGAGGTTCCCGCCACTTAATGCATGTCAATCGGCCGGACTGTCGCCTGTCATCTCCGCTCACCTCGTGCTTCACCCGGGGATTTATCATCGCCAATCAGAGCCAATCTTGTCAATCAACGGAAGACAGGTTCCGTCAACAACGGGTTTCAACCCTTTTGTCTACGTGGATCCTCCCTCCCAAACCTCCATTAAAAATGTCCACGATTCATATTTAATTCATTAAACCATTGCGGCTTATAATTGCTTCGATCTATTCTGAGGCTGTTCCATTAACGGTGGCTAAAACGTATTTTATCAGTATTAATAAAAGGGGGGGAAAAACGGATCAAATGATATAGAGATTTTTTTTAATGAATTTAAAGGGGAAGCAGATGCAAATTTAAAAATGTTTATGCATGATTGATAAAAGCAATTTCAAGTAATGTTTTTCGAAATGAAGGGTCATCTAAATTTGTTACCTAAAAATAGCATTTAATAATTCATTCTATTTATATATACACGGTGACGCACTAAATGTCTTGCATTGGAAATGGTTTATAAACATGTTAATATACCAAATATTCCTTAACAATTGGTATCACAAAACTCACTGGAATGTGCATGGTTAGGCAATATATTGTATGTATTTAGTATCTCACTTGTATGACCTCTTCAAGACGAATCCTCATGTATGTGGGCCACTTTACGGCACAATTCCTCTGCCAGTCTCTGGAAAAAAATTTCACGATGTCCGCTCGCAGTTGCATTACATTTTCTGGTTTATCGTGGTAGACTTTCTCGTTCAAATGTGTCCCACAAGATAATCGTGGTTGCAGGGATTAATATCAGGGCTGTGCGGCGGCCACAATGAAGAGTCCTGAAAGAAAATTACCAATGAAGACATACAGCAAATGTTGTTCTGGATTTCTTGCTTAAACATTTTGGACTCTGTGTGGCGTCCCATCGATAACCAGCACGGTTCCTGGATAGTTCAATGTGGTCCCCTACACGTTTATTAGACTTCTTTGGGGGGCATCTGAAGGGAAAAGTTTATCGGAATAAACCACAAAATGCAATGAAACTACGAATGACCATCGTGACTTTTTTCGTAGAGATTAACAGAGGAATTGATCGTAAAATGGTCACAAAAATGAGGGTTCGTTTCGATGAAGTTACATGTATACGCCATTTTGAAGAAGGTGGGCATATTGAACATGACCTGGACACTGGCTAGCCATGCACATTCCAATAAGTATTGTAATACCAACTGTAATGGAATATTTGGTAGATTAAAAATTTTATAAGCCATTTTCATTATGATATTTCTTGTGCCACCCTTTTACAAAGTATAAAGGAAATTCCCGAAACAGTCGGATAACTTTAGAACAAAAGGTGCTAGATTCATAAAAGTCAGGTTATCTGTAGGAAAGTGTCCGTGCGCGATTGAATAAAAGTATTCCCTGATAGTACAGTATAAGCGCTGAGAAGTTACGAAAACTACTTTTTTAACCATTATAGATAGAAAAAAATTTCAGTTTCAAAGTTGTAGAGCGTCACCGATTTAGTATAGTAGAAATCCACTCTTTGCATAAAGAAAATAAAAGCATAAAACTCGTAAATCTTCGTCATTTTCCATTTTGTAACATTTGGCGGCCTACACTTTAAATTTTGTGATACAGCGCGAACTTCGAAAATAAGTCACAAATTCTTAAAATATTCTTATTTACAAGTATTTAATGTTGTTTTAGGTAACTAATTTAGAATAACTCAGAATATAGTAAAAGATAAACTTACTAAAAAATTACTTAAAAATAAAATTGTCTAATTTGAATAAAGAATATTAAACTATTTTTAAGGATCATCATCACTTGTTTATTCCAAAGTTCACTTGAAAACTTACAGCATCCTAAATTGATATGGAAATATTAAGTGGCATAATCTAGAGAGTCCTCGGATATTAAGATGCGAGCCCAAATGCTATTAAGTTTGGGCCTTCCAAAGTCTCTTAGCCCAAGGTCTCCAGTTGCCTTAATCCGGCACTGCTTATTAAATGTTTTAAAGTGCAAAATAATTGTAAAGCCTCCTTGTCCGAAATAACGTGGAGGGATCGCATTTTCTGACAACAAATGAACACAGAATTCATTTTAAAGGAACTCGAGGGGAAATACTGAAATTGATGTGCGTTGTGCCATGTTCTTTTGTTTGGACTAACAGTAAGTGGCAGAATCTGGTGCTTCCATTCATGTCTTAACAAGGACATACTAAGCAGCCCTAAGCAGAAAGCTTACGCAAAATTTCTGATACAAGGCAGAATGATTGCTGGAAATGTCATGTTGTTTGTATTAATGTCTTATTATACAGAGATCAATTCTATTAGAACTGTTCGTGATTTTTATTCTTTTTTAGGATGAATCTTAAAGCTTGTAATTTTGAAACCTTATTCATTTTCTGATTTTAAATTCTTCCATTTTTCATTTTTTTTTTGTATTTTAAAGAAGCATATTCTTAAATTTGGATTAAAAAATAAAATTTTATTATCCATACTTAATAAATTTATTGTTCACTGAAAAAATGATTTGTAGTGCTTTGCTCCTAAACTCTTGCCAATATCAACCAATATCATGCCGCGTTTAATCGGATTTGTTGATTTATTTTTTTTTTTAAAGAAATAGGAACATGAATGTATCCAGGAAATATTCTGCTGTACTGGTTATTGAATTCAGCTAATTACATTTTAATTTGTTACGTAATTAGTGGCCATTCATCTTAATCGTCATCTGGGGCCATATATATTTTGGGAGCCCGACAATTGGGTGGATGACAATTCGGTGGACGACATTTGGGTGAACGACAATTCGGTGGACGCGACAATTGGGTGAACGTCAATTCGGTGGACGCGACAATTCGGTGAACGACGATTCGGTGGACGACGATTCGGTGGACGTCAATTGGGTGGACGACGATTCGGTGAACGACGATTCGGTGAACGTCAATTCGGTGGACGTCAATTGGGTGGACGCGACATTTGGGTGA
>JAHWFO010009480.1:683620-723225 GCA_023313115.1 Rhysida immarginata | reverse complement strand
CCACCCAATTGTCGCGTCCACCCAATTGACGTCCACCCAATTGTCGCATCCACCCAATTGTCGCGTCCACCCAATTGACGTCCAGCCAATTGTCGCGTCCACCCAATTGACGTCCACCCAATTGTCGCGTCCACCCAATTGACGTCCACCCAATTGTCGCGTCCACCGAATTGTCGTTCACCCAAATGTCGCGTCCACCCAATTGACGTCCACCGAATTGACGTTCACCGAATCGTCGTTCACCGAATCGTCGTCCACCCAATTGACGTCCACCGAATCGTCGTCCACCGAATCGTCGTTCACCGAATTGTCGCGTCCACCGAATTGACGTTCACCCAATTGTCGCGTCCACCCAAATGTCGTTCACCCAATTGTCGTTCACCCAATTGTCGTCCACCCAATTGTCATCCACCCAATTGTCGTAGACCCATATATTTTAACGTGAATGTTCATTGCTATAATTGCGATAGACATTAACGAAGACCAAATAGATTCTCGCGTGTGGGTTAATGTGTTGGATTAATTTGAAAGCGCTATATTAAAGAGTATATGGCCCTTAAATTTTCTTAAATTACTTTCATTACAAAAAATAATTTGTAATAAATAAATAAATAAATAAATAAAAAAAGTGAGGGGGAGGGGGCGGAGAGAAGGGAGTGAGAACCGGTTGGCGCTTCCTTGTTTGTGGTCACCCTTGCATTGTCCGTAATGATCCAAGTTTTAGCGAGGAAATTGTCTTAATTTTATTGCGGCCTTGTCGCCTCTTTTTCCTCATAAATTTTAAACTGAAAACTTGAGCGCTGGATGTCACTAGGAGTTTTAGCGGAAAAATTGTGTAAAGTTTTGCCTCGCACGAATTGGGTTTCCACAAGCAGTCGTAATGAGGGAGGACGGGGTTGTTAGCGGCAACGTCACCGATTGTTTTGCAGCGTCGTGAGGCGTGGGCGTCAGAGGGTGTCCAGTGGCACCCAATTAACCGGCGCCGACCGCCTAATGAACTCAAGCGGCGACGGAGGAGCGGCTTAATTGCGAGCGCCGCTGTCGTTAGGAGGAGCGGCAGACAACCTCTAAACGCGACCGCAGTCGTAGGAACACCTGCGACCGTTGATGAAGGAAACGACGATGACGACGACGAACGACGACGACGACGAAGACAACGACGTCCACCCACGGCGCTAATGAACAAAGTTACTTCATTACGATTGATGTCACACTGCCTTTAACCTTCTTGACCTATCACTGCTTTTAATAAACTGTTTCTGCTTTCTATTTCTGTTCTTGCTTGACACATCCCAGCTAGTGGCTTACATCAATAATAATAATAATAATAATAATAATAATAATAATAATAACAACCCATACTTACACAAAACCTTACAGAAAGCAAAAATCCTAGACACTTGTCACATAGTAAGGAAATTCCTGGGCCCACACATTAATACTTCCACAAACGTAATTTTTTCCTTCCTTGCATTTGAGCTCCCTTGGGTTGGCCCTCTCTTGGATCCGTCTCTGAGACTTGGCTTTCATACTTGATCCGAGTTTGGTTTTTCCGCAACAATAATAATATTAATTCACAAAATCCTGACAAACCCACACGAATATCAATGACACTATAACTTAAACATGTGCCATATCAATGCTTCTATGACACTATAACTTTTCCCCTTATTTCACTTGAACCTCCTAGAGATTTAGCTACCGGACTTGGTCCGAGTTTGTCTTTCCAAAACAACAACAATACTTAGAAGAAAGTAGCGGAAGCCTTGAATTCATCTATTTTCCCCCTTTTATCCGCATTTTTAAACTCCATTTTTTTAATACAAAAAATTGACTTTCCCTATCGTAATATGTTGTCATTAGAAAACGTTGAACTTCTATGGACCATGTGACTCCGACCCCAATGGGACAATCTGGCCCAAACTTCATAGTAAGGTAAATGTTGCCTAGAGGAATCGGTATACTGAATTTCACTCTTTTACATACATATATACCATACTCCCCTCTAATTCCACCCTCGTAACTCCGAACCCAGTGGACCAATCAGAACCAACTAGATAGTGAACTAGGATATGCCCTTGGTAAGCTACATTCCGAATTTCAATCTAAGTCAAAAAAATGTAGAAAACATGAAGGAGACGACGGACATTGTAAAATCAGTAAGTAGTTCCATTCTTCCGCTACTTAATAATGCCATAAGAAAATTCTTACGCGAAGATATCAGTTCTTTCACCCATATCATCGTTACCATCATCTCCACTGCAGAATGAGGTCGTCTCCAATAGTTTTTTCTGTGCACGGAGAAAGCATGGTTAATTTAAAGGAAAATTGGTCAGTAAGCCTCCAATTGAAGGCTTCCACCCGTATACGTATGTTAGATCGTGTAACACAGATTTTTTTAGAAATAATTTTCATATTTTCGATTCTCTTTTCATAATTGGCTTAACGACTTGAATTTTGGGATGGTTTCTTGGGTAAAACCGAGAATAATCCATTTGTCTTGGCCTTTTTATTAGTTCGGTCTTATGGAAATTTTCAATAGACCGAAAGCACGCTCCTCCACATATGAATTTAACCGCTATTATATAACGGAATAAGGTTTAAAATTTTAATTTATTCCTTAGGGTAATGTAACGGGTTCTTATGTAATTCTTTTTTCTCACGGACGTGTACATTTTTTTTTGTTCATTTTCCTCACTTCCGATTGAATAGGAGAGAGTCACATGTAGTGGTGAGGTGGTGGGTGTACGGCTGGCGTGCGCCTGGGTGTGTCCCCCATTCTCCTCACAACAAAAGGGATTTATCGTCTTTATAGTGGAAGGGAAGGGAGTTTCCCCAATCAACAGTCCGGCGGAGGAGCTGTAGTGGCGCTGCGATCCATTTTGTGCCACTTTGTTCTTGTCGTTTCATCGCCTGGGAACAATAGACTCGAATCGAATGACGGAAAACTCTCCGATCACAACGCCACCCGTGAGAGGAGAGGGGAGGGACACTCGCTGCACCACGTGATCGTCCGAAGTGAGAAAGGAGGGAGAAATCACGTGACGAATTTCTCCCACGACTCTAATGTGGTTTGTTTTATCCCCGAGGTAGGAGCATTTTCGAAAAATAGACTCACTCAAGGAAAAAAAAAATGGCGGGTCTACTTTGTTCTCCCGCTCCCCTCTAATCCATCTACCCGTCTGTAATGTTCCAACTGCGAGCGCTACTGCAATCAATCGCAGTATCAAGGGGAAGTGAGAAAACAATGATTTTTCTTTTTTATCCTAATCAATAAATTGGGGTTAATCAGCGTGTCATTGATCTTAAAAAAAATTCGAGAGGATGAGTCTTATTTTTGTGTTTATTACAGAGATACTACGTCGCTAAAGTATTCTCCGCTTTTATATTGTTCCAGAATAATTATATTAAAAAGAAGTGATTATTCATTTTTACTTTTTTATCGAAAGTACTTCTGGTTAAATCATTATTACACTATAGCTATTAAAAATAATTATTAACAACGTTCCGCTCAACGAGGTTCAGTTTGTTTGGCTTTTTTTTCATGTAAATTTTTAAGGTGTTAACATTGCTGAGAAAGAAGGTGACGAGAAGAGACACTAGCAAATCCTTGCACCGACTTATTGCATGATTTTTTTAACTGCAAAATCAATTATTGACTTCTGTTTAGAATTGTTCGTTTATTAGCCAACCGCCATTTCATCAAAATTAAAATATACGGACGAACAGAAAACAGACGTCTAATTGGGTAGGCGGTCTAGAATCTTATGAAGTATTGAAATGATTACGTTAGTTTCACGGTTTAAATGAATATTACTGCGTAACATCATCCTCCCCCATAGTCCGACGACTTCATTCTACTTAGTCGCTTCAAGAAGTAAAAGTAAATTTGAGAGGCACACTCCCAACTATATAAGTATTAAATGATGACGTTTCTTCCAAAAGTTCGTGGACTGAAATCACTATTTGGAGTCCGAGTCATTAGGAATTTGGTGTGGGTTTCTTTTTCGAAATAGCGACTGTCATGCTCTATAAACCGTTTCCAACGATGCACTAGCTTCTCAATTTCATTCCGGACCCGTGCTAAACTTCCTTCCTCTTAACTCTTAATTAAGTTTTGGAAAAGCCTAGAAATCGCATTCTGGGCTGCATGGAGAATTGCCTGTAGACTGTCCATCAGTTTTCTCCAAAGCCTCCATAGCCTGTCATGCTACCTGTGGCCTAGCGTTATCTTGAAGGAAAAACCTTTTTTGTTGCGAATCGCTCTCTTCGACTGAATTTGCAAAAGATTAGCTTGGTAATCTCCATTTACAGTTGTTCCTCTGCTTTCTCAATGTTTCCACGTATGTTGATGGGCGCCAACTTCTCCGCACATACGATTGCTTTCTTAAAATGCCTCCACCATTTGAATACGGCCGATCTGCTCATTGCTTCTTCATCGTACGCTTGTTTGATCATCTAGATTCTGGATCGTTTCCTGGCCATTTTTGCGTTACTTTGTTTGATTATTAGCGGTATCCTTCTTATCCGCCATTGTAATGCACATGTAGTTCAACTTTTATAATGAGCGTTGGCTTTACTCACAACGTACGCCAGAAGCGACAATCGCAGAATCGCTTCCACAAAATCGACGCAAATATCTTGGTCGCGACGCCCCATCACATCCCAAATATTTTCTTCAGATGCTGACATTCTGGAGATCTGGTTGGTCAAAGATCTCCGAGCAACCTGATCTATCGCAAGCACTTAACCGGCTATTAAACGAAATGTCATTAAGTTCATGCTGTCGGACCATGTGACAGTAAGAGCGGGGTACTGCACTTATCGGGTCATGTCCAGACACATTTGCGAAACTTTGATCATTGGCATATTCTGTCGAAAGGTGAAATTTCGTAACGATTGGTTCATTTATTTGGGGTGCGTCGATCTTTTTATTAAGGACTTTGTATTTCTTTAATCTTTTACTCTAGCAGCCCATTAAAAATACAATACAAGGTGATCCGAAAGTCTCTCCGTGATAAAGAAAATTTAATAAAACAAAAACTATGTTAGATATATACATACAGATTTTTGTATTATCTTCTTCATCTTAGAAAGTCCTTTAGGTGGTACGTTAGGAGCCAAAACGCTATAGGTGGCGCTAACATCGGCTATGTCGAAATGGCGTCTTTGAACGAGTACCTTAATACGAAGAATACCAGTCATGGATAATTTTCTAACAGGATGGTGCGCTGCCACACTTGGCATTTTCTGTGCGGGCATTCCTGAATTCAACGTTTCCCAACCGATGGTTTGAAAGAGATGGTCCTCCACGTTCTCCAGACATTTTTCTCTTAGACTTTTTTCTGTGGGGATATATTAAAGATGAAGCGTTTTCTGCACTGGTTCCCAATATGTACATGTTGCTGCCGAGAATAACGGATGCGTTAATGTCGGTAACAGGAAACATACTCGCGAATACTTGGAGAGAAATTGAAACATGTTGAAGCATTGGCGAACAGATTTTTTGGTAGGGGAATCGAACAACCTTGTGCGAACATTTTCGACAACTTCGGCCATTCGAACACGAGCTTCGCTCCTGCCTTTTTTCTTACCTTTAACACATCCAGTGGCACGAAATTGCTTGACAAAATCCATAAGGATATGAAAAAAACTTTCTTCCGAGATGAAGAAGAAAATTTAAAAAAATAAGCAAACTATTTCTCTGTATAACATTGTTTTTGTTTTATTAAATTTTTATTTTCAGGGAGAATTTTTCTGATCCTCCTGTATAAACTATCTTGGGAAGAGCTCTTCAATAGATCATTATAAAACTAAATAAAATTTTAAAAACAATGGTTCTGGGAAACTGAGCAATTATTTTGAAACTCCATGACAACGACTCTTCTATCCTCTAATGCCATGCTTCTCAAACTTTTTTAAACAAGTACCACTCCATGAGTTGACTGGTAAACGGAAATACCACTGTCAATGAATCGTTAATTTACGTCTGTGTGATTTTGAAGAAAAAATACCATACGAGTACCACTTGGCACGGCTTGAAGTACCACCAGTGGTACGGGTATCACAGTTTGAGAAGCATGGCCCTAAAGCATCTTACAATTCGATCTTCGTTTTATTCTTCACCGCCCAGAGTATTTCCTCTTTAAATGAATTCATTACAAGTTGAAGGAAGGATGGAATAAAAGAAATAAAAGAGAGTTTTGAAAATTTTAGACGTTTACAGTCTCCTCCGTCGTTCCTTTATTATGCTCATGGGAGTGCCTGCGAAGATAAAAAGAAATTATAATAATGATATTTAATAAAAAAAAATAATATTAACAATGAAGGTAAGACGATTCTCTCGAGACCGTCGCTAATGAGTCGAAGGAAATTTATACGACGAAGAATTTGTTGAAGACATACTTTCGACCTGATCAAACTTGTGCATCATTTCTTGAATCTCTAAGAGGCAACTTCTCTATGGTAATAGTTAAAAAAGAAAAAAAAAATTTAATGTTATAGGCACTAATCGTAGCGTAAAATTTAGACTAGGACACTGCACTAAATGTCGAGCTAAAGTTGCTTATCTTTTCGAACGATCATTTTCTTTTAGTGAGAGTGAGTGGGAGGGATGCTCTTTACTTTCCTCGCCTCATACTTTCTGCATGTTGCGAGCCAACCAGGCAAATTAACACCAACGCTAAGTGAACGAACGACCAAGATAGAGAAGGAATGGGGGGGGCGCCCCGGGGCCGTGGATGAATCTATTAATTATTCCTGGCGAAGCTAGCGATGAAGTCATCTCCCGTGGTACCTTTTGGCCCCTCCCAAGCCACTTGGCTCTCGTTTCAATTCCATGCATTTCATGAATATTAATATCGATGGTTGAGTGAGATTCCGCCGTCGCTGGAAACATTCACAAGTGACGTCGTTGTCGTCGCTGAGCGAATTAATACTGCATCCGTGTGAGAGACGACGCCGAAGGAGGAAAGGGGGGAAAAAATTCTCATTATTGAATAAAGAGAAAAATTAAGAAAACACCAACAGCCCACTTTGCTTAGATTATTTTGTGCAATGGAGATGAAGTGAAAGAGCGAAAGAGATGTTTAATCCCATTAACGAGGTAATTTATACTCCGTTATCTTTAGATAACTCATTGGATTTTTTTCCTTCACTTAATTTTTGGTGCTCCTCCTCCTCCTTTCATACTCCCGTGAAGCACGTGTCTTGAATCAATTAATATTGGTGCTTCTAAGAAGGGCCATATTGTATTATCGGGAACGGCAGAGCAGTTTAGAGAAAGGAGCACAGTCATCCTAATGTCGTTGCTGGTGGAGCAAGCAAACTTCGAGAGTGAGCAAGGCGTGTAATTTATAGCCATCCATGGCCATGCTGAGAGTAAATTAGAAATTTAAATTTATACACCTTCTGCTGTGTATTTTTGAATGAATTTGTGTCTTAAGTGTAGCCGTTTTAGTGTGGTCTTTATGAAGCCATTTTCGAGAGGAAAATTTTGTTTACAACTCCGTCACTCACAAATCAGCCAAATGTGCTTGATACGACCCAGCTGTTGATATTTCCTTAATGGACAGTAAAGTATAGAATCCCTGTTCCTATTCAAGAAGTTCGTCTTTACTTTTGTATGGCTAATTAACTGACTTGGTTTGTCGTGACCATTCAAAGGCACGCAATGTTTTTCAGTGGATTCCTTGTGGATTTCGTTAAAACTATCAAATCCGATTTGGATTCTTTATGATTACTGATTTGAGTAATTAGAAACTGATAGCATCAATGATTTCAGTGCGATAATCCATTGATTCAGAAATTGAAAAAAAAATAAATAAATAAAATTAGTAAAAAATAATTTTATTTTCTGAAAAGATCAAACGTTAATATCGTTTTATAAGACATTACAGTTTATGCGAATTGTCCAGTAAAGCTCTTATTAGAATTTTTTGTCAGTCTCGTTGAAAAGACATCTAAGTTTACAGCAAAAGTTTTCAAAATGTTTCCTGAATGAATTTTCTACTACAGTAGTTGTTTGCTAACGTTTGCATTCTTGAGTTCTTTAGTTCATATCTTAAACATGTTAGAAGTGCCTTCTGCACATCGTTGTCATTTGCCAAAGACCGAGATGAGCCGTGTGAACATCAAACATTTGAGCTTAGATAAAAGTTTCCTGCAGTCTTGCATTGTCTTGTTACAAGGCTGCGAAGTGTGAAGTTTCGTGTTATCATTCAGAGTTCTTACTTCCACTTGGGCATCTTCAGGACACAGATGGACGGAAATGATTTCACTTATTTGTTAACTTTTAATGAAATTAAAATATAGTCTTATGAAAGAAATAAAAAATGTAATCATTTCATAAAAAAATAACATTTTTGCTGGTTATCCTTTCAAATTCTCTTTTCTCGCATACTAAAACAAACTCACGAAACTTCAGTTCTTTCCACTGTTCCTTTCTTTTGGTTTGAACTGATAATGAGCTTTGGTATTGCTTCCTAGAACGAGACAGTAACTATTAAAATAAAGTTATAAGAATTATTTAAAAAGAAATTACTAACAAGAACATGTTAAACATTGAAAAATTCGGTCCCTTTAACCAGCAAAATCGCAACATTTGAGTAATTCTTTAACTTTCACCATTACAATCCATTATAGAGCTTTTCTCAGGAGTTATATCTTCACGTTTATGGCATCTTTCATCTCGAACCATCTGTTAATTCGTCACACATCTCCAGTGATGTGTAGACCATTAATGTTGATATTCTTTAGACCAGAACGATATTGCATGAGCGAACGCGTAAACGAAATGATTGGGGCGTAACGCTACTTGTGAAGTTGCAAAATTGCTGAAGACCTAGAATTCGTAGGGTTTCAGCTATTTTAAGAATTCCTTTTTTTTGCTTCATCCTGAAAGTGCTGTATTTCTTGCGTTGATCGATGTTTGCGATATTGAGAGAATGAGTCCTATTTTTCGACTTCTTCCTTGAATGATTCCAAGAGGATTTGAAATCACAGTTGTAAGGTTTTGAAGTCTTGCCCACGGCGTTGCTTTAATGCTGCAGACTTCTTTTAATATTCTCGTTGAAGGAATATACTTTATAAATATGAATTATTGATTTAAGGAGTTTAAATGATTAATTTAAATTTAAAATGAGTTTAGTCTCCTTATAATGGGGAAAATCGTGAAATAATAAAAACAAAATTAAAATTAAAGTCACCAATCTTGAAGAAACTTGGGAGATGAAAGAAAACTCAAGGATGTAGTCTATTGAAGATGTTGTTGATGGTAGAAATAAAACCAGTCTGTTGAGGATGTAGATGAAGTTCTTGTGCAGATAATGTTGATAGGGGAAAACGATAATCTTGATAGGGGAGACTAAACTCATTTTAAATTTAAAAAAATATACTTTATAAAATTCATCAGATATTTTCTCTTGCCATTGATTTCGCACATTCTTCTAAGCCCATTTTCTAGCTTCTTTTCTCTTTTTATTTGATCCCATTCCTTGTGCTATCGGATTTAAACGGAACTTTCTTCTTGAAGGCTTCTTGGGATTTCATCACTCTTAATGTGTTGACACAACATGCGTATAACGGTTTTTTTCTTTTGCGATTCACGTAAAATCTATTGGTTTCGAACTCATTGCGATGAAAATTACAACGTTTGAATCCAGAATGTGTTTCTCGATAGAGGCTATCGTATCCCTTTGGGTTTCGTTTGTGGAGAGAAGGCACGTCCCCTTTCGGTGACAAACGGCGTCGCACCCGACCGACTGCCACTAATTTCATCAAGAGAAGAGGGTGGCTATTATTGGTATCCATTCAGCTTCGTCCGGTGCAATGTCTTTTTGAACTGTTCCGCCGAGCAGCACGTGCGGAATTAATTGCATTGACGTCACAATGGTTGTGCAAATTACTTTAATTGGCGCCGACCACTGTACGCGCCGGCGAGAAATCTTTGAAGGGCTTTAAGCGAGGCCTGTCTCATCCGAGAAAATATTAAATGGCTTGAACGAGGAACCGGCAATTCCTCCTGAAAATGCCAGTTGATCTTGTAAAAGTCGAATAATTTCTTGGCGTTTAAAGAACGTGCTCCTGTCGGCGTCGATGTCGCTCCGAGCATACAAGGCTCCACCGACGGTGCAACCAACACTTAAATTAAAATTTTAATACATTCGCTACTTTGATTAGAGAAATTCTTGTTTTTTTCTTTACTTTAAAAAGTCCTTCCAAAATAAAGTGAATACGTTTTAGAATGGAATAAAGGAGACATTAAAAACTATGCAAAATTTTGTTTTTACAAATTGCTTTATTGTGAACTCTTACTCATCTGTTACTAAATATCTTTTGATAATGCAATACGTCTTATTAAAGATAAACAAATTACCTGAGGGTTTGTATTAAAACTTTACAAATGTGAAATATAATAAGAAGAAATGTAACCTCTTAATGTGTTGTAGATAATCTTGGATTTGACGGAAAAACTGTTGTATGCATTTTATTGCCATTACATTGTCGTCTATCGATTTAATGGGAAAACGTGAGTTACGAACTCGATTGCAAAGCTATCTCCTGGGAAATATTTGTGAACTAACTGGTGAGCTGCGCTATCGTTTGTAGAAGCTGCTGCGCCTCTTAGCAAGGTTTCCGTGTAAAATGGAAAAGAATAATTCATTGGATGAAAGATGTGATGTTAGTGGCGGACGTGCAAATCGTCGACGAGAAGAAATTAATGAAACTGAGAAGGAAGGAGGAAAAGAAAAATGTTGATTAGCTAGAAAAGACGGAGGGGAAAACAAATGACAGGAAATCGGCGACACACTGCACTACATCAACGAAAATGGCGACTATGGATTTTATAAAAATCCGAAAAGCATGCATTTTTACATCGGCGATACTTTATAACTGAATCTTTGCTACTAGAAAGACAATATACGAGTATGCTTCTATTGCTGGTCATATATAACTGCATACATTTCACATGCTAAACTAAATATTGAATTATGATTTCGCAAAAATTAATGTATATTAATTTCAAGTAAATTTTTATCTCTGCTCGAAATTATTTAATTTTCACTTTTTTCTTTCATTTACTCTCATAATGTTTGATATTTCGATATTATACATGTAGAGGAAAAGATGGTGATGTGGCCCCTCCCCAATGTTGTTTTTTTTGTAATAAAAAAAAAGTAGAAGCTATCCTAAAACTAGGTACTATAGCGCAAAGAGTGTGGTATTTTCTTGGCATGAAGTACTATTTTTTGAAATAAATAAAATGCTCAAAATTTTTGAATAATCGGATGTTTTTTTGGTTTTTTTTTTTGGTCAATCCAAACAGATCAGATGTGGTCAAGTGTAGGTATTATGGTCCCCCTAGGGAATGTATGGAAAAATAATGTTACTAAAGAATAAAATCAACATTCAATAGTCAAAACATTAAAATTATTAATTAATAATACATAACTATTATCTAGCAATGAAACTAGACAAATTTTCTCTGAACTAAAATAAACATAAATGCTATTTCTGCTATAAAAAACTAAAAATTAACAATTCAAAATAATTAAAGTTTAATTCTTGCAGAAGGATACTCCGCGTTTGCATTATTTTATCCTTCTGGTCCGGCTATCGTTTTCTTTTGCTGCTATCGTAGAAGATGCCATTAGCGTTCATTTTTTCAGGCATTCTGTTCAGGTTAAGGGCATCTTCCGATTCGGAATCATCTTCTATAATTTCCTCCTTTTCTTTCTTTTCGTTACTGCTGGTCGTAGGTATTCGCTACTTTCAGTTTAAGTAGCGCCGCCCTTGTGACATTTACTTGAACTGAGCTAAGTAGGATTCGCAGTAGTTTAAACATGGCTTTTATAACACACAACACCAATCCCAGATAACATTCTCCCATAATAGTTATTAGAACGAATTTTTATCCTAAACAGTCATCTATTTTTTAGTTTAAAAATGGAAGGATCCTACTTTCGCTGCCATTTTTTCAAAAAAAGCACGCCCTCTATATTCACTGAAAGTAGCGAATACCTCTCTGGACAGCACGGCCTCTACTATGGAGACCACGGCTACGATCGCATTGACCACCAAATAAAATAAAACCAAAATGTTGATTACAAACCATATATCTCATGTGACCCCCGAGGCCTTAATACAACAATAGGGGGCCGAATTAAAAAAGCATGGGTTTGACAAACAACAATAATAGGATCTAAGGAAAAAACTAACGTGAGTTTACCTTCAATATGTCAGAGACGGAACCTTATCATTTATATATTACAACCACAGTCTCTTTTGCACATTTCTATAATAATTAAAGCAAAATAAAATTTGACAAGAGAAACTTTCGTCACTTTCGTGCGTTGATAGTACTGCTTTACCACAAATGAGTCAACAGGAAGCGATATCGATACATTTGCAATTTTTTATTGCTTTATTGAATAATCTACCCATTTCCTAGATGAAATTAATAGTTGATTTATTAGGCTGGGGCCAATTTACCAGTAGGGGGCCACATTGCCATTTATGAATTCTTTTGTCTATCCTTGACATAATGAAAGCGTTTTTGTGTCGTTATCTTTTCTAGAGCATAATTAAATGCATTATTCCGAATCTCCCTTTTATTGAGTACCGATTCACGTAGAGTCACTGACTTAACCTATCCGAAAGATAATGGAATTATTTTAATTACTGAAAATTTAGGACTTTGAGAGCGATTACTTGGTGAATGTGATGAAAATGCAGCGAAGAAATCTTGTCCAGAAGTGCGATGTTAAAATAATGTGTAGGCATGAAATGTTATACAGATGTAGAATATTCTAGAAGTAACATTCAGCTAAAGGTAGTCGATTTCTATTTCTGTAATCGGTTTTTCGAAAGATGGATATAGAGTCCCGATTATCTGATATTCGCCTTACCGACATTCCATTTTATCCGGCACGGTACCGTAAGGATACTAATTTTTTTTTTTTAAATATGCCTAGGTGTCTATATTCGCAATTACAGTACATAAATAGACTGTTTTCTATGATATGATATTTAGTGACATAAATACAAGGTATTCTAAAAAGGACTGATGGTTTTTATAATGGAATAGTAGACAAACGGTACAGTTGTTAAAGTTATTCTTGCAGTAGATTAATGTGTCAGATCAGGAATTTATTTTGGTACGTTCCTTGTGTTTTGGGGACTGATCTTTTCGGACTGCTCGTAATGACATTCTTAACGGCCTGCACATTTGGTGCAGTTATGGCCGACCACGGACGTCCAACGATGCCCGCCAACTCATCCGAATACGAATTGTACGAGTAATCTACACGTACTGTCAGTCATTTTTAGGACTCCCTGTAGAAACAGTATTCAGAATTTCTCCAAACAACCCTAGATAATTATTTATTTTTAATTATAAAAATAGATACACTATTACTTTTGTATTTTATGTTTAAAATAATACACAAAGTATTTTCACCAATAAAATATAGTTCAAAAATAAAAAAATTAAGGATTTGTTTAATTTCCGTATTATCCGACACACGGCCCTCCAATTTGTGTCGGATAATCGGGGCTCTTCTGTGCCGTCGTGTACGTCTTTCAGTTTATACAGGGTGTCCAAAAAGTCTGGCAACAAGGCAGATATCTCAAAGCTGCCAGGTAGGTGAGATCTGATGAGTATGGTTTATGGGGGGTGGGGAATTCATTGCCGCACTCAAATTTGATCTTGACCCCCAAATTTAAGGTCATTCATTTGCTAACTCGAAAACTATTAGAGAAAACTTTCCCCAGATTAGTCTAAAAACAATTTTTAATCATACCCTTCCCCTTGAAAGATTTTGAGAAAATGGGCGAAAAATAGTTGCTCAAGGCCAGATTGGCTGAGGTTTCTAACACATTTGATTTGCAGTGAAGCACACCGTTGGGAAGGGGAAGCAAACTCTTGAGTGATTCTTTCTCGCCCATTTTCTCAAAATCTTTCAAGGAGAAGGGTGTGATTAAAAATTGTTTTTAGACTAATGTGGTGTTGCTCTACAGAGTAGCAACTGGAAATTTTTCTCTATCTTTAATAGTTTTCGAGTTAGCAAATGGATGACCTTAAATTTGGGGGTCAAGGTCAAATTTGAGTGCGGCAATGAATTCCTCATCCCCCATTACCTATAAACCACACTCATCAGATCTCGCCTACCTGGCAGCTTTGAGATATCTGCCATATTGCCAGACTTTTTGGACACCCTGTATATTGACTTACGATTTACTGTTAATAGCAAGTTCTCAAACGTTAAAATGGCGATATCCATCTCATTTAGAGGCATTCAAATGAATTTGTCTTCAGACGTTTTTCGTTTTACTTTAGTCCGAAAATCAAAAAGGAAGCTTTACCGAACCAGTGTTTTCATAAAAATTTTCTTTAATCTCTAAGCATCGTTCAATATGTGCCAGATAAAAGTAATAAAAGATTTTAAGTAAAAAGACGACAGAAGAACAATTAAAAGTACGCCAGCAGGGGAGAATGAAAAAAGTGGTAATGCTAAACATGCACTTCAGGGCGAAATGTCAAGAGAAGTGAAGAAAACGGAGCTCGGAAACGTGAAAAGGAAAGAGGTCGGAAAAAGAAAGAAGAAGCAAACCTCGGAAATTGGAATACTTACAAGAGAACTGAAGGAACGAAGTTGAATTGTCTCTACGAATCGAAGAGAAGACCCAAGAAACGGGAAAACCTAAAAGAGCAACCGACTATGCAGATCCCGCCGACAGACGTTCTCTACGGAGACGAAAGTTTCTACTTAAGGAGGTCGAGTGGAGCGAGGTGAGTCGACGGTACAGGAAAGAATATTACGAAGTGAGCTGTTAACCAAAGGTACGAGAAACCTTTTTTTTCAACTCCAAGCGAAACGTTCTTAAGTTGAGTTATAAAAACGAGGTTCAATAAAGTCGGAGGCAGCAAAGTGGAGAACCAATGAAAATTCTCAAAACACAGCTTTGTTAGCGATCCATTACAATAATTGGTTTATCGTTGATAGCTAGGCAAAGAATTCTCAAATCACATGTCGAAAGAATACTTGCAGCTAATTTATCAGCAGAAATTTCTTAGAAGGTCTTTAAGATTAAATATCGAAACACCAGGTACGACATTTATGGCCGATTATAGCGCAGATATTTTCAACTGAGCGAGGAATGTCGTTGCACTCTACAATAGAACAATAAGAGAATAGCTAAGAGACGAGTGTCAATTACGACGATATCTATCAATCTTATCTGTGAGATCTGCTCGCCGACATCAGGAGGACGACTGAACGAGCTCTCCATTATTTTCTGCTGAGGACAATGCCACAACGTTGCATCATTTAAAGAGTACCTAACAATATCTTGGAGATACGATTGCAATATTTAGCGTTTTTCGCGGCAACAGTTACAAGATCAGCAGGCAACATCGTAGAAGTAAACCTCCGCAAACGTAGAATCCGAAACAGCCAATTTACACTTATTAAGCATTGACGAGCTGGATTATGGTGAAGGATCGACAGTAAAGTGTCAAGTTTCTACCTAAACTTATATACACGTTTACAGAAATTCAGAAAAATCGTCGGGAGCTCTTAAAATGAAAGAGACAATATCCTCGACTGGAAGAGAATCATTATTCACAACCCCAACCTTCCGGAGACTCCCGAGGGAAACTTTAGTCGTAAAACACAATCGTCATCTTAAAGTAGAGAAAAATTTAGGAAGATAGAAAAACAAGAAATAACTTAATAAAACTTAAATTGCCCTCACTCATGGATGAAGGTACCTTCTTGGAATCGACTAATAGGTGAACTTCAGACATTTTTTTTGTCAATTGTAGAATTAGATATGGAATCGAGATTAATTTTACATTCTCTTCAAGCACCGTATCTCTATACAAGAAGGATTTCTCTCTCTCCCCATGCTTGAAACACATGCTCTTAAAGATTTCTAGTTGGAGTTGGTTGATTGGAAATACCGTCCTGTATATCCTATACAATGCTATCTGGGACATAGGGATCTTAAACTGATCCGGAGACATTTGCTTCAATCATCAAGCTAATAGTGATCACATCTCATATTAAACTTGGTTCTTTGTCGTAATGCATCGTTTCCGAATAGAGTGAAAATTCATTTTATCATTTTATCCTTATTAGTTGACGAACATTACCATAAAATTTGGTGAACATACAAGCACTGCTTCATGATGTAATATTTTCCAATCCCACGAAATGACCATCGTTCATGGGGAGTTTTATAGAACATGTTCGAAATGACCACCGTTCCTCGCAAAACGCAATTGTAGTCGATATTGTCGTTCTATGAATTCTCGGCTAACAGTGGTAGGATTAATTTGATAAGGAAAGTTCCTGATTCTAGATGCCAGATAATGCAGATCAGGCATCTTCTCACTGTAGAAACCATGGTTTTGATGATCCTCCACAGATAAAAGTGGTGATCTGGATTGCGCGGGTGCCACTCAACACTTCCTCGGTTAGCTATCGAGTGCCCTAGAAAATAGTAATCAAGGTATTATCGCACAACAGTGGCGTAATGAGCCAGTACCGCCTTCTTTCTGGAACGAGATCGGATACTCTCCTTCTGAGTTCAGCAGGCTGGGCTGTGCTTCAGAATCCAACAGTTGTAAATATCTTGTCACCTGAGATTGTGTCTTCGAAGAAGAATGAACCAACAGTCCGATTATTACATGTTCTATGTATAAAAATCCTTATGATTCCAGACTTTTGAGACACCTTGTAAAAGATTGTGGGAAGTAATAAAGAACATAAAGAGATTTTCATGAGTTAAGTTTTCTGTGAGTGTACTACCATTTGATTTGGTTTCTTCTGTAACGATAAAACATATTGTTAATAGCAAACTACATAGCACCGGGTTTATATAACTGAGATAATTTAAGTTGAGTTATACTTACTAGGTGGTCATCGCTTTCAACATTTACTCTAAGGTACGTTATTTTCTAAGAGATTAACCCTAGGAATGATAGTAATGACTGGTCTGTCTAAGATTGTGAAGTACAAGGATACGTTTATCTATGTCAACTAAAATTAGAATAGTTAGAGCAATGGTTAGGATACTGATAATGTATGGATGTGAAAGTTGGACAATCAAGAAATTCGAAAGAAAGAAGATAGACTCGTTCGAATTGTGGATCTGAGAAGACTACTTAGGGTCTCATGGACTACAAGGAGAACCAATGATGAGGTTAATTCATGCTGTTTATTATTATTATTATTATTATTATTATTATTATTATTATTATTATTATTATTGAATAGCACCCAAACTGGGTAAATAAAAAGAAATTAACACCTAAAACCACGTAGTCTAAGCGACCTTGTCAATAAAATAGATGTAGAGTTGACTTTTAAAATGACGACAAGACAATCTACAAACTTGAGCTGTACAGTCGAGGGGAAAGCGTCTAATCTCCAAAGGAAGTTCATTCCAAAGCAGTATAGCATTGAAAGGAAAATGTCTGTCACGATATTTTGTCGTTAACTCGGGTATTTGGAATTTAGCATATCTGGTAGTACGAACGCCAGTTGCTTCATTCAGCCATTGTCGGACAAACGCTATCGGATGATCCTTACATCGAAGCGCAGCAGACAACTCAGCCAATAAACCAACTTTTCTGATAATTTCAAGCGTAGGTAGACTATGTTTTAGACATATTGGACTTATAGCTTGATACTTCGTGAGATTGAAAGCCCTACGTATAACATCATTATAAGCAACGGTGATTCGGTGCAATTGGCACTTTCTAACACCTCCCCAGAAAACCACTCCGTACTCCAACAAAGGACAAATCACAGTTAAAATATAATTTGACATATCTTTACATGTTAGAAACTGTCTTAACCTCTTAATTAAATATAGTTTGCGATGAAGGCTAGTGACTATATAATCGACATAAGCATGAAATTGTAATTTGGCATCAAAAATGATCCCAAGAATTTTAATTATATTTGCATTCAGATTGCCCTTAGAGACCACAAGAATAACAGTTTTGTCCTTATTTAAGGACAATCCACGATTAGCATACCACGACTGCAGGTAACTAATATCATTCTCCAAGTTATGTAGGATTTGATCTAATTCATGGGGATGAAACTGCGTGGATAAGAAATTATCATCGACATAACTATGGATACACAGATTAAACCTGTGATTATACATTGCGGACTTTGCGACCGCATACATCAAAGGGCCTAGGAAAGAACCCTGGATAATCCCTCTATATGACGGTTTTATAATGTTAATATTATTCTGTAACTGGTTAGTACGGTCCGTAAAATAATCACTAATCAGATGACAATAAGGTTCAGATACACCAAAGGTACTCAAATCCTGCAGCAATTGATCCCTAGAGACTGTATCAAAAGCTTTAGATAAATCAGTCTGTGTTATCATGTAATTTAAGCCTTTGTCCAGCGACTCGACGGCCTGGTAATATAGATGAATTGGTATCCAAAGAACATTACGTCCGGGCCTGCTACCATACTGCTGTGTTGGAATTTTCGGCCATAAATAATTTACAAGATCAGTAAATAAAAGCTTCTCAACCACCTTAGTTAATGGAGGTAACATCGTTATAGGCCTATAATTGGTCACTATTTCGTGATTGCCAGACTTAAAAACCGGTACAATACGCGGACCGGTTACGTGATAGCCTCAGTTTACTAGAGGCTATGATCACGAACCCGTAGCTTTAATATTTTGGGCATATGCAGAGCAAGAACTGGAAAAGTTGAGGGAAGCAAAAGAAGAGGAAGACGGCGAACAAGATGGACTGATGGAACCAAGACTTGTACCGGCGGAAAGACATTGAGAGAACTGTGCGATCTGACCAGAAACGGGTCTCAGTGGAGAACGTTTGTCCGCACAATCAACAGAAGTCGTTCTCTACTTGATGGCACATAGCAACAAACGCTATTTTCGTACGGTACCACATTTCTAAATCAAAATCAGATTGAAACATATTCTCTATTTGGGTTAACTGCATAGTAAATCACATAGTGTATTTTATTTATGCTCCTACCATGCAAGTTTTGCGCAATCTAGTCGTTTATTTTGTATGGATTAACAAAATAACGACAAAAGTTGACTTTCAGTGTGGAAATATTGGAGAGGGGTGGAATCTAAGTTATTGATCGGTTATACCAATTAAAATGTTGACATAGGAAGGAAAAATAAAAGCCGAGTCAAGTGAGTTGAGTCACTTTTACGCTTTGTATAATGAAAATAGAATGTCATTGCTACATTGTTGTTGTTTATGTTTTATATTTTTAATTAAACGGTTTGGATAGATGCGAATGACATTGTAAGCGGTTTTAAAACTGACCATGAATTAATGACCACCGGCGGATGCGCCCATTAAATTCAATTTGCTGTTTGTTCGCGTGTTGTTATTCGTTTATGCCGTGTTTCGAACTAAAACGAGCGTTTAATGTTTCGTTTCTTTTATTTAAGAGGAGGAGGAGGAGGAAACGGGTAACCGGTCTGATTAACAAATAAACGGCTGGCGTCGCTCTCTCGACAAACGCCGAGTCGAGTGATTGATAGGCGATCCACGAGGAGGAACGGCTCGGGAAGAATTTTTCGGTAGTTTCGTCGGATCACGTGATGTTTATCCTGGACTATTGGGTAGACTGATTGTTTATTCACGGCGCGTGCGTATATGCTCACAATGCTTCATCAGACACCCATTGTCCCGGTCGCAAGGACCGCGTCAAAATTTCCTCCTTCAACCGTTTGAGTTTTAACTCCATCCTTTCCCTTTGGTTATGAACGACGGCTTGTTACCCTGCAATTGAACGGAAAATGACGTTGAGGGATTTTATTTTTTTTTCTTGCTTTTTTTTTTATCAAACGTACAGATATTGAAGAGAGAGAAAAAGAGAGACTGGCTTAAAATTTCCTTTCGCATTGGGAAAAAACGCCGTGCGCTTTCGACGTACTGTTTTCTTCAAATGATTTATATTGAGTGGAAATTATATGTATTTTCGCGAAGGACGTTTCATTCGTCACAACTTCTATTGGTAGGAAAAAAAATTCCAGTGAATGGAAAAAATGTTTTTCTTTCCAGAGAGATGGATTTATGGTGAAACTTTTGCGATTGTGCCTGTTATCTGTAGTTTGGGCTATAATTTGGAATGTGAGATAAACGTGAATAAACTTCTTATTGACGGGTAGCAAAAAGAGCATTTGAATTATTGCTGGACTTTTCAAAATTTCTTGCAGAATTTAAAATGTCACAACTTGGCGCTTTAGGTCCTAACCGACGTTTGGTAAAAGAAGTCATTCTAAATACCAGTGTGAAACCGCATAAAATGATGAACTGAGATATATAATAATAATTCTGTTGTAAAGAAGGCGAAGAAACATAACCACTATTATAATAACGTGGGAAGTGGTTATGTTTTTCGCCTTATTTACTGGCCGGCCAGATGACCGAGAGGGCTAGGGCGTAGGCTTTCGAGTTCACCTGGTCGTGGTTCGAATCCCGGCGTGGGCATGGATGTTTATGTTTGTCCCTGGGCTGCGTGCAGATATAACTAGTGTAAAAGGCGCAAAAATGACCTTGGTAGTCGACGCCAAAATTTCTAATAAACCAAACTTTCTTTACTGTAAGTAATACCCACAGTCATAAGGTAATTAATTTTTATTCTCTTTTAATAATTCTGTTCCAAATTTATCTTTATACAGGGTGTAACAAAAGGGTATGGCCAAACTTTCAGGAAACATTCCTCACATGTAGAGAAGAAAATATGTCCGGAAACGCTTTATTTCCATGTTAGAAACTCATTTTCACATGGATAGGTGACAGATGTAAGCTTAATTCCTTGGCCTCCACACTCTCCGGATCTAAACCCACTAGACTTTTATTTGTGCATTTGAAAACTTTTGTGTATGGAACCCGGTACAAGATGCAGAGAGTCTTCGTGGCCGTATTGAAGGCTGCGAAACAATACGCAATTCTCCAGGGATACATCGGCGCATCGACGGCGGGTTGATGCATGTATCCATGCTAACGGAGGGCATTTTGAACATTTCATGTAAAAAAAGAGTTTCATGTGGCATGCTGGTACGTTCTGTTCCTGTGTGTTTCCCACGAGTGATGTAATTAATGAAGAGTTGTAGAAAATGAGTTCTAACATGGAAATAAAGCGTGTCCATATAACACATTTTCTTCTTCTACATGTGAGGAATGTTTCTTTAAAGTTTGGTCGTACCTTTTTGTTACACCCTGCATATCACAATTATTAATATTTGTAAAGGTAATTATTATATGGCTACTCTTTCAATTTAAATCGTTATCGAAAAGGAAAGCTGCTGCAAATGATCCAATTACAGTGCTGGACATAATAATAGGACCAGTCGAAATACAAAACACAAAATATTTTTATTTAATTTTTTAAATATTTTCTGTTTTTTAACGTATAAATAATTTTATTTGTGAAAGGAAATAAAAAAATAAAAAAAAGTTATGACAAAATTCAGTTTTTTTGAATAATCTCTATAGAAAGCAGTGGACAAAATTATAGGACCACAATGTTTTTTTAAGGAAAATAAATAATAAAATATTTTTTTTCAAAAAATAAATAATATTAATATTTAGTTTGTTTACCATTTAAACTTAATACTTCAATTAAACGGTTGGTCATTGTTTGACTCAAGTTTAACAGTCTTTCACAAGGAATCTCATCCCATGCTTTTTGAATGGCTCATTTTAAGCCTTTTGCATTCTCAAATTGTTTTCCATTTGTGTATACAGTTCGTACAAGATCACCCTATAAATTCTCAACTGGATTGAGATCAGGACTGCATGCTGGCCAGTCCAACACAGTCAGTCCTTGATCACAAAACCACTCTTGCGTTGATTTTGTACGGTGGATAGGTGCATTATCTTGTTGAAATACGAAGTCTGGATCATTCAATTCATCTCTAAATGGCAACAGCTAATTTCCTAAAATGTCCTGATAATCGTCGGCTGTTGATTTCCCTTTGACAAACGCTAAGCTTGATATTTCCTTTGCTGAAAAAGCAGCCCAAATTTTCACGCTGCCTCCACCTTGAACACGTTTTGAAAGAATTTTTTCTGAACGTCGAAGATCATGCCAGTAGAACCGTATGCCATCAGGCCCATCCAGATTAAATTTTTTTTCATCACTGAAGATGATATGGATCCACATTTCACTATTTTCAATATACCGTTTTGCAAATGCCAATCTGTCTTTCATATGTTTTGAAGTTAACTTTGGCTTTAACTTCATTTTCGTATACACGTGGTTTTTGGATGAATGGAGTATACGGCGTATTGTTCTCTGTAACAGGAAGATTCAGAGATGAAGTGATGCTTGATGATGTTGAGCCAGTATCTGATACCATTCGAAGGATAGCACGTTTGTCTCTTTCTGACACCTTACTGGGTCTTCCAGGACGGCAAACTTTTCCATACTTCTCAGGATTTTGTAGAAAATTATGCACAACAGTCTTTGATCTGTTAATTAATGCTGCAATCTCCCTTTCGCTTTTCCCCCAGTTATGATAGGCAATAATTTGAGCTTGCTGTTTGTCAGTTAGCTTTGTACCACGTCCCATTGTTCGTTTGCAGTCAAATCACATTGATTCTCTTTTTTTATTAATGATTAAGCAGCCTGCAGTAAAAAAAAAGCGCCAGACATGGAGAATTTTTATGGAGAAATACATTATTCTCAGGGTGGTCCTATAATTTTGTCCACTGCTTTCTATAGAGATTATTAAAAAAAAACTGAATTTTGTCATAACTTTTTTTATTTTTTTATTTCCTTTCACAAATAAAATTACATGTATTTATACGTTAAAAAACAGAAAATATTTAAAAAATTAAATAAAAATATTTTGTGTTTTGTATTTCGACTGGTCCTATTATTATGTCCAGCACTGTAGATAGGGTATTTAATAAAAGCTGAGACTGACTTTTTTCACGAACAACTTTTGAACAAATTTTAAGAAAATAATATAACGAAGTATAATAGTAATACCGTGCACGTATCCATAGTTCTTCGGGGTTCATAAAACCTAGTTCTCGCCTTAATAAAACATCCTCAGAGACCTACGAAATGCCGAAAAAATAAGAAAGAATTATGGAATTGCCTGTATATGGAGGAAAAACTTCATACCACAAAAGAACATCCGAGATATGGAACGCCGTTGATACGTATTTCGAAGGCTATGCCTTCATTTTCAACGGCAAGATCGAGACTAACCATAAAATTTATCTAGTAATATACATTAACAGTAAATGAGAGGAACGGGGTAAATGGCTAGAATTATTCTCATTGGATGAGCTCAACAGAAGGAGCTAATCAGAGATGACACAACAAACACAAGAGAAAATTCTAGAATAACAAAAAAAAGGAACCCAAGAGAAAATTCCAGAAATTGGAACAGGAAAACTAAATAGAACAGATTCTGGGATTGGCCCCTGGTCAGCATTTAATAACTTATTAGGATCCCTTTTATGAATTTCAGTGCTCTCAAAGCTATTTAATTGATTTCTTGAGTTGATAGACTCGATTTTAACTTAAAATAAACCTCGGATATCCTTTTGTAGTAAGAGGTTTTACCTTCATATACAGGCTACGAAATATTGCACCAAGCGTACAGGGATAATGCACTTTCATGTTCAACGTATTTTGGTAGTTTATTAATAATGAGTTAATGGAACATGCTCGTCAGCGTCTAAAAAAGGCATCCCTTTTGTGTTTGTTACTGAGACTAATGCCATATAAGCGGCATTTACTTACCTTTAAGATCGTCGTATCACTGCATGTTAATTGCCGACTCTTTACAATTATTCACTGGCAGTGCTTATACGATTTTGCACTGAGGTCCCTTTTGCACTGTCGTCTCCATATCAGAGCATATGGTGAATGCTATGATAGAGCAGTAGACTCGAAAGTTCACAAGACTGATTCCTTTTGGCGGAATTCTTTGAGTTATAATCCCACCATACAGCCCAGATTTAACGCCTTGCGACATTTTCCTCTTTTTTCGTTCAGGGAATTAGTTTTCAAATTTCAATGGACGTCTTAATACGTTCGGAGAAGATTTTAAAGGGTGACGTCTTCAAAAAGAAGACTGGAAGATACGTTTGCACAAGTGCATTCGACTGTTAGATTAAAAAAACTAAATGAAAGAGGGGGGAAAATCTTTTTCGGTCTTTATTGCACAGCCAGCCCTTTATATTATTTTGCAAAACTTAATAAGGTGGTCTTATTGAGTTAATGAAAGAATTAGGGTTTCGAGAGAACGTTGCAACATAATTTAGACATATTCTATGGAATCGCTGTATTGTCCTTTTAAAAAGTACACCTATTAGTTACGCATTCTACCTTTTTCATCGCTTATTAATAAAATTTTTTAATTAAAAAAATTAATTTAAGAGAAATCAAGACGAAATATGCCGCCATCGGCGATTGTCGAATTGAAATAAACCAAGAATCAATCAGAATTCCCGTTAATTGCTTGTTCCTGTTCGTTGCCATTAATAATTTGTTCTTTCTGTTCTTTTTCGCGTAATTAAATTGTAGCATGGTCAAATTCATCTCCTCTTCTATATAATTCAATAGAAAGGGAATCGTTGAGAGTCACGATGATGAAAACGTTCGGCTTATTCTTTCCAAAAAGATTGCAAAAGGAAATTCGTATCCACCTTAACTTTCATTTAAGATTTAATCTTTCCCATTTGTGGAGAATTCAAGATAGAAAGTATAAGAAAGAACAAATTCTTAACAGTGCGCACGTTATTAAGTAAAGGAAGAATGGAGCTACTTATTGGTTTTACAATGTCCGACTCTCCGTCTGTCTGTCCTTTCCCTTCATATTTTCTGTGTTTTTAGTACGTAGAAGGTTGAAATTTAGTACGTAGCTAGCCATGTGCATGTCCTCCTTCACTGTTTAGTTTAGTTTTGATTGGCCTACTAGAGTCGGAGTTACGGGGGTGGAGTTAGAGGGGACCAACTCATCTATGTATACAAGGTGTGGCAATTAAATACCCGGACTAATACAAATACTCACAAACGGGAAGTCCAAATGAAAATTCTGTTTAATATGATTCAAAGTAATCTCCACCGAACATAATACACTTTTGAGCGCGTTTGTACAAGTTTGTAAAGCAGTTGTTAAAGTCCTCGGACGGAATCCTCTTGATTTCCGACGTCACGTTTTTCTCCATGTCGGAAACTTCTTGAAATCGGATACCTTTATAGCATTTTTCATCTATTCGCTACTTTCAGTGAATATAGAGGGCGCTGCTAATTTTGTAAAATGGCGGCGAAAGTAGGATCCGTTTTCCATCAACATGCTTTGAATATTACACTGTGTGATATTTTTCTGTATGATGGTATATTTTTCAAGTGGTCTATGTGACAAGCAGCTGCTAGGAATAGCACTTGATTTCAACTTTCGTTTTAATGCTGACATACCTAAAAAAATTGATTTCTTAGTTGGAAAGTTATTTGTTAATTAAATATGAAAAAGTAGATTCAAAATGAAAATTCTTCCTAATAATAAAGGACCTAATTTTTTGCTTATTAATGACCCACAAACAAAATAAAGTTATCAAAACTAATGCAGCTAACAATGATAATGATTTTACCGTAAAATAACGTGCATGTAAACGTATTGTACGTAAAACAAACTTCAAAAAGCAAATTTTGAATATTTTATAGGATATAACAACTTGTACAGTTATTTTTATATCGATAAGTAAGGAATACGATAAACATAACGAAATTATAGATAACTTCATTACAGTTTGCGATTGTTATATGTCACATGGTCTTTGTTCTCATTTTACTAATTTAGTTTTTGTTAACATTTAAGTGTTAACATAATATTACTACCAACCAATTTTTACTTGTATTTTGTTATATTGTCGCACCCGCTGGGACCTAACTCGGCGGTCAGTGACCATAATGGTCCCAGCTGGGCGTAGTTTTATCTTAACTTTATTAAATAAATAAATAAATAAATAAATAAATAAATATTATTTCATTTTATTAGTAGTGTATGTTAAAATATGTAAATATTTTCCATCTTTTACCCTACCATTGCTAATTTCTGCTTACAAGGTGGTGATGGAAAAAAATTGTGTTGATACTCACTGTATCTGTGGCTTTTTCCCCCATTGTAAGCTTTACTTCCCAACTTTTTCTAAAGGCTTTATTTTCTGGGGAAAAAATGTAATCTTACTGCATGTAACATCGGTTTTGATTTGCAGCCTTAAACACGGCAGTATTTGTTACTTTTTCCTTTCATTTCTTTAGCTGCAACAACGTGTTGAGCTTTATTTAAATAAGGCGAATCCTACTTAGCTCCGTTCAGGTAAATGCCACAAGGGCGGCGCCACCAAAACTGAAAGTAGCGAATAGGAACAGGAAAAAGTCTGGAGGGGCCAAATCCGGAGAATAGGGCGGGTGGTTGAGCTTTGTGATGCTGTGTTAACCCAGAAAGCGCTTCACACTTAGGGCGGTATGAGACCGAGCATTATCATGAAGAAGACCTAAATTGTTGCAGCCGAATTCATCTGCAAGCATACAAATTGTGATTCGGCGGTCAGCAGTGACGACTTTCCTGACTTTCTCTGTGGTTTCTGGCGTTCGGAAAGAAACTGGTCTTCCAGGGCGCGGGTCATCTGAAAGGTCTTCACAGCCATCTGAAAGCGACCAAACCACTCGAATGTACTCGTTCGGGATAGGCAGTTTTTGTCAAATCGCCGAGCTGGAGGAGAAGCAATGTTAAATAAATTCGGCGATCAGTCACGAAGAGAAGAAAAAAAAGAAGGAAAATAGCAAACGAAGAAATCGGAGGAGAAGACGAAAGTTTAACTGCCCGGCACCCGGAGTTAAAGATGGAAGAGCCCAGGAGAGCAAGAAAGAGAAGGTAGAGCGCTCGTGGAAGAGAGAAAAACGACGACGGAGAAGGCGATTGGAAGAAAAGGGGAGGAAGGAAGAAAAAGGGCGAAAGTGGCTGGCAATGAACGGAAAGGTTGGAAAAGAGGTAGCTCCGGAGATTGGAGGAAAGGACGTGAGTATGAATTCGCCCAGCATGGAAAAAGAGCAAATGTGCCTGGGAAAAGAATTTTGAAGGTTGACGTGGAGAAGAGAGGCGTAGAAGGCCGACCCCGCCCAGGAAATTCCACAGACCGGAGGAATAAGGAATTTTACGGCGCACAAGAGGAAACTACGCGACCTCGTAGCGTGAACAATGGAATTCAAGCTGGACGAGCCAAACGAAGGGGCTATACACAACTGAACGTTAAGGCAAGTGACTTTTACCGCTATAATAAGGAGAGAACTTTCTATAATGCCCGAACTAACTTTAGTGATAAAAATAAATATGCCACTAGAAGAAACGAGCTGCGTCACGTGCTCGTAGTTTCGCCTTTAATGCTCGTGGACCCAGAATCGACTGCCAGCGAGAAGGAAAGGAAATTGGAGGTTCCTCGCGACGAGCTCGAATTGGGGTCAGCTGAAGAGGGCCAGGCGAGCTGGAATTCGAACGGACGTGGGCCAGGAGAAATTCATCTTCAGGCGGCGAGCTCCGACGTCGTCAACGAAGGAGACGGAACTTTCGCCGACGCCACGAAGGTCTCGACTGCCGAGCAGCACTTAGACAGAGGGCAGGAAAGATTCCCAGGGTTGCTTCATAGCGGAATTGCGGAGAAGGAGGGTTAACAGCCTTGGCTACTTGGTTTGGAAAGACAGACGTCGGAGGCCGACGTGAATAACATCCCGAGTGCCCCAGCCATCCCGACAGCGGAGGACGACTGCTTTGCGAGCGCGCGCCAGGCCGAGATCTCGTGCTGCGAGCCGCGCTCGGCTTTAGCGTTTCACCGACGGGGTACCTAGCTTAACTATTATAATATGTGCCGATAGACTACTGATAACATATTTAATAATTAAGTGGACAGATGTTAATTTCCCTTCTTTACCAAGTGAACTCTGCTTTAATGAAAGAAAATTCTTCCAAGCTGAATGATGAAATGTAACTAACCTCTATGCTTATACAGTATTGATTTTCTTTTATCATTCATAGAGCTGGTCAGAACTCCTCGAAACCCGAATGGGTCGCCGCTCACTGAGAATGCGGTGCCTAAGTTTCCAGGATTGACGCGCCAGGAGGCACTCCAGGAATTCCACTTCGAGGCCAGGATCCCGTTGTCGCATTTTAATTCCCAGGCGTTAATCCAGACGTTTAGATTGTTTACCCGAAATTGGTCTTACTGATATTGATTTTTGATAATTAATTGTATTGAACTTTCAAATATTAAGTGCAATTAAACTTAATCATCTATATTCTCATCACAACTGTGTCGCCCCCCTCCTTTCTCTATCCACGACGAAGCCATATTAATAATTATCGATATAAATTAATTAGCTTAATTAAAAGTCGTGATAGTTTTCTATATTTAATGTGTTTCCGTAGCCGATTTATCCAACTTTAGGCAGAATTTAATGCAAGCCCGTTTTCCATATTTTTTTTCGACGATACTTGTTCACGTGCGTCGCTATAAAGATGTCTGACCACAAACCCTTTACGCCACTTAAAAAAAAAAAAATATATGCGGCTGTAATGCGATAGGTGACTTATACAAATCTCTTTGACTTGTTGAGTTTTTGTTTATATTTTACGCAGCGACCTCTGTCCTAGTACATGTATTTAATTTTCATAGGTATATAAAGAAATGAAATTCGGTATGCAGATCCCCTCTAGATTTGCCATTATCCTAGTAGAGTCAGTGTTGTGGGCGTGGGGGTAGCAGTCACCTGGTCTTTAGAACTATTAACGTTTTCAAATTACAACATATGGCAAGTGATATGTCATTCGATCGGAAATGACGAGAAACGAGAGAAAAAAGGGCTGTTTTACATTTTCTAAATACTACGTTCGAGAAAATCAATTAAAAAGTGCAGATAAAAATAGATAAAAAGTAGATTAACTCAGGGCTTCCGCTACTTTCCTATTAATTTCTTGTTAGACCGTTTTTACAACCTTTCCTTTTAAAAGTCGTGGACACGGATCTGCGTTAAAAATAATTTCTTCAAAGACTCCTTTATCATTTAAACTCCTCACAAAGTCTGGCATTCAATGAGTTATTTTTTGGAGCGGTTTTCTTAGTAACGGCTCTAGAGATTAATTCTTCCCTTATCAAGAAGCGAGATAATCTTGATCTTAAAAAGACGACAATAGCAACTTTTATCTTTGAAGTTTCTTAATCGAGTGAATCCCCGCAAAAGAAGCATTACAGTAATATTTTGGAATCTCTGAAGTATAACTCGTCCTGATGTAGCTGAAGATGAATTATGACGAGAAGTCGTATGCTGCAATTAGACAAAGTTTTGGTGATAAGAGCATGCCAGGGCTCTCAGGAGTCGAGACGGATTCCCGACTAAAATGCTCCCTTTATCCGAACTTCGGTGTTTCAGATATTACCATATGATTGCTTCATTTTATTACTTTTGCTGGGATTTAATGAAGGAAATAAATGCAGAAATTTATTCGACTGGGGCATATCAAGTATATTTTCCTTCTCTTGAAAAAAAAAATTATTTTGGCGTTGAAAGATGTTAATCATTGTAAAATATAAATGTTTTGTTAGCGACTGAGCTTTTCATTTGCTTTAATTACAGTACTCAATTGAGATTTTTTCACAGAAAGTTAACTAACAGTATCGCACATTTTCAACCCTATCGTTCTGTCGTTAATAGAAAATGAAAGATGATAGGGGAAGGGTGTGGGATGAAGGCATCGGGGTTCAACCATAAAACAAGGCATGTCGCTCGCTTTTCTCTCTTGGAGTAATTACCGCTGACAAAAGGATCATCACCTGAGAAATAACTTCCCCGCTCACAGATAACAAAAGGTCTTCGCCTCTTCCTCCGCCGCGGTGATCACCTCTGAAGATAAGAGGAGGCATTTCACGCCCTTTTCCCTCACACCCTACCCTATCACCCTCTCCCAGTCCCTCCTCTTCTTGTTTCGTTCATCTTTGGATTGCTCAATAAGAAGAAATACGTGAACCAGATATTGTTTCCAGCATCGGACGAGATAAAAACTCGGAGCTCGAGTTGGAAGAGATCAGACTAGGGAGGAAAGGAACAGAAGGGCTCGAATCGATTGGCGAACGAGCGAGAGATAAGGAGAGAGAGAGAGAGACCTCAGACAAGAAGATAACAATCTCCGTCATTGCAGTTGTAAAAAAAAAGAGAAAGAGAAAAAGATAATATATAAGTCTGCAATTGAAAAGCACTTAGTTTAATAAAGCAAAAGGATGAGGTTGCGCCGGATGCTTCTTTCTTCCTCACCCTTCGACGTTGCGGTGATTTCGGTTTCGGTCGTTTGCGTATTTTCATCCCAGCTTTGTGTATATTCCATGTATTTGGATGGCCGACGGTCCCTTGATAATTATTGACATAATTTGACTTGAAAATACTAGAGTTTCGGTGTACTATTGAATTTTTCTGCGGAGCTTGCGGAAATAGTGAGTTATTGACTTTATTAAACGGATGTGTTATTATCGCTGTTAAACAGTTATTTATTCGCCAATTAATCAACGGAAGTCGAGTGGTTGAAGATCGATTGGGGACAGAGAAATCATCGGCAGCTTTAATTAATGACTACAGAATAATTTGCCTTTTGGGGACTTTAGATTTCTACGCAAACGAAACCATAACACGAAAAGAGCTAAAGAGCTGGAATTTCGCTCGTTCATCACTGGAATCGCTGATCAAAAAACGAAAACTAAGAAGGAATTATCATTTTTGTATGTGTGTGTATCTGCTTCTTAACGGGACGAAGTATTCTAGGGAGTCATTGGATTTAGAACTCGACTGATTAGGGCAAAGGATTTTGTGGATGTGGGAGAACGGCAATTTTAGTAACAGAAAGTTTTTAGTCCACCACTAATCGACATAAAACTACTGAAATCGTTTAACGACAATAGCCCAAATTCGATCTTCGAAATGGACGAACCAATCAGTCGGTGCCGTTAATAGAGACATTTGATCTCGAGTTAACAGTCAATAGAGAATTGATTGGCACTTCTGATTAGCCGTTACCGATTCGACTCAGTCACTATCTACGTTTGATTGAAATGTAGATAGAACGGACACTCCGTGTAACGCTGCTACACTCTTTTAGCTTGATAGACGAACGGGTTGTTCTGGTGTCATTGTTTCGTCACTTCCGATTGCTTCCCTGAACGCGTGCCGGAAGTGAACGGAAGGCTGGATTAATTGAAAGGAATCTCCTAATCCGCTTAATCTCATTACGGGTGAATGTCATTTCCGATGAAGATGAACCAGCCGTGCATCAAGGATGAACCTCCGATTGTGGGGAAACGAGAGGAATTGGAAATGAACCCCTGCAATGGAATGGCGCTGCCCACGTCGAGGGACCTTTCTTGAGCAACATTTGTAACAACTCATGCAAAACCACTTTTCCTATAATGGGCACTTAAACTATCTGCAACACTCCTATTGCCTTTCTTCCTCCATTTCCCGTTCCTCAGATGCTGTATAAATTGGTAGCAATCGATATTTTAACTCAAATTACTGTAGTTTCGCGATACAATTTCGGGAGTTCAATTATAGATGAACCATTGTATCGATTATACTGTATGATCGTTTAATTGCATAAAAAGCATTTGTTTATTAGCAAAAAAAAAATTGCATCAAATATGAAATAAATTCCCAAGGCAATTGGCGAAGATATTGGAAATCATTGCGCTGTTTTAGTCTATTATGATAAAATTGGAAGAAGGGTGGTTCTGGGTTCTCTTGTGAATTGGCTCTAGTTCCCCCCCCCCCTTTTTTTTTCTTAATAGTATTTTAGAATGAGGTGCATTGGCTGATGTCTAATTGAATTCTCTTTTATCGCTTTGGTTTAGATCCTGTGCCCTCTTACGAGTGGAAGGAAAAAACATTAAAGAGGAGAGCTCAGCCACTTCCCTCATCCAGCCAGCAACGTCCTTGATCGAAGAACACCCAATGCCACCTGTGATTAACCAGGTAAGAACGTTCACTTTGAAACTGTGTAATAGCATTCATGATGAATGATTGAATCCAATATGTTTTAACTATATATGAAAAAGATTTAATTAACATGTAACGTGATTAAGCAGTCACTTTACCCATTCTGGAGGTAACATTGTTGCTACAGTTATTTGGAACTCTGGATAAAGTGCTGATACATGCCAATACTTTTCAGTATATGTTGACATTGACTTTTTTCCCGTTTTCATTTATAATTTTAATCTAACTGAATATTTCTTAAACCTATCTTCCGCATCTGAAGATACACCTCCAAGCGTTTCGAGATATCCATTGAAAGTGAATTTACCTCAACTCGAGTTTCAAACGTGGAAAAATTAAAGTCACCAAGGCGCTAAGGCAGGGCTGCATGGTGGGTGGGGGAGAAAGTTTAGGTTATTTTGGGCCAGATATTCCGTCATAGCATTCCTCACATATAGTCGTGATGGTACCAGCCAGATGAAAACAAATGTGGGCGATTCTTGGCGATGTGTTTCCGTCTCCAACACAGCCAGTAATAGTACGTCGCTGTATTGATGTTAATATCTCTAAAAGCCTCTTTTTAGTCGTTGACTACCTACCTTCTGTAAATTCTTTAAATTACCAAAAACACATTGGGTGTGGAAGTACATTATCCCCGTACGCTTTGTTCAACATTTCTTAAGGCGAAAACAGAATTAAGTCTCCATACAACTCATCACGCATCACCTACTTCATCTTGTTTGTTTAGATGGAAGAGGACTAGCTTCTCCGTTTATGAACTCCGTAGCTGGATGAATGCATGTACGGTGCTGAACGAAAGTCGTTTTTTTTTTTATTTCCATTTCGCATGTTTTGTATGTTCGAAGATTGTTTGTAGGGGGAAAAATCAGTATTATTTCTTATTGAATAGTCTACTTATGTTGAAAAATGTTGATAAATGTACCATGCAGACACATGATATATACGCAGGTAACGTTGCTTTTGAGTCTCCTAGTAGATGTCAATTTGTAAAGCAGCCAGGTATAATACGGGCTTATATACCCATTTAAACATAGAACAGCTGCTCCTGCCATGACTTCCAGTAAAACTTTTTCTGTGTATACATGAATGATCATTTGAAACTGGACATGCTTAAATATGTGCTGTTACCTGCTAAATATGTGTTGAGAGCGTTAATAAAAAAACGCATATTATGGAAACTGTTATTTACCTTAGCTCAGCGGCTTTCAAAAAAGTGTATTGATAGGTTGTCACATAAACGGCCTAAGAGTCTCTACTATAGAGTGCAAGTTGAATTTGTTAAATCAAAAGTGTGTGATATTATCCGAAAATGGAAAGCTACAGGAGCAGAAACATGATGTCATGGCGGTGGTAGAGCACACGGGCTGACCGACAGAGACCGACATATCTAAACAGGTTGGTCTTTGTGGTTCCACAGTTACACAACTAAGGGAAAGCCTTTAGCAAGCGGCGGGTTCCACTGTCAACACTATGACCAGCATCTAGGTTACAAAGGTCGAGCTGCTGGTCATAAGCCAAAGATCTCTACTGTCGACGCGAAACGTCGACTTTTCATGCAACGCTGAAATGAAGTAATGTAGAATGACGAATCACGCTACATCCTTTTCTAGTCAGATGGTCAAATGTGGATATAGTGTAAGACAGAAGAACAACGTCTACTGCAGTGTGTTGTCCCAACCATGTGTTGTCTGCACTTCACCCGTGGTTCCAACAAAGAAGTTTGGCAATAGTAGCGTGATGGTTAGGTTAAGATGGAAAACGATATGAAGCAGTGTCGAACAGAGTAGTTAGAAGTTATGTTGGTGATAACATGAATTCTTATCTCCCCTCGGCAAACAATGTTTTCAGCCACGATTTAGAAACTTATTAATCAGTGTATAGATTTATCATAGATTAAACAAAATCCTGAAGAACATCTCCCAACAAACCTCTCTGAAAATTCTGAGGATATTTGACTAGCGCTTTCTTACCATATCGATAACATCATTATCAGATTTCATCGTCATATTAAAAGATTATAAAAGTATGATTAAAAGATTACTTAAGATCCTTAGTAAATCTGAACTTATTGTATAAAACGAAGTGTCATACCTATCTTAAAATATTGCATTTGCATTTGGCCCAAAACTGTTAACATCCAATTAAGACTCGTACATGTTTTATGCAGTGCCTTTCGTCTAGACCGTTTTGTTTCTATTAAAAAATTTTGTCTCAAATATCGATTTCCTTCATTGGACAGAGAGATTAATATGTGCAGCTTGCAAGAACTAGGTAAATTAGCCTGTATAAATCAATGTTAAAGCAAATATATTCGCCCACAAATCCAATTTTGTCAATCCGGACTTTATAAATCGAATTGATGGAAGTTTTCATGAGCGGTTCTGATCGTTTCCAAGCAGTTTTGATTGGCTTCATAGCGTACTCCAATTGGCCAAATAATTCTGCTACTAAATAATTTGCACTACAAATTCATTAACATAATCTGCATTATTGCATTTCCATACAGTTAGTCAAATCTCATACAAAAGCTCAATAATTCGAATTTTATTTTACGTAACCTCGATAAATCTTACGTAAAATATTTATCGAAGCATTTTGTTCGTCTCTTGAGAATCGATTTATCGGTGTTCTGTTGTACACGCTTCTTACACTGTGATAGCAGTTCGGATTGTCCATCAACAGGATAACGCATCTGCCACAAAACTCAGTTGAAGGAGATGAACATACTAAATTGGCCAGCTCAAACCCGCGACCTCAACTCAATAAAACATCTCTGGAATGAATTAGAACTGGATGCGAACACGTGAGAGGCATCCAGAAACAGGTCATCGAGACTTTGAAGGAGGAATGGGTAAACATAACGGAATTCGCTTGGTTTCAATAGTATTGTATATGCAAAATTTTAAAATTTTTATTTGAGCTGATGTTGTAATAGATTTTTTTTTTCGGAATTAATAAAGTCAATTAGAATTTTAGTTATTTATTTAATGCTTTTATGTATTACTTGATATTGAGGGCGGGTTGTAAGGTTGATATGTGTATTAATTTTTTAAACAGTGTTGAGTAACTTAGCGAGATCGGGCAATCATTATACTAAAAGCATCTCGTGGCAAAATTTTATTTATTGTAGGTCTCAGTGTTTGCGCTTTCTGAAGAGCTTCAAAAAACGCTTAGCTCTTAATTTAGAGCACTTGACTTTTTTTGTAGGCAGTAATTTCAAGAAACAGGAGAAAAAAAAACAGTAAGAAAATGGGATATTTCAAAAAAGATGAATTTATAAAGTTTGTGTACGTGAAAACATACCGTTATATTGCTTTGATATTTATATGTGTCTTTACTCGATGTCCCACATAGCCTCTCCATCTCTCGCGTTTGAACATATTCATTAGGGAAATAGTTAAAAATGAAAAACGACCGGAGCGCTCCTTTAGCATGCACGTAAATCATCTCCAGAAATATTATTTCTCAAGAGTAAACACTGGTGCTATTTAAAGAGGACAAAGAGACACGACACACACACTCAGAGGAAGAAAAAAATCGAGGAAAATATCGAGATGAGAATTCTTCAATTACTGTGGATAACGACATAATCAATAAGACGAAAACCTCTTGTCCACAATAAAATCCAGTTGTGGACAAGAGGTTTTCGTCTTATTGATTAAAATATCGAGAGTATGTTGCAACATGGGGCAAAATGGGGTGAAGTGATGTCGTCGTCGGTGACTCTGAGGTTTAATAGCGTAGGTGGCGTGACGTCGCTTATTACGGGGACCCATTAAAACGGAGTGTCGAATTAAATGAAAAGAGGCTGCCACCATCACCCCATCGTCGTCGTCATCATCACCGAAGCTTGCGTTTTACAGTCGTAGATTGCGATCGTTCATCAACGATTAAACCTTTGACCATACTTGTTGTTATTTATTACTCGTGAAGATGGATGTGACACTCTTTGTTTTCCCTATAACCTTCTTGGTTTTCGCTAAATGTTTAAAGTAGTAATATTAAATTTAATTAAATGCCTTAATGCCATTTATCAGCGTTTAAGTTTTTTTTTGTTTTTTTTTGGCAACATGCGTTATCAATTATGTTGGTATGTTAATAAACGCAGTGCTTAAAAGGAGTCTTATACATCAAATGGCTCGATAGAAATTGTGGTTCTAAATCAGAGAACAGTTGTTTTTTTGTTTTTTTTTCTTTTGTTCCTTACTGGGTTTTAGCGGCGTATAATAAGCTGCTTTCGATTGTCACCAAAAAAACATTACTCGTGCTTTCTAAATCTCTACTTTAGTCGAACGTAAAAAACTCAATTTCACATTACCGCTTTTCAGAAGTTCTCCATTCTAGAGATTTATGCGGCAAGTTTTCTTTTCCTTAATTTATTTTTGTGCTCTTGTGGTTCATTTAATTGTTCATAAACGTATAGCTCGTAAATCTTAAAAATGGAAGTAGGCGAAAACTGTAGTGGCTTTTATTTTGATAAGATTTTAAGGCTAACAATGTTATCTCGGAGCGTTCTGAAAAGAAAAAGAGATTGGCAGAGGTTTATAATCTTGAATTTTATTTTTTTTTAATTCTTTTTCTTTCAAAGGAAAATAAAAAGTTAATGGGTTCTTTATTGTTGATATAATAGTATCTTGGCCAAATTTGATGTTCGCATGACTAGAGTTAATAGTTAAAAAGTTATATTAATAGAAACGCTGTTAATTTAAATTACGATAGTCCAAGTTGCCTTTGCTTTATTCTCTTCCCCATTCTTCGTTTGGGGCAACACGCTAGAATAAATCAAAAGGTTGGAAACTGAAGCTATGCTTCAACTTTAGCAATTAAATTAAGGTGAAAAATGAAAGGAAAAATTCCGCGATCTGGATTCGAACCAGGGAGCAGGAGTATCTAGCTCCTCGCCTCTACCAACTAGGCAACCGCAGACACTATATCTTTATTGTGAATTTTCATCCGCGTGCCTGCCCTATCATTAGAAGTTCCATTTTGACTGTTTAGCAGTCTTTAGGACACTTGGAGACAGCTTAGCTGTACATGTGTCCGCGGTGGCCCACTTTGTAAAGGCGAAGAGCTAGGTACTCCTGGTCTCTGATTCGAATCCAGTTCATGGAATTTTTCCGTTCATTTTGCATCTTAATTTAACACTATAGAATGCATGACGGAAGAACGTTTTCGTGTGAATGTTATAAACAGTTGCAACACTCATTCACTATATATTTCGGTGAATATCTAAGTAAATTGAATTTATTAAGAAAACTAAAAAACTTTTCTCTTTTTTATTATTATTGAAGTCCTCGACAGGAATCATGTGTTCTATTTAATGTAATTGGTCTTCATGTAGCCCACACATTCTTAATGTCCATTATATCACACTCGTTAACCTATTCCCATCTCTTAAGTGCTGTAATTTTATTGATGCTTCTTTAGGTCGTTAAAACTGTCCAAATTACTAAATTGTCTTAACTTGGCGAATGGTGTTCCATGGATTTATTATAACTCCCGGCCATGAAAGCTGTAATGGGAAAAGTAGCTGAAGGGAGCTATAAAGGCAGACACTGTCAGATCTCTGACTGATGGATGACTTGCTGTGATGTATAGCACAGAGGTCCACTTCAGAATATCTGTTTCATTTACAGTCTTAAAACATTATTGATGTGTTTGTACATTCTATAAAGATATATGTATTTCACCCACTTGGAATCGAAACCTTGAAAGCGCGTGTGACGCAGACTAGAAGCGAGCAAGGCTATTTGTTTCGGAAACGATTCAACCGTAGGAAAATGCAGTATGAAACTGCATAGGAGGGGAAGGCGAGCTATATGATATCGAAAAGGAAGTGAGGGAGTAATTTCCTTTTACCATGTTGACGTTCCTCTGGTGATAAGTGATCGACAAATGCAGTTCGTGACTCACTCCTGTAAGCGTTGCCCGTCCATCTATCATTTTTCACTCGCCATTCGCACACCACCTGTTAAAGCCGTTGCCGTGATGTTGCAGCAACGATGATCATGTTCTGTGGAGGAAAATCGGGTAAATTTCATGTAAAAATCTCGAGATTAATCCTTGCATTTTTAATTACGTGATTAGCGTATCAAGAAAATGACCATATGGCAAAGATAGGTTGTTCAGAACGGCTGTCGACGTCTCACTGCCATATGTTGCGTTTGATTGCTTTGGATTAAATGATCGTTAACTTCTGCGGTTACTTTTTCTCATATTAACTTATAAAAGCTTATATAATTTAAATGATTACGATCGGATACGACTTGAGATGTTTTTGTTCAGTGACTGAGCCTAGCTGTTACATATTGTACGTCAAAAAAATGCTCCTAAATAAATTAGCCAAATTACACTGTTTCTCTTTATTCAAATTAATTAGTGGTTTAGAATTCATTCGGAATAATGGATTCAAGAGAACAACTTACTTAATAGTGCCGTGAGCACTGTAATTATCTCTTTTAAGAAGTAAGTGAAGAAAATTACATCGTATCCAAACTCTCGCAAGTAAATGTCGCCATTACTGCCCTCTGTTTGTGAGTGTATGCGAGTGTGAATGTCTGTCTTTAATTACGCCCTCTCGGTAATTATGTATAATGACGAAAAACAGAGAATCCAATTAAAATCAAGCGATGGATTGGAGAATTGATTATACTGATGAATGGTCTTTACTTCTGAGGGCCTCAGTCAAATCAATGATAGGTTACAACCGTAGGTCAGCTTGTTTAAAAAGAATTTTTTTTTCTCTTTAACTAATGGAAGATTTCCAGCTCGGGTTTGCATTTATCTGAGATGCTTTCGTCCCTTTGCTGTTGTCTCTTGCCATTCATTTTTTGCTTTAACAGGAATGAGTTTTCTCTAGAACATTGAGCTCAATGGTTTCTCGAGATTTAATGTAGGCTTCACGATAGATGGTCGTTTTCTATGAGCTGTAGACAAATTTTTATGAAATTTACGAAGATGGAAAATTACTCTTAACAGTATGCAATTTAAATGAGCTACTTTTTTCCAACATGAATTACAGTTGTCGGATGTTCTTTGTTTCTTCCCACTCTTAGCAATGGATGGACCTTAAGCTTTTTCTCCCACAAAATAACATGAGGCTTATGTTGTAATATGCCGTTGTCTCGACGAGTTCCGGGAGAAAGACACGTAGATTACTCAAACGAAATGGATGGACGATTTTTTTTCCTCTCTTCGCAAATGAATGTAGAGCGTTCTCACTCTTTCTTTAAGAGACTTGAAGAAAATGAAAGTGGCCTTTTTTTCCCCCCACCTTCCTCTTTCAGAGAAGTAGAAAAGCTTTCCTTATTTCAGTGTCTGCTGCATTTCACGGAGATTAGCTGAGAAATGTTCAACTTGTTAATTCCCAGCCAGTGTGGAATCCATGTGGCAAGGCGTTTTTATCAGGTAAAAACAAGAGAGCGAAAGCTGGCTGCAAAAGACCCGTGGAAAATTTCTCCGTCGGAAGGAACCCTTGAACGATGATGTCGAAAGCCACCGGTGCTCCGTGTATACTCA
>JAHWFO010009480.1:659110-672212 GCA_023313115.1 Rhysida immarginata | reverse complement strand
AACAGTCAATTATTGTTTGTTGGTTATAACTTCGTCAACTCGGGGTTTGACCACTCAGATTATCTGATTGGCCTGTATTCTTCGTTGTTGGCACTCTTTTTCATTACTATCATTGATATTTTATTATTCTTATTGTCATATTTCACTCTTGTTCTTCCCTTACTTAACTTATCTTTTTTGTCTGAGTTTCTTCTGCGCTAATTTATGTGTATCATTTTTCTCTTTTTGTTTACTTTATATGTTTTCACTAACCCCGTTTTGGGCTTCGGCCTGTTGGGGGACAACATAGGGTTTCACCCTCTGGTTTATCCGGTGGTCTGTGCCCTGCTGTTGTTGTTACATTATTATTATTATTATTATTATTATTATTATTATTATTATTATTATATAGTTTATATGGATCTAAGTAAGGCTTTTGACAGGGTTGATCACACTCTTTTAATTGGCAAGCTAGCAAGACTTAACGTCTGTGGTCCTCTTTTGAGAATTCTTAAGAATTTTCTTTTGAGGCGTTTTGTTTTTGTAAAAATCAACGGGAATTGTACCGATTTTGGATTTCCTATTAACATAGGGGTCCCCCAAGGTAGTCCCCTGGGACCTCTACTTTTTATTTTGTTTGTGAATGATGCGTTTGATATTCTTGAAGATAAAGGGTTAATGTTTGCCGATGATACGAAGATTTTTAATATCATCAAGCAAAGGAGTGACTGTAGGGTTCTCCAGAATCTCGTTGATTCTTTTGCACGATGGTGCACTAGTAATAAACTTCAGTTTAATGTTGATAAAACAAAAGTAATGACTATTACCAGAAAAGCCAATCCAATTGAATTTTCTTATAAATTGTGTGACTCTGAAATCAAAAAAGTTAAATGTGTGAAGGATCTTTTTGGATTCTCATTGCAGATTTCATAAGCACATTGATTATGTTATCCGTAGCTGTCTGAAGCTAATTGGGATCTTGTCCAAAATCGCAGTAAGAATTAAAAGTTCTAATGTGCTTATTTTACTTTTTAATATCTATGTTATACCAATTATTAGATACTTGATTACTGTATGGGGGAATTGTGCTTTTTCCTCCATGCAAAGGCTAAAAACTATTTATAGTAGATTTTATCTTATGCTTTTTCAAAGATTTGGTAGTATTACGGAGAATTATTCTTTTACAATCATGTCTGAACGAACTGGAATCCCTGACCCCATGCTAATTTATAAAATTGAATGTTTTAATTTTATTAACAATCTTTTAAATGGTAAAATTTGTGCTCCTGAAGTACTTGAATGTTTGAATTTGGATTGTTCTAGACGCTTTAGAAAAAAGAAATTATTTTATGTTAAGTCTAAATTAGGCTTTATTAATAGTATGATTACTCAGTATAATGAATTTTGATGTCTTGATACTGATTTTTTCTCTCTTTCTGAATGTATTGTATAAATTTGTTTTCTATAAACTTTGATTCTTGATTTTGATGTTCTATTCAGTGTTAAGCCTTTTGGCTTTTTATGTATTTTAGGAAACCCTTGTTTTGGCTTTTACAGCTTTTTTTGGGGATTCCTTTTCCTTTTTGGAATAAAGTTATTGATTGATTGATTATTACGTGCTCCATTACCGTTTTAATAGTATTATTGTAGTAATAATGATAATAATTTGTTATTTTTTAAAGATAAAGATCCATAAACTTTTAATTAAATATTTCATTTATTATTGTTATTAATACTGAAATTGCGGATAAAGTGGGGACATAGTTGTGGTCGAATAATGAACTTCAATCGAAGAGTGGGCTTTGACGCCATGTCCATCATTTCTCTCAGTGGAAAGATTCAATTATACTTAAAAGATGGGAAAACAAGAGTCTTATTGTATCTGAATGATTATTATTGATTTGATATTGATGAAAATATTGGATGTGATTTTATTTAAACCCAGACTCTTTCATTTGAAGTGAGGTGCATCTGTAACTAAGGTGAAGAGATCTTCTGTGTATCCCTGAAGAACGTTTTAATTAGAAGCACGAAAAATGCGGAGCATGAAGGTACTAATAATTAATAATAAAAAGAGACGAGATGAGATTCTTCTTTGGCATTTGTGATAGAGACTGATACAGATTCCGTCTTATCAAGAACTCTTAGGGGTGAGTTGCTCGGTCGTCACGTGACTGCGGGTCCGTTCCATTGTTGCGAGGGAAATAGAAAGAAAGAGAGAGCGAGGAGGCAAAGGGGCGCTCAATATAATTGTGCACGCTTTGTGCCCCAGAGGCAGAAAGTAAGTGCCAGCTGCCGCTGCCACAACCGACCATGGGAGTCGCGGTGGTGAGCTCACACGTGCACTGACACACAAGGAACCCCGTGCTGCACGAAGCCATTGCTATTGTTATTGGTGAAGAGGTTGAAGGAAGGGGGATGTAAACAGTGGACGTAGAGTGGAATCCCCCTTCCATGCGACTGCCAAAGGTGCAACATCGACCGTGTGGTTCCCCTCCTCACCCCTAGTTGCTTGCTCTTCTTCAGGATCGGCGCCGATGCATCCCACCTTCCAGGTAGAGAAATCTTGCTTTTTCCATCTCCTTAAATTCTCCTTGCAAGTCCGTATTAAGTCAACGTGTTTCTCATATATTTAAACAATTTCGATTGGTTCGAAGAAAATAATGCTCACTTTTTTCATATTGGGTCGTCTCAATTAACTTTTGATAGAAATTTGGTTTAAATGTCGTTTTAAGTATACGTTGTGTCTTATTTAAACTTTTATCATTTGGGAGTGTTGGCGATTGCTCTGATCGATTGTCAGGATATCTTACAGTTGTAATGACAGCAGTAGAAATCTGAACATGACCAATGGGCGTACCTTAAACTTACGATAAGAGAGAGGAAATATAGATAGCACACCCTTTTCTTTCCACTGTAAAAATCATTTAGAAAGTTAGTTTTATAGTTAAACTTTGGAATACGAAGAAATGTTATTAAGAATAAGGAGACCGTCCATTGATCCTCATTATAACGAATTATGATATTAAGGTATTATTATAATATTTTTAGTTTTGCGTATGGCTTTTTATTTAATAGAGGAATAAGATTAGAATGTTGAAAGAGTGAGATGTGAAAGAACATTCCTAAGATCTACGTTTAGAATTTAAACTACAATACGTTTTTAGAATTTGTTATAACCCTATTTGTATAATTTTTATTAATATTACACTTTTTATAGCAACCACTTACAAACTGAATGTAGCAATAGAGCTAATGGTATCCAACTGCTTAAACTCATTCATAATGTTTTTTTTAGTGATAAGTCGCTCGCTTGTAGTATACGTCCACTTTGGTACTTCAGAGTTTGTAAATCTTTTTTTTTTAAGAATAAGAATAGTGAAATTTGATGATTGAGGATGACGACTGTTGCTCTCCATGACGAGTAAAAAATGTAAACAAACTGGGCCTTTGCACCTCATTCATCTACTAAAGAATGTACTGTGAATTAAAAAAAAAATAATATAAAAATAAATAGCATAGGGTTAATGATGAGAAGGAGGAGAGGGTTAGGAAAGAGGGGAAAAAAGCTTTTAAGCGAAGAGAAAAGGCCTAGAAGGTCATTGGCGAGCTTATTTCTCCGCCTTCTTGTCCTTGATCGTGAACTCGAAGAATCTGGATTAAGGTTGGCTCGAGTGGGACCCGCTTTTGGAAAAATTTCGTTCTACAGAGGGACTTTTTCCATTTTCTTCAACGAACTATTCCCCCCTTGTTTTTTTTCTGTTGAAATATTTTGGAGCGAAGAAAGCTACTAGACAGTGGGAGTTCCTTTCCTCACCACCCCTGCCCTTGTCTAGTGAGTGTGTCATTAGAGGAGACAAAACGATGGAAAAGGAGGGGGGGGGGGGGTTGAATGAGGTAAAATTATTGGATTAAGTTTTATTAATGTCAGTTGATAATGTTTTTTCACCTAGCAGTAATTTAAGATGCTGTTTTCGTATTATGTTGAATACGTTCCACAACCTCTAAAGCTGTAAGGTTAACCTGAAGAAGAAAAGAATGTTGTTGCGAACTATCTAATCTTTTTTGTGTTTACCTGAAGCATATTTCAGATAAATTTCAAGCAAAAAATAAAGGCTTAAAATTAACGCGATATATTTATAGTTGATGTTATAGTGGGGAAAGTTGATAAGTAAATCCATCCATTTTTGCATAGCCAGTGTATATGATTTTAAATGCATATTAAATATTATTTTAAATTTTGCGAATGCATATATGTAGCTCATGAATGAAGGTAGAATGACTTAACAAAAACATATTTTTTACTAATGATTGATGCTTTATTAATAAAAATAAAAAAAAGTGTACATATAAGTAGGGCTTTACTAGCAGTATGGAAATTTAAAAAAAATTGATGCGAACATAAATTTTCTTATGGATCATGATGTGACAGCATTTTAAAGAGCTTAAAATGACACTTAATTACCGTAAAATAGATTCGTGACGTTTCTCATTAAACAAATTATTTTTATATGAATTAAAACTTAAGCAAAGTTGGCAGTCATTTGTCTCGCTTCAGAGTTATCCTCTTAATTGTTATAAAATTGAATCATTGCCATTGTTATTTTTAATGATAACTAATGGTGAAGGTTTTTGTAAATTGAAATTTTAAAAGAGACTGAAGTCCATTGGGATAAATGGAAACTGCTGGTAGGGGAGGAGGAGGACAAAGGAGACAGCCATCTACGTACTTATATAGTGGAGGGGGTTGGAATTATGGAGGTGGGAGGGGAAAGTGAAAAGAATCTGGACTTTCGTTTTTTTCGCTGACGTGGTTCGGTTCAACGAATTATGTCAGCGTTGAAGAGAGCCATAACTTCTTATTTTTTTTTCTGCTCCCTGTTCTGCTCATGCGCAGGAGAAGAGAAGAAGGGTTTGGTTGGTGGCCGAGACTGATTTCTTCGACATCTGGTCTTAAAAACGAATGTTAAAACGATGAAAAGCTTTTCTTTTTTTTTTGTTCAGTTCCGAAAAGGATTGGGTTTGGGGGGAAAAACTTGAACGATGAGGTAGGAGAGGGGGAAATGAGACATAACAGACAAGCCACACAAAAATGACGGCTTGATTTTCACGATTAGCATTGCCATACGAAAATAGATTTTGACTAATACAGTCCAACTCTGTTAAGCGATCACGGATAAGAAACTGTCACGGCTAAACCGTACAAAGGTAGAGATAGAAGGAGGTAAGAAAATGCGGGGATATCTAGAGCTTTCAATTTATCATCATCGACTATTTTGACAATATGGAGAAATAGAAAAAAAAAATCTAACAGCATTGGAATCAAATCACACAACAAATAAGAAAATTTAAAATATGTGTTTAGAAGAAGTTGATCAAGCTTTATTGGAATGGTTTAAGGTACAGAGAAATGCTAATTTGCCAATTAATGGTCCCATTTTAAAAGTGCAGGCAGAAATGTTTGCAAACCACATTTTTATTTCCAATGAAGTACGGCTTGACAGATTCAAAAAAACGACATAACATAGTTTATGCGAAACTCAGTGGAGAAGCCAGGTCAGCTGATATAAGATCTGCAAATGTTTGAGGAAGAATCCAAGAGTGGTTACAGAGAAGAAAACGTCTATAAGCCGATGAAACGGGATTGTTTTCCAACATAACCACTCAAACTCACGTATCCAATAAACAGTTCATTTGCTACCAAAATCATAAGTAATTTTTACCTAACGTTTAAAAAGTTTAACTGCTAAGACGAGCAAAATTCTCCAGTCCCTTAGTGCTCGTTTTAATCAAGTTCGATTGTATATCTACATTAAGGTAAGTCGTGATTGAGTAGAACGACTACAGATTTGCTTCATCTAAGGAGTTAGGAAAGTGATGGCAAAATTAATTATGGATCTGTTCGTATAAATACGATCATCTTTCCTAGATGCTGTTATGTCTCTAAAGCTACTTCTTAACCCTATAGCACGGTCACGAATATGAATATTATTTAATAGGACACTAGATCTCCGATTCTTATATAAGTTATTTTTTGGTTGGTTTTGTTATTTTTTCAGTACAGTATTACCATGAACGATTGAATGTTATAATTTTTTGCTTTAATTTTTAAATCGCGGAATTCTTTTTGAAGTTCATGGAAAACAGGTGAAGTTGAACGTCAAAGAAAATGGGATGTTGATGGGGAGAGGAGGGAATAAACGTTGAGGAAAAAAATTGTAAAAAATACAGTTGAGGAATAAAAGTTGAGGAAGGAATTTTGTAGAATGAAAAATCACGGAAGTAATGAAGCCAAGCATTCGAAAAAAGCTGCTGGAACAGGGAATGTATGGAGGAGGGGTCGCATTCGTCAATTGTGTAAGACTCTTTTTGTCCCATTCCTCTCTCTCTCTCTCTCTCTCTCTCTCTCTCTCTCTCTTCAATGTTAACATATTTTTTAAAACTTCGTTCACCCTTTTAAACTCAAAAAGTTTTGATTTTTATAGCAGAGATTGGCAGGAGAGAAAAAAGGAATAAGGTGAAAGAAGAAGGGAAGGAAGCGGACGAGCGCTCTTCCGATTCGATGAATTCGATCGCTTCTCTTCAATTGCTTGGTCCAATAATAATCGGTTACATTCTCTCTTTTTTTCCTCCTTTTCCCAGTGGAGAGGTAGATCCATCCATTAGGTACCAATTTGACAGGAAAGAGTTAAAGTAAGGGGGTAAATATTTTTTCTCACGAAATGATGGTGGCCACTTCTCCTTTGTTGTGTCGTTCACCTCGATCTGCGCTTCGCCTCTTCTGTCCATATTCTCGCGTTTCATTAGGAATTTTCTTTCTCTCTCTATTTATTTTTTGCTCTTTTCGCTTCGATAGTTTCTCCCCATCTTTTTGCTTTCTATCTCTTTTGTCTGAAAAAGTAGAAGGGGAGGGCGAAGGTCAAGAGACAGGGGTCGAAGGACATCGGTAAGTAACCTCCGGCTTGAATGCACTTAAGCCCCGTAATGAGGAGACTGATTCAATGGCGGGTGGAGTGCCTCGTGAAAAAAAGTAAAATCAGGATCCATGAAACGTTCTTATTTAAAAATACAATAAAAAAGAAGAAACAAACAGGAAAGAGCACGTTTTTTCGTGAAGATTCCAAAATTATAATGACAAACAATCGCGTCGTGATCTGTGAATTAAAATTGGAAATGCATGTTCATCGCCATCACCCAGTGTAAATAGCGTTCACGTTTTTGCTTTTTAATTTCGTTTTCTATAGCCAAAAAAAACTATAATTAAAGATTTTAAGTAAATATTTCTACATAAGCCGATATTATAATGGGTTTGCCGAAGCGTATGAGAAAAAGTTTTTCCTACTTTCTGAAAAGGATTTGGTCAAAAAAAGGCAGGGCAGTTCTTGTCGTAGTCCCACTTTATCGATTTTTCGTTTCGTCTATTGTTTTTAAAATTTCACCACCAACGTGTCAAAATGCCTTTATCACGAAATTCAAACGGCGCCTTTTCAAAGACAGATAAATCGATCGGATCATTGGCCATTTTCGCTCTTTTGGAGAGTGGGTGGCGTCACATTCAAAGCCCCATTCACAGACACACACAAACACACACGTTCACATTTCATTTCGCCTTCAGAAAACTCATGGACAGTTTACGTCCATTGGGTTTGGCATTTATTAAATCACTTCTTTCAACCCACCTGCTTCAACCACATCGAGTGTAGGAAGGAATTGATCCTTAAATAGTTTTAAAACTACGCGGCTCTCCCTCCACCCCGTAATATTGAAAATGTAACGCGAATGAGGAAATATCGTTTTCATTACTTTCATAATAAATGGAACTGAATGTTCAGAATTGGCCTTTTGTTGCACATTTCTAGTTAAATATGTACGTTTAATCAGCAAGTTATTTATAAATTTAAAAAATGAATATAAAATTGTTGGGACGTTCAATTACATTTCATTGTAAGTTATAATAAATTTTACTGTATTTTTTAAGCAAAAGAATGTTCATCACTTAATTATTCATTTAATCCGGAAAATCCAAAATTTATATTTGAAACAGGAAAAACGAATTTCCCCCACGTCGTTTGAATATGAATTCGCATATATTTTTCTAATAGGGATTTTGTGCGTATGGTAATGTTCTAAAGAAACCGTATTCAGTTTATTAAATAAGTTCAGGAAGGAATTAAATTAAAGCCAGTAGGAAGAAATTGAAAAAAAAAAAAAAAACAACAAAAAAAATCTGAAGTAGCTTTTTATGAATATAAAATAGAGGAAGCGCGGATCTATGGAAATTTGCGGAATTTTTTAAACTATTAAATGACTTTTTTAAATAGCGTTGAATTTAAAAAGCCTTAAATGCTATTTAACTTGAAGACTTGAACATTCAATTACTTTCTTATGTTAACCTTTTATCTGTTGATTTATCACGAATATTAAGTAATAAAAATTAGTCTAGAGAAGCAAAACGTAATTTTCCTTATTAAGCCAACATGTTTCGACTTATTAAACTGTTATTAGACAAATATTGCAGGTGTATTAATAGTTGAATCCGTATAATATAGCTATACAATAGCCTTTTGTTCAGTTATTTTAACGTTCCTCTCTGAAACAGTGTGCTAATTTTTGTGTGTTAATGCTTGTATAATAATATCTCCAAGGTTCAAGAGATGTATCAATTTGAACATTTGTTGCCATAATGCTTTTCCTACCTGAAACAAAGGCTATAATATCACTAAATTAATCATATATGTATATTCTCAATCTGCAACATCTCAGTATTCCCTATGAGACCGGACATTTGGAGCCCAAACCTAACTTCTTCTTTACAATAAGAATCAAGCCCTGATGAAAACGAAAAATCGAAACATGTTGGCTTCATAAAGAAAATTACGTTTTGCGTTTCTAGACCAATTTTATTACTTAATAATTTTAATTTTCATCATCACCTATTTAATTTTATATTGACAGTCTTATTTCCGGTTACATTTTAGGATTACTTTATGATCCCCTTTTTTTTGAATTCCAGGTGTATGTTATTCATCGAATAGTCTCACCTTGTCTTGTTTAATCCGAGATAGAAGGCAATTTCATTTCGTGCAAGAATTAAGTAAATTATCCCGAATAAATATAAGCAACTAAATTGAGTAACTTTTACATAATGAACTATAAATTCAACCTCTATATACCGGAAGTACCGTATCAATTCCCTTCAAACTCTCAATATTTTTTTTGACATTTCGTTTAAACGTCGTTCGCTTTTTCCCACGCATAAAAACCAGTTAATTATTTCAGAATGAATTTTCAAGGTGAAAAAGACCAAGCCTTGAAACAGGATCAAGAAAAAAAATCTATTTTTAAATTCGTCTTAACAGATATTAAACATTATACAAACACACGCACAAATTGATTATTATTTTAAGAAAATTTGTTCTTGATCGCTCTTGTGATTTTGGGAAAGGGGGATCCTTGTTTGCCCTTGGCCTCATTCACTGCTAACACCCATTCATGCATTTTTTTTTCTTGTAGGCCCCTTGTAGGTCCGTAGATAGTCATTTTTCAATGGGTGGTTTCGTTTGTCCCAAATGTGACTCACCGGTCGAACACCGCCGGTCCGTAGCTCACTCACCACGCCAGCCACGGCCCTTCTCGTGAGAGAACTTCAATTTTTTTTTGTTCCTTTTATGAATAAATTTAACGCATTCCTTCCATTTCTGCTTCCCATGAAACGATTTTACAACTTTAAATGCTCATTTCGAAAAGGGGTGGGGGGTGGAAGGTTCGGACTTCCCGTAAACGGTTTCAGATTTCGAACGGGACATTTGTTTTCGAACAATTAAGATAATTATCCCGTTACTATATTGCTTTATAGCGCATCTAAAATTACAGGTATGACCACTTTTAAAGGTTAAATGTTGTACATATTTATAGAGGAAATACGGTTTTTAGTAATGATAATAAAGTGGTGGGTCATTCGAGACGTATACGGAAAACATTTTCTGATTTTGTTTTGTTTTTGTTTTTTCTCGTCCTGGTAAAGTTCAAAATTGTAAAGAGAAATTGGTCGTATCTGTTTAATTCCTTAAACTTTAATTTCTAACCATGACCATGAAATACGTTTCAGGTAGAGATTCCGTTTGAATGGATTTTTTTTATAGTCTTGTTTTTTAACCCATTCACCTGGAAAAATGTTCGTTTTCACTTCCTTAAATCTTAACATTGCAAATGACGACTAGTTGAACCTTGAAGCAACTATAAATATCACGAAGGAATGAGCAAAGAAAAATTTAAAGGAAAATTCACACTGGGAAAATCAGACGGGAAATTTTTTTCCCTCAAATTGTGAATGTTATTATATAGGCGCTAGTTTGTATTTTTTTTAATGTTATGCTGTTATTTTATTATACAAAATAATAGTATCTGTTATCGCTGCCAAAATCATGCTTCCCTTTTAAACTGTATCTTTAAATGTTTCCTTACACTTCAACCTCAATAACAAACTTGTTTATCAGAAATTTTCTCCTTATAACTTCAAGTTTTATGACATCCGATTTTATTCGGCAATTTTTAATAAACTCATATAACTTTTAAAACTCTCTAATTATTTTTATCCTCTCATCATTTTTATCCTTTTTTACGCACTGCCTATGGAGAACTATCTCAAGTCTATATTCTTTGGATCATATAGATAAATTCACTAAAAATTGTATGGCTAGATTCTAATGCCCTCATATCGAAGATGTGTGTTTCTCGAAATAAAGTTCCTAAAAAGTCGAAATAAATTTTAAATAATACTGGAATCAGATTTTATAAGTACATCTTTCAATTTCATAAACAATGTTTGACGTGTCTTAGTCATCCCTGAAGAATATTTTTGAATTATTCTGCCTTCTGCTTAGCCGTTACCTCGTTGAAGTTTATAACATGACTTTAATGTTTATAATGTTGAATAAATCAAATGAACTGCGATACAAACATTCATAGGGAAAAATACTCGATGAAAGGAGCTGATTAATGCGCATTTGTCCCTCTTTTTCCAGGGATCCATAGCTTCCAGGTAAATAATTCCATAATAACTTCGTGCAGCATTCTTTATACTTAGATATTAAAGGCAAAAAAAAAATCCTTTTTTTTTTTCTTCATGATTCCCCTTTTTCCTGTAATTCTGCAGGCACGGCAAGTGGGAAAAAGTAAAAAGGTCGTTGAACTAAATAAGCCAACCGAGCGACAGACTCAAGGGTTTAAAATCTTAAATCCGAATGTCACTAACTTATCATTTCTATTGCCTTTAATGAGATTTACGGCTGTGTTTAGCCGGTTATAAGTTCACGTATAAATCATGTACGATCGTTATTGCAGTGGTAACAGACTGAAACGTGATGTGAATGAAATGCGTGCCGTGAGGAGATCGACGTAATAGGCCGTCGAGTTTTTTCGGGCGGAATTTGTAGAACGATAATTCCGTTTGATATATACCGTAGCGTAATACCGTAAATGATTTTATTGCGCTTCACTTGTTCGCAGGGGGTCCACTTTAGGGATGTGCGAAATGTGGGCATTTTTCGTCTCTTGAAATATATCGTATTAGATGAAGTAGACAGTCGAACGAGCCCTGCGAAAAGAATTGTGCCAGAAATTTCATGTTCAAAAACGGGGCATTGTATTTTAATTAACACCTGTTTAATGGTACCACTTTTAGTAAAGAAAGAGTAGGGAATAACAATATTAATACTAACATTATATACTAGTGCTTCGAGCATTAAAAAAAGAAAATTGATTTCACCTCCAATTCTACCGAATTTCACTGTTTGAGTACTTGTGATCGAATAATTTGTTCTTCTTAGAAAGTAAGAAATAAGTGCAAAATATATGAAATTTGTTTTTGCCTCTAAAAATGTCACATTTAAAAACGAAACCACAACAAAAAAACAAACAAAAAAACATATCTTACACTTCGTCATCTGTTGTGGAACTTTGCTGCATTTCTCTTTAGTTTTAAGGAACATTGATTAAAACTAATATTCTTCATAACTTAATTTCTTCCTCTCCCACACATCCATTTTTAATATATAGAATATTGTGAATTGTAGAACATAGAAGTTTTATGACACAAAATCTATAACGTCATTTATTAAATATGACACGTTAATAATGTCGGTTTCTTATCTGAGATTCATTGCCTTTTTTATCTTAATCTATTATGTAATAAATTAATCTTTTGAAAGGCTTACAAGCATAAATCTAATCCACTTAAGTTAATTTCAAATCTCAACAGCGGAAGTGTTCCATTAAATTTAAATTATAATGATGCTATGTCTTTGATAAGCAAATAAGAGTGGCGATTTCGTTTTCCTCTTGGCCCCCTGGTTAACTAACTTTTATTTTTCTCTTCCTAATAAACTTACCGATAATGATTTCCTCAAGTAACTGTTTTGTATTTTTTATTAATCATCTCCGTTAAGCAGTTTGCTTCCTTAATTCGATAATTTTGGAATTTTTTCAGGTAAAATTTGTGTTGCTTCACAGATATAAAATTTTTGCATGGAAAAAAAGTGGATAGAAATAAAGTTACTATAATAAGTTATACAGGCGTGTAGGAAATGCAATAATATCCACAATAATATTGCGTTCAAATGGCGAATGCTAGCGTTCTGTAAAAGTTGAAATTTTTTTTTTATAGTTGAAAGTGAATTTTTTTTAAAGTATAAACAAAATGCAAGTGGGGAGCTGCATTTCATAGTCAAGAATTTAAATAAAGAGACACTTTTTAAATTGTCGCAACAGAAGTCTTTCTTTCAGTAATAGATATTTGCAAGAGAAAGTTTCAGAAAAACTCGCCATATCTGCGTTTACACTTTCCCCACATCTTTGGATCCCTCCCCCAGCTTTAACTTCTTAAGGACCCCAAGGGAACAGACACGCTCCCTGGGTTTCTTAAGCCGAAGACACTTGACCACTTCAACCCAGAGTGTCTCGGCATTGGTCCTCGCTTTGACCTCAGGCATGGTTTTCTGAGAAAATGCTCCTTTTTCTCCCTCAACAGAATCTTGTAGAGATCGAACAAGTTATTTGAGCATAAGAAACCGAAACTGTCTAGATTTGCCATTTTTATTTATTTATTTATTTATTGTTTTTGTTT
>JAHWFO010009480.1:628668-659010 GCA_023313115.1 Rhysida immarginata | reverse complement strand
CGATTGAAAAGCAGTGCTATAACTGCTGAAGAAAAACCTCGAACTGGAGTTTAGATTACTGTAGAGAATGAAACTTCAACTTGAATGCCTCGATTACATTTTATTATTATTTAAGTAATATGAGTACTATAATGTAATATTATTAATTAATTAAAAACAAATAAATTTCTCCTTAATAAAGATTAAAAATTCCAAAATAAAATAATAAGGCAATAAAATCTTAAAGAAAATTCACCAAAATGAGAGTTTTGTAGAGGATTAATTGATGCCCTTGAAGAAAACAGCAACGATTGAAGAATTTTACTTGTGGATGATAGGAAAACTTATTGTAGAACATGACAATGTCTTGAAGAAATTGAAGATACTGAAGAAAAACAAAGAATTGAATTAAGATGCGGAAGAATGCTAATGTGGAAAACCGTCCCTTGAAGAATGGAATTTTAGAAAACCGTCACAGGTCTGCGGGTTGGAATCGATGTTTTCATGAATCTTGAACAGTTGAAGTTGTGTTTTTAGAACTTTCTTTTTGAAGTAAAGTTAAAAATTGGAAAGCTGATATTTATTGGAGACTATGGTTGAATATTTCTTGATGTCCAAAATAACAAGAGAAATTTAAGATTTAAGATGTTATTTTGGAATTTTTAATCTTTATAAAGGAGAAATTTGTTTTTTAACTAGTTCATTCCCATTTAGAAAAATAAATTCTTTGTTTATTTGAATTTACCTTCCATCCACCCGCTAGGAAATTATTACTCCAATTCGTTTGTGTATTCAAATATTGAGAATAACTGAAAATTAAATGACCCCTTTCAATTAATTCTTTGAAAAATAATGACCCCTTTATTTAATTTAGCAAAGAGGAATAATTTATTTGACTTTAACAAAACGATCAATATTGTTTTTAGTATTGTCATCCATTCAAAGTAAATAATTACCGAAATATTGTTGAAACAGATCGTTGTTGATTTAACACACAAAGAGAGCGAGCTACACTTTTTTTTTTTTAATAATAGATGAAACCAGTACTGGATGAAAGTCGAGTATGTAAGTTTTAGAGAAAAAGTTTGGGGAAAAAACGTAAATAGAGATTCTACATGCCGAAAAATATCACATAACATGATATCAGGTGATGATAAAAAGTTAAAACAATTATAAAAACGAAAAAAAATATATTCATTCGTACCTGGTTTTGAACTGGCGAGCTCAGATCTATCGCGGACAGACATCAAAGTGTAAACAGGTAAGAGGGAGAATATGTGAGTTCGTCACGGAAACAGTTTTGCATTGTTGTTGCACGTTTAAGCATTGTTGGCGCTGGCTTGAAGCACACGCCGGAACTGAAAAGGCACCTGACCATTGTTGTCTGAGCAACAATAACGGCTGAGGTCAAAAACTCTAACCGGTGAGAAGAGTTAGCGATTGGTCGGTCAGAAATCCCGGTAAGAAAACTGTGACGTCATTTTAACGCGGTCGAAAACGCCAGTTAGTCCTGCTATGCCTAACCGGTTAGTCTAACCATCCTCACCGAGAAAAAGACGGTTAGCCCAGTGAGAAATTACGTCATCATTCTCTCACCAGTGAAGGTTTTTGACCACAGCCTATATTTAAATCTTTACTACACATACATATATCATCAATCAGTCACAAACTGTAAATAAAGGAGAACATGTGAGGTCATCCAACACCTCCTAAAGAAAAAGCCTCTGCACGGAAACCGTCATACATTGTTAATCATAGTAGTAGTCCAAATTCAGGGCTTATTATTGGTAGAAAATACGAATAACAATGCACTACTATGATGATGTAACAATGTATGACATTTCCGTGCAGAGGCTTTCTCTTTAGGAGGTGTTGGTTCATCACACGAAACAATTTGAATGTGCGAGCTTTGCAACCATATGAATTGAATTTGAAACTATAATTGCATTTTTTTTTTTGTAATTACCGCGCAAACTGCGTGCGGAAAAAGTCTTGTATAAATATATAAACCGAAAATTTTCTTTGAATTATATAATTAATTCTTTTATTATTGAGTAAAGAACTAATTGGCACAAATTTTTGACTAGTCGAGACGAAAGGTGAACCGATCCGGAATAGTGGATGAACATTCTAGCTTCTTGCCGTCTGGGTCCAGTTTTAATTACGGAAAAGTAGAAAAAAAAATTAATGCCAAGAAACACCCGTTTGGTCTTTTAAATAGAGCATTTTGATGCTAACTTGCTCAATATCGTAGCTTAAGTTAATTTTCTACGAAGTTTGTCTGTGGAAGAATGCGAATGAATTCATTTTTATCGTTTTGTTCGTTTATTATTATGAAATGAGAGGGGTTATTTAGAGCGATTTTTATAAAACTATTCGATTTACCTCAACTTTGAAGAATATATTTTTCTCAAATTAAGGAGGGCTGACTTAAAGACCGTCTTTTATTGAAATCAAAAGACAAAATTTGGGAGAGCGGGTTTGTTTCCGTGTGACGGCCTCAGAGTTATTGGACTAATCTAATTTTGGCAGTATTTCTGGACCAGGCCCTTCTCGCAAAGAAAACTTTTGCTGGTCAGAAGTTAATCCGTTTATCGGATTCCTCCTTCGATGGGAAAGGGAAAATGCCTCGAAGACGCCACCGGAGCCTCTCGATCGTTCGGCTTTCCACCTGGATGCATGATTTCTTCCCCGCCCCCATCCCACTTTACCCCCTCTCTTATTTTTTTTTTTTATCTTTTCTCTCCTTGCTCCTCTGTAGGTGATGAAAGTGAAGGTTTCCGAAGGTGAGGTTGGCGAGGGAGAGACGGGGAAATTCCTCCACCTCTTCTCTCGAGTAGGGCTAGGAATTGAAATAGTGCCAAATGAATTTACGCCGATAAGATTAGAGGCGAAACTTGATTGGTTAGAAGGTTCGTAAAGTCAATCCACTTAATTATAAAATGATGGAAATTCAATTTCGAGTAAGACATTTCGGAGGTTTTCCTCTTCTCGACTTCACTCTCTTCTCTCTCTCCCCCCTTCCCGCGTTATTTACCTCCACCCTTTTGGAAAAACTACGATTAGATTCAATAAAAACCTTAGAAAAAAGTGCTTATAAGGAGTTTGATCACGAGTGAAATTTCTTAATTCTTTATAAATTAACCGTAATACGCTTAATCTTCACTTAACTTTACTTATCTCGGATTTGTTGAATTTAGAAAATTTGCATTTTATTTTCCTTCTATCAAAATTAGTTGTTATACATTTCTTATAAAACAAAATAAAATTTGTTTGCATCAAAATTGCGAAAGAATAACTATTAGTCTTGAGAATATATTTTCACGAAAATATTTTGTATCACCTAATCGAACGGTTGTGTGTAAAATGATAGAATATTATTAAGTGTTCTAAGGCAAGAATTTGAACAACGCTGATAGAATATTATTGCACGATTAAACGATGCCTTTCTCTGCTATTAAATACTGCAACAATTAGAATAGTTACACTGGATAAAAAAATTAAGTTGACACCAAGCATAAAATTTATTTTCACTCTTAATTTAATAGAAAACAATATGTAAGAAATATGAAAAAATACACATAAATACTCTTGGCTTGAGTCAAATTATCATACAAAAATAAACAAATTTATGCAATTACTTTCTGCATAAAAAATGTGTCTGTATAGGGTATACAAAATACATGCAAAATAATTATGTTGACATGTTGATAAACATCTGATACAAAATTAGAAATAAGGTTCCACATGGTATTAATAACTTGTATGACCACCCTTAGCATCAATAACATCTTGTAGACGCTTAGGGATACTTTCAACCAATTTTTCCAAAACAGATTTAGGGATATTTTCCCACACATCCATCAAGGCAGATGTAAATTAATGTTTGTTTATTCTTTTATCATTCGGAATCTTTTGATCAAGGAAATCCCAAAGGTTTTCAGTGGGGTTTAAATCTGGTGAATTTCCTGGCCAATCAAGCACTCTGATCTTCCTTTTTGCCAAGTACTCGGTGGCAAGTTTGGAGGTGTGCTTGGGATCGTTGTCTCTTTGGAATACAAACTGCCGTCTCAGGGACATCTTTGTGGCAGATTGTATTAAATTCTTCTCCAGGATACCTGTGTATTGAACTGCATTCATTGTAGAAGTTATCAGATGTAAATTTCCAGTCCCATGGAAGGAGAAGCAACCCCATATCATCACTGAACTTCCTCCATGCTTAACAGTGGGCTTCAGATATCTACTCTTTAGTGCTGTTACATTTGGTCTCCACTCATAACATCTTTTTTGGCCAAATAGTTCAAATTTTGATTCATCTGATCAGATAACGTTTTTCCAAAGCTCCATTGGTTCTCTTATGTACTTTTTGGCAAACTCCAACCTTTTTTTCATTTGCTTCCTGGTCAATCTTGGTTTCTTTTTGGCAATTCGTCCTCTCAATCCAGATTCATGTATTCTGTTTCGAAGAGTTTGAGTTGATGGAGTATTCTTACCATCACCAAACACCTCTTTCTTTATTTCTGCAGCTGTTATCCGTGGATTTTTTATAGCTTGCTGCCTTATTTTTCTATCTTCCCTCTCACTTGTCATCCGTTTTCTTCCACGACCTTCCTTGTTTTGGGTTGAATTTGTTTCTTTGTATTTTTCCACCACTCGCCTCACACTTTCATGAGAAATATTATGTAAACGAGCCACTTTTCTGAATGACTGCAATCTTTCATAGTCTTTCACAACAGCCATTCCTTGAACACTTGATAATTCCTGAACAGGAGCCATTTTACAGAATTCAATCAAATCAACACAATGCCAATCTTTTATTCTTACTTAACACATATGTTGATTTGCATAAATCATTTTATTGGTTCGAAATTTAATATTCAAAATAATGTCAACATAATTATTTTGCATGTATTTTGTATACCCTATACAGAAACATTTTTTATGCAGAAAGTAATTGCATAAATTTGTTTGTTTTTGCATGATAATTTGACTCAAGGCAAGAGTATTTATGTGTATTTTTTTCATATTTCTTACATATTGTTTTCTATTAAATTAAGAGTGAAAACAAATTTTATGCTTGGTGTCAACTTAATTTTTTTATCCAGTGTAGATATAATGTTGCCTGTATTTATTAAGTAGCAAAAGAATGGAGCTACTTATTGGTTTTACAGTGTCCGTCTGTTTTTTTTCTACATTTTTTGACTTAGAAGATTGAAATTCGGAATGTAGCTTACCATGGGCATGTCCTCCTACTTCATTATTTAGTTTGGTTTTGGTCCACTGGGGTGGACGTTAGATGGGGCCAAGTGATCTGTCTAGTAAATAGGCATGTAAAGGAGTGAAATTCGATATGCAGATTCCTCTAGGCAAGATCTACCTTACTATGAAGTTCTGGCCAAATTGTCTCAGTGGGGTCAGAGTTGTGAGGGTAGCAGTCAATGTGATCCATTTGACTATTAAACGTTTTCTAAAGGCAGTAAATGGCATGTGATATGTCATTCGATCGTTAATTAAGAGAAACGAAAGAAGGTAGAGTTCCTTTCGATTTTCTAAATACTACATTAGAGAAAATCAACTTTTTGATTAATAAAAAAAATGGGGGTTAAAACAAGTGCGGATTAAAGGGGTAAAATAGATGATCATTTCCTCTACTTTCCTATACCCTCTTCGGGGGGATTAATTTCTTATTATTCAACGGGTGTTGAAGAGAATGCAACCAGGAAATTGAATGTGACGTTATTAAGAGATTAATAATATACATTATTTATTAATATTATTTTTGATTATTCTTTAAATTGTAAATAGTAAAAAAATTTAATAGATATTTTAGTATATTAAGTGGGAACAGTACGTTAGAGTCACCAGTTTTTTTTAAGTTTCTTGGTGTTGAACATACATAAACATGTTGTTCATTTTGTTGGTCGGATCGCAGGTGGTTTGTGTCGTTGGATAGTTCCTTTCATTGATGTTCCTGAGATTGATGTTGTTGATTGGCTTGGCAGATCACCTTTAATGGATGAATCACAAATTAAATAAATCACTATTTATTTACTATTTACAAAAATAATATTAATGAACAAGAAAATTGAATGTTAACCATAATTAAAATTAATCATGGTAATTTATTTAAATTTACACCCTCTTCATCTGTATAACTCATTATTCAAGAGGATACACAGGTTGAATTGATGTTGCATTGAATTATTGCATTACAAACATTTGCTCTATTCAAGGGAAAAAAAATTTACTTATAGAAAGAGGTATCCAAAAAAGATTATTTGGATAATATAAAATAGTCGCTAAATGATTACAGTAGATTTAGAAGTGCATCTCTTTATGTGTGCGCGTCTGTCACTTTTGGAGTTGGCCCTATTTGTATGGGGAAACAGTGGGCAGATCTGATAGAGGGATTTAAAGGGAAGAGAAGAAAAAATATATACACGAGGATTTTTTTTTTAGTTTGTATTAAGCATTCTGTTTGTTGGTGAATGAGGGTATTCGTGTGCTGGCCAATGTCCCTCACAAGTCGGTTATGGAAGATTTAAAAGAGGGGCTCAGGCTTAACTTGGATCGGGACTCGAATGCCAATACCCACCTCGGTTAAAATCGAATTTTAAAATAATGACGAAAAACGTTAAAAAAATCATTTTCACTTAAGATTATATCTTTTAATGGATTTTCGTGTATTATCATAATTTACAATAAGGATTATAATAAATGTCTTAATTTTGCAGTTGTATACACAAATGTTCCGATCCCCAAGACATCATAAAAATTTTTCTTATTTTTTGCTAGTTTGTTTTGGCATCGTACCTCAGAATAACAGAATGTACTCTTCCTGAGTTTTGTTTATACTTTCTTGCAGAATGATCGTACTCCTCCTTAGTTTTTTTAGATTTCTTGTACTATAAGAAATTATGTTGATTTTTAAGACGTTAATTTCACATTGTTTAATTTTGTCGAGAAGCCTCTGAAAAGTTTATATGAAAAGAACAAATGGTATTAATAAGTTTTTACATAGTTAACACAGTCTACGTTCAACATTTAAAACGGGGAAAAAAATCGTTCTGTTTAGATATAAGCTCGCATATATATTATTTTTGTACTTTAAGATTTTAATTTACAAACTTTTTGAACGATAAAAACCATTTTAATTTAATCGTTCCTTTCCATCTGTTTAGGTTCAGTTTCTATGAGATGATGGGATGTTGTGGCTGAGGTCGATACTTCGTCATTGTTAAAGAGTCCGAGAGCGGTTGAGCTGACCGATGGATGTGTGGAGGCCCCATCTAAGGGCCCCACCCTTAATTGCCAAGAAGCCCCTTCTGCCTCTCATGCTCAGTCCAGTCGGCTTCCCTGCAGGCCGGCACCCAACTTCCTACAAACGAATTGTTGCCAAAGTCTTTCAGGTAAACAATTGAACATTTTATAGAGGACAAGGAAATATAAGTTGATATTATCCGTTAGTTACATATAAATTTCTAGCTTACATCGTGGTTATAATACAAGCAAACCTGATTTTATAAATTTAAGAATAGTCTTTGGAACATCCATGTCTATTGTCATCCACTTAAAAGTTGCAATTGCTTATTGCTTTATGACAATAATTTTATATTTCAACATGTTAATTATCATACATGTTTTTCCAGAATTTATACTGTTGTAATTTTTGAAGATGTTAGGCAGTGCACTGAATTTAAACAGGAAAGTCTTAATAAAATTTTGATAATTGCTTTGAGCATGTTCAAGTAAAAATTATATTAAAATTATAGTAAGAAAGCTCAATTACTGTATGGAATGCTGATGAAGACTTTTATATAAAAAATATTAATGCTATAGCATTCTTGATTAACATTTTAAAAAAAGCATGTTTCTCAAATTATCAGTAAAAACAAATTAAAAATCTATATTATGAACCTTGAGAAATTAACATAAGCTGCCCATTAGATTTCAAATTCAAGGCATAAAGAAGTCTACAAAATGTTAATTGAGAATTTTTTATTGCTTTTCGTTTTCAAAATAGTTATTTAAATTTTTTGTAGAAAAGTGACATCTTTGTCAAAATGGCTCTCTCAAATTATTGATAAAAATGAAACTTTAATCAAATAATTAAGAATTGCTCCAATATTTACAAATTAAAAATGGGCTTAGTACTTATAAATTCTGCTGGTTTTTTTGTAAGTATTACTTAATCATACAAAACCAACAGTTTTCATCAAATTAAAGAAATACTTTGTTTTTATTTTAATCTAAATTGTTTAATTTACTCTAAACTTTAGAATCCTTTATTATTTTTATTTATTTTTATTTGAAATAATAAAATTCTCTGAAAATACATTTTTTTTCCTGTTATCAGCAAATTTTGTTTTGAAAATATTAATTAAAAATAGTTTTTGCAGTGAATTATTTAATATTTAAAAACTTCAGTATTGCAATAAGCACCCCTGTATTATTTCAAAAAGTTGATTTTTGTAAAATTTTAAATTGTAAGGAATATTTTTTTTCAAAAGCCATAACTAAAGAGTTGTGTAAGGGATGTTCTGTTGTTTGTAAAGTGAAATCATTCATTTTTTGTATTTGAAAAACATCAATAAACTGTCAAAAACAGGACAACCAGCAACTGTATTTTCACTACAATGCTCTTTTTTTTCCATTATCCTAATTCTTTTTATTTATTTTACCCCTCTCTCCTTTCTTACTTCTTCTCCCCTTTCTCACAATTCTATGTTCTCTCTGAAATGCACTGAATGGTTCTTTCTTAAGCTCAAGGCAGAAAATGAAAATAGAAACGAAAACAATAGATTGATTGATGAGATTTCTCTTTTGCTCCATTTTAACAAAAAAAGTAAGATGATCATAGATTTGTATAGTGCTATCATATTTGTGATTAAAGGAGGGAAGTTACATCTGATTGAAATTTGTGTTTGTTTACAACTTGCAAACAACATAGGAACTATTGCGAATTTAAATTGCAAACACAAATTTATGTCAGATGAAACCTTGTTATCACAACTACGATACCACTATAGAAAAATTTATGATAAGTTTAAGAGGAAAACATCATCAATATTATTTCCATTATATTAAAAAGATTAAGACAACATTATACATGTATATGCTTTTCTCTTTTCACTTGTAATATGAAGTTTAAAATATTATGATACTTTAATTTTGGAAGAAATTTAAAACCTAACAGAAATTTAATTCATGTTTATATCTATTTGCAGGGTTTATTGGTAATCATCCTCTTAGTGACTGTTGTCATAAATGTGATGTTCATCGTGGACACAAGTCGTAAATTACAAGAGGAACCAATTCACTATGGCAAGGATGTTTATTTAATCTAATTTTTAACAAAGGTTGCTGTTTAATTTGATAATGTCTGTAGATTATTTAAATTTGTTAATGCCATGTAAATTAAGTCATCATAATTGAGATGCCATTAGTCCTGTCAGTTTCTTAATATAGTATAATATAGGTTAACCCTGTTAACTCAAACCACTAGGGGACCAGATTAAAAGTTCAACTTATCCGGGGTTTGACTTAAGCATTTGAATGAAAACAAGGCTATTGATTACAGTTGAGCCCACATAAATGAATTCCAGATATGTAAGTGTATGATATTCTGCAATAGATGAAGTGTAGTGTAATGTACTATAGGGAATATATATCTATAGAAAAAATATTCCCCACGTATGAATACAAGGTGATAGTACGTCACGTTTTGTTTTAAACAAATGAAACAGGTGGAAATTGGAATAAACATCTAATTCCTAATATTATTAGCTGATACGAATTTAAAAGACATAGTAAATGAAATACATGTATAGTCAAACCAGCTTATAAGAGCCCCGAATAGGAAAGTAACTCTTATAAGTGACTTTACAAAAAACAAGCCAGTTATTCGGTTAAATGAAAAGTGGCTATTATAAGTGGAGTGTTCTTTATCCAGAGTTCTTATATGCGAGTTCGACTGTACTAAAAAAAAAAATAATGACCAATTTAATAAAATATATGGATTATATTAAAAAAAAAAATTAAAAATTTGGTTCAACTTTAAAATTTATGTTTGAGTTAATAGGTGAAATTTCCACTAATTAATGCTTCAGGAGGATGGGACCAAGAGTTTACTTTGACTTAACCAGGAGTTTGGCTCATCAGAGTTTGAGTTATTTGGGTTAACCTGTAATAGACAGGATATAATATATGCTTGATGTTGATGAGCCAAAACAATATGACCAACTACCTCATAACTTGTACCCCATATGCTTCCAAAGTAACTTTGACCCACCAAGCTATGGCAAAGGGCACCAGCATGTCAGCAGTGATCCTGTAACTCCCCTAAGTTGTTAGATGCTGCTATGGATCAGATCTATTTTTCAAAAATATCTCACATACATTTCATTAGATTGAAAACTGGAGAATTTGAGACTAGGATAATAGTTTGAAGTCTTCATGGTAGGTAATCTGTACAGTCTGGTAGGATGCATTTTCCCCCTAGAAAAGATTGTTGCTATGAAGGAAAGTACCTAGTTTGCAATGATGAATAGGTGAGTGGTGCCTTTTCAAGTAGAGCCCACATGAATATTCGTACTCATGCATAACATTTTATCCACAGCATTACACTACCTCTTTACTAGCTTTCACTCACTTTCCCAGGTAAATGATGCCCACATAGCCATCTGTTTATGTATTGCAGCAGGAAATGGGCTTCATTCAATATTCAGTTTTGATGCTTATGTGGACAAGCCTGCAACTATATGATGTATATATACCAGGGTTTGATGCACTATATATATCATAGTTGCAGGCTTCTACTAGCAGCTTCCATAATTTGTAATTTGTGATTCATGCCACAGTAGCGCTTCTGTTGGTTCATGTCAGACATGTTCGCTTTCATTGGCCTCAAACATCAATGAATCTTAGCTGCCCAACATCCTACAAATAACATGAGATCATGTTGGAATTAAAAAAGAAAAAGAAAAAAAAGAAAAAGAAAACTAAAAAAAAAAAAAGTGCATCATACTGAAGAAAATATGGTAATTTCATCATAAAAATAAGAATGATAAAACAATGTTTGCTTTACTGAAAAAAATAGCATCTAAAATAAAATAATAATTTTCAAATATTTATATCAAAATTTAATTGATTGTCTTTGCAGGAGATGCTGACTTAATGAATGTTGAAAAGAGAAGAAATTCTCTGAAGCTCCAAGAAAGCTTGCCAAAAACACTTACAATTGAGGTCATTTCTAGTCAATCTAAAGTGTCTGTCACTGTTGATGGCACGACAGTAAGACTTTTGCTTATGTTTATTTATTATTTATACTTTGTTTAATTGAATGCCATAAATGTTAAAATATTTTTGCATTATCATATAAAAATATTATTATTTTATGTTAGCAATAAAAATTTCTAAGAAATTACCTGCAAGAATTATCTGCAAGAAAATAATAAATTTAAAATACCTTAATAATTGAAATATGCTTGATAGTATGAAAATAATTCAAGCAATATTTATATCGATATGAATTTAATAGAGAACCAGACAGTTGTTTCAGTATTTCACCATCATCAGTGATATAGAGAATATAAATAATGTATAGAGAATAATCTTTGAATGGCTGTAAGTATTTAATCTTCATATTACTGGTAATTTAAATTTGTCCCAGATGACAATGAAACACCAAAATATTGTCTGGCTCTCTATTAAACAGGGCTGTACCCAGAATTTTTTTCGGGGGAGGGGCTGAGGGGGGCTTGTCCAATCCTGCTTGTGCCCCCCCCCCCCTCCCATGTAACACATGGGCGTAACTAGGGGGGGGGTTCGGATGAACCCCCTTTATTTCCCTGATCTATTTAAGTTCATTTGTTTTTCTTTGTTTCTACTAAAAAAGTATTTAACATGCCCCCCCCCCCCCACCAAAGCCCCCTATGTAAAATCCTGGTTATGCCCATGTAACAGATTTAGTTGACATGGTAGCCTTGGATACGGCCCTGCTATTAAATTGAATTCCATATCAACATTGCTTGAATTTCTTTCAAATTACCCAATTATACACAATCGAGCCACATTATTATGACCACCAGGTAGTAAACAGAATAATTACTGTGTGCAGCACTATAGCAGTTAGATGGCATGGGAGAGAGTTAATAAGATGCTGGAAGTTGTTCAATGGCATCAGGAGTCATGCAGACTACAGTACTTCCGACAGCTATTGAAGGATGCGTGGTGGAAGATCCGTGGAGTGGTCACTGAGGTCAAGGTGATCCCAAAAGTGATTGATTGGATTTAGGTCTGGAGACATGGTTGTAGCTGGGGGGAGGGTCCTTCCCTCTAAATCAAGTAAACTTATATACAAATAATTTATAATGGTAAAATACTTGATAATGGTAAAACAGAGTCAAGACTAAGTTAAGAACTTATATGACTCCATGCCACAACAAGTGGCAGAATGCATTAAAAATAATGGCAGCCCAACATCCTATTGAGAGTTGTAACAATTTTGATTTTTGACCAATAAATTTTGTCATACCCACGCTCATTGTTTAATCATTTGCTGTTGTTGGTGAGTACTAACTTCCTTTAAAATATCTTTTCATTCTGACTATTCCTTCTGGGTGCAACTTTTTTTTTGACGATGAGTATATACACATCAAATAAAGTGTAATAGTGGAATATCTGGAGAAATACACATAACACGTGTTTAATATTTTTCAAAAAGCCATACAAAACTCGATTCCCCACCCCCAACCCCTGAGGGTGGCGGAGAGGGTAACTTTGAAATGGAATCCCTATTTATAATGGTATTTTCAGATTGTACACAACAGTTTGTTTCGTTTCTGAGTAAAAACTTTTTTTTTTTGTATTGTTCATTTAAAACTATTAATTGGTATGTTTCTTAAAATTAATTTTCCTAATTTTTTATTTTTTTTATTTTGAAGATATTGGAAGATTCAGAAGAGAATAAAGGGAGAGGAATACATGTTTTGGTTTTGAATCAAGCAACAGGCAGTGTGATGGCACAGAGAATGTTTGATACTTATTCACCACATGAAGATGAGGCCATGGTTCTGTTTTTAAATATGGTTTCAGATGGAAGAATTTTAATTTTTACAATCAAGGTAAACAGGTTCAATTATAAAAACTGTGTATATACAGAATGAATGAAAATTCCAGCAGCATGGCATATAAAAATAAAACATTTACTTATAATGCATCTTTTTTCATTAAAAAAATGCATTGCCTTGACTACAAGGTAACCAAAAAAGTTCTTGCCATTTGTGACATATAAAAATGGTTATGAAAATAGTTTATAAAAATGGCAAGAACTTTTATGGTGACCTTATATGTATTAATGTTCATATATACTTATGGGTGTTTTTATTAACATGCTGTGGCATTTTGTACCTTCTGGTTTAAATAAACAACAAAAACATAGAATTTATTAGTTGCTATGAAAGGCAAATTTTGACTTAGAATGGGTTAACAGAATTTTCAATTAAACTTAATTTTTAATTTTAATGAGAGAAGAAAGTTTAATTAACCGTTTTCTTTCAAAATACTGTAATTGTTGGTGTATAATGCGCCCTTATATGATGCACACCCAGGTTATTGTAAACAAATAAGTACCCATTGGCTTAGAGCTTTGCACTTGGTATGATGATTCATGATAACATGTATTCAATTTTGAATTAAAAAATTTTTTTTTTTAAGAATAAAGAAATTTTCATATAGATTTAGAAATTTTCAGATCAAAATCTGAATATTATGCGCACTTTTATTATAATGCACAGTGACGATTTTTTTAACTTTTATCTCGTATATACCGAAAATTATGGTAATAAAATTATTAATATTAATTTTATTAATAATATTCGGTATTAGGTACACCGAAAATTATTAATACCATAATTTTCGGTAGTAATTTTATTAATATTTATTTTTGCAGTCAAATCAAAAATGTAATTTTGTTTCCAATTTTTCTTAATTTTTTTTTTAAATTTTTCTAAAACTTTACTTATTTGAGGTTACGCTTTTCTTTTATTTGTTTTTGAAATTAAGGATGAAGGTACATTTCAAATGAAACAAGCTGCACGAGATTTATTGAAACATCTTGGAAGCAAAAAAGTTCATTTGATAGGATGGAGAGACATGTGGGCAATGGTCACTCAGAAAGCAGGTTGGCAATAATTTTGGTTCTTAGATGAAAATTAAGACCAGGGAAAGAAAAGAGATTATCAGTCTCACTGCTCTTAATTTCTTTCTTTGGTTGATTAAAAATTAGCAATGTGGTTATTATACTGTATGTTGATGTAATTAAAGCAAACAGTAAATCGCTTAAGTAATATGAGATATTTCACAGGTTTTGCACACTAACATTAAATTGAAAAAACAAATTTAATATACAAAGCCATATTACAAGCCTTCAATGTAATCTCCATTGTTCCCTATCACAGCTTCTCAATGTTTGGGCAAGTTTTATATCCCAGACAGGACACCTGGAAATTTTGTTAGATGAAAATTAACACTGTAGGATTACTTAATTTGATATAGGAAATGTTTTAAAAAAAGTTTGAAACTTTTATAAAAGTTTATTGGTTTTTTTGGTGTCTCATTTCACATAGAATGACTCATGGAGTGTTTTTTGTCATTGAGCTATCTGATTACACAGGTCCGCGAAATTGAAGTTTTTGAAAAATACAAGAGAAGTTTTCGCTGATTTTTATGTTATTTGGTATGCTGATTTCGAAAATGACCTCCATGTTTTTCCATCACGTCAGGATTTTTTGTAAAATCGATATCGAAATTTTTGCTAAAATCCTATTTGAAAAGGAGTTCTCGCGAACAATTTTGCATGTACTATCTGGCAACAGTGGTTTTTATCCATTTAAATCTATGCAAAATAATTATAATCGATTCTTGGTGAGGCAAATTGATTTTTCAGCAATCGAGATTGTTTTTTGTAGGTTTAAATGGATTAAAAGCACAGTTGCCAGATCGCACAAGCCGCCTCTGATCGAGAGAAAAACAAAAAGTCCCCTTGAATTTAAACTTTTTACATCAAATTATGGTGCAGTTTCTAGAAATTTTTTATGGTAAATGTTGATAAAAATCCAAGTAAAATTGAATTTTTCAAGAAATCTTGACGTGATAGAAATTTTTCATTATGTTTTTTGAAATCAGCACCAAAAAATACATAAAGTTAAGCTGTCATTTCCCTGTATTTTTTTCATCGCAGGCCTGTGTTATCTGAGTCACCTCACCAAAATGTTTACCATGTTCAATTTCTCACTAAATGATTGCACAGTCCTGATAGAGTCTACCAGACTTTGATTCGTTCCCCAAAGTGAATATTGTGCAAAACTTTTGAAATGCCCCTCGTAAAATTATGCCAATTTACTTATTTTATAAAGTTCTGTAATAAATGTTTTAAGTAATTCACTGTTTAATATTATGTTATAATACTTATATATAATACTTATTTAGGGAAAATGTTTGGAGAGTCTTATAGTAAATCCCCAGAATTTAACACCTGGGGTGCTCCAGTTCTACTACAAACCGAAGTTCCTTTAGTGCCAGTTGAAGGTATTTTCTCATTGAATTGTTAAATTAATTGTTAGAGATTGTCCTTTCAAAATTTCAACATTTTTTTTAATCTGTATTCTTGCTGGCTTTGGCAGAGAGCGAATGTGATTGGCCAGATACAGAAGAAAATCGACGCAGGAGAGCTTTTTGTAATCATATTGAAGGATATGGTAGCATTTGCAGTTGTGCCAACCCAGCACCACTTATTTTTAATCCTGAACCAGTAAGTAAAAACCACTGATGACGTCAATGCCTTTGTATAATTTTTTGACTTCTTATCCCAAATGGAGTTTACAAATTATCAATAAAATTAGCTTCACTTACTTTGAAATTCAATTTATGATTTTTAAAATTATGGTGTCTTTATTTTATGTGCTCTTTAATCCAATTTAGAATATATTCAGACAAAATTCAGAAAAAATTTAACTTAAAATCTGATATTTAATTTGCCAAATTTCATTGAAGAATGAATTTTCATAAATTTCATTGCCAAATTTATATGCTCATTTATTGCTTTCTACATAAATAATAATAATTAAAGTCATCATTGTTACTTTGCTTGAGTCTAGTGCCTTAGTCTGCTCAGCCATCCTGACCAACCTCTAATATTTGGTTTAACCTTTTTCCACTTTGACCAGCCCTGGATCTATACATAAGCCGACTAAGCACGTGCTTAGGGCCCAGTTAGACTATGCATGTGAATAGGGGCCCCCGAATCCTCAGAAAAACAGGATTTATACTGAGGAAGGTGTGCAGTGCTTAGGGCCCCTAAAGGTATTAGTCCGGCCCTGACTTATCGGCCTCGGTGGCTCAGCGGTTGTGTGATCGCCTCTGATGCCCGAGTACGCGGGTTCGATCCCAGCCGAGGACGACGAGGATTTTTCAGGAGGAAATCCTGAGATCACGCACTTCCTTCGGAAGGGAAGTAAAGCCGTTGGTCCCGTGTAGTCGTTTGCCGGCTGCACGTTAAAGAACCCTTGCGAGGCAAAATTTGCAGCCCCTATAACGCCGTCCTGAAATGGCCATAGCAGTTGAAAAGGACGTTAATACCAAACCAATCAAACCAACCAAACCAACCGGCCCTGACTTTGACCTATGCTTTTTAGCTGGTTCTTTTTCTTTTATAACAACTCCACTTTGGGGTTCAGGCTATTGAGGACAACTTTGATTTCTTACTTATTGGCATATTTTTTTCATTATACAGTAATATCTCACAGTACGAGATTAATTCATTCCATGACCGAGCTTGTTTTATGATTTACTCGTCTTACAAATCAATTTTCCCCATTGAAATTAATTAAAATATAATTAATCTGCTGAATCCCCCAAAACCACTCGAAAAGGACATTTTTAAAGAACATAATAAAAGAGATTGGAAAAGAAATATGTAACTGATTTTATTAATTTAATATACACATACCTTAAAAATGGGACAATATAGGAAGATGATGGAGTGTGGATGTAGCAGATTATTGTTTGGAAGGAAAATCTCATTTCATTAAGATTTTAGGAAGAACATGATATGAGCGAGCAGAAGCTGCACTTGTTAAGAGAGCTAGTGTGAGCTCAATGCTGACTAGCAGTCGCTTCTATGAAACTTGCTCGTACTGCAGATTTCCACTCGTACTCAAGACAAAAAAATCGCACGAGCTTCGGCTCGTGTAGCAAATTACTCGTAAAATGGTGCACTCATACTATTAGTTTCCACTTTACTTATTTTTTTAGTAGATTCTAAAAATCTCTAATTTACCTTTATTGTTTTATGCCTGCCATATAATCTCCAATACAGTTTTTTATTATTGTGTGGTTTTTTTTTTATTATTATTAATTTCTGTATTGTCATTACTCTGTAAATGATGATTCTCTTATACCTTGAGCCAGTACCCAAGTGCTAAATTCAAAAGGCCCTTGCAACCTTTTTTAATTATGTGTTACAGATCATTTATGCTTTACTTTTTTTCCATTAAGCTTTTTATTACCATTACTAAGATTCATTACTCTTATCATCATCATCATCATTATTATTATTTTTCATGATCTGAAAAGATTGCGTAGAGGCTATGCCATTAAATACTCTGTTAATGGAGGACTAACCTCCGGCACATGAATCCAAACGCGAAATTCGTTAATAACTTTACTGATGATTTTAAGGATTTTAATTTGGATGATTTTAAAAATAAACATTTTTTCTTATTTGAGTAACAGTGTACTTTTTATTTTTTTTTTTCCCCCCTCTCTTTCCTCTTTTCCCTTCGTTTTTCATTAACTCCAGTTTTGGGCTTTGTCTGTTGGGGGACAACGTGGGGTTTCCCTGCCCAGACCTTTCTGGGTCAGCTTCCCCCACCTGTTGTTACATTATTATTATTATTGAGCTGTTATTATTAACATTTAATGGATACACTTTTTTTATATGTAACTGTGAATATGTCTAAGTTAACTGTATTAAGTTGCATAACTATAATGATTATATACAAATAAAGAAATGAAATAAAATAAAAATTATCAGTTTTTCAAATTGCATTATATTAATGAAGCTTCTTCTATTCTTTAAATTAGATTCCAAATAATAAAATGCATGATGTACCTGTATCCATTATTGCTAGTAATCGACCTCATTATTTATACAGGTAAGCACAATACATTTTTACCGTGCGTTATTGTAATATACCGTAATTTTCGGAATATAATATGAGCCCCCCCCCCCACCGCCCGAGGGGAGGTGAGGAATCTCGTTTCATTGGTTTTATTGTAGTAATATTAAATACTATTTTTATTTTATAATGCATAGTAATGATTTTTTTTTAACTTTTATTTTTCCTGTTTGTTATATTCTGAAATTACAGTAAAAAGGTAACAGTGCTATGCTTAGAATATAATGGTGCCAAAATGCTCAAGGAACACCACAGGAAAAGATATTTCATATGGGATGTATAAAGAAAGGGGCAAACTCCTTTTTATCTACAAAAAAATCCTTCAAAGCATTAAGAAACAAGAAATTTCAGTTATAATAATTCCCCCCTATCCTTGAACTTCTGCTAATTCTAATTGATCTTAGTGTCCTTCAAAAGAAAATCACCTATAAATCTGATACCGTGATACAATGATATAGGTAATTAAAATACCAAATAATAGATCTGATAATTTAGGGCAGGGGTCTGCAAAGTATGGCCCACAGAACTTCAGTTTAATAAGATTTTAAAAACACACAAATAGTTAATTCATTCACATTTGTGGTTTTATTATAATATATGATGAAAATACAAATTTAATTTTTACTATGGCCCACTGAAAAGTGCTGAAATACCCAATGTGGAACCCAAAGTTTGGAGACCCCTGATTTAGGCTACAGACAGGTACAGTAATTTAAAAGATAAAGTACAAATAAGGTGACCAGATTAAAACATAACATGTTATACATATTTTTAATAATTTCATTTTATGTATAATTATTTTAGATTAAACATATCTTATGTATAATTTATTCCTATAGTCTAACTTCTGAATTCTTACATAGATTAAATGAAGCCACTGTGGGTATAATAACCTATTTTATAAGAATAAATAGGGCATTATACCCATAGTGGCTTCATTAAATCTATGTAAGAATTCAGAAGTTAGACTATAGGAATAAATTCATTAATTGGAATATCATAGTAATTTTTTATTAATACTGTTGTGATTCCAAACATGTAAGAGTTTACGTTCAAATGAACATACCATTATCCACAACGAATCGGTTGTGGATGGTAACTTGTGCACAAGGAATAATGTCACGCTTTCATTTTTGCATTTTATTGTTTAAGTAAAGAAAATAAAGTTACTTAAAATATACTGTAATATTCTTCTAATTACTTAATTATGTATTTTTTGACAGGATGTTGCGTTCATTACTCTCTGCTCATGGTTCAAACCCAGAAATGGTAACAGTTTTTATTGATGGATATTTTGAAGAGCCACTTGAAGTCACACGCCTGTTTGGATTAAAAGGAATTCAACATACTCCTATTGGTGTCAAGAATGCAAGAATATCCCAGCACTATAAAGCATCACTCACAGCAACATTTAATCTCTTCCCAGTAATATACTGTTTGTTTTTAAATAAAAAATATAGAAATATATATACTGGGTGATTCAGAAAGGTAAGTCAAGAATGAAATACCATGTACAATTTGTAGTGGGAATACAATATTTTTCCTATAAACATAGGTCCAGAAATGCATCCTTACAGAGATAATGCAACTTGTACGAGGTAGGAATGACATTACAGTAGGTGTTCAAAATGCAGACCCTGAGCCTCGATGCAGGTGTTTAGTCTGTGGACGAGATTCTCGCGAACTCTGGTGAAGATGTCCGGAGAATCATTGACTGGAAAACGCTGTTGGTAAATCCTTTCCACTTCAGTAGCATCACCCTGTGCCTCGCCGTAGACGAGATACATGTCCGCCAGCTCCGCATTAGTCAAGCGATCCATTGTACAACAATGGAGTTACTGTTTCGTTTCCTCTCTTTTAAAGGAGAGAACACGAACAATTTTCATGTTACATCCTAATTTACCATTGCCGTCCAGGTAACGCACATCCATTCCTACCTCGTACAAGTTGCATTATCTCTGTAAGGATGCATTTCTGGACCTATGTTTATAGGAAAAATATTGTTCCTCGCTACAAACTGTACATGGTATTTCATTCTTGATCTACCTTTCTGAATCACCCTGTATAAGAAATATAGAAATATATTTTCTTTATGTTTACTTGTAGTACTTTGGAACATACTAACTCTTAGCAGCTTGTCACATTAAAGGAAAAAAGATTTTTAAAAACTTATTATGGAAGCCTTAGCAATAACATGAACACATTTTAAATAATACCGTGGTTCAGTTTATATTGATATTTTTAGATTATTAGTTTCTGTTATGATGCATAATATAGTCCTTCAGTTAATGATTCTAATAGCAATTCCTATGATAGCCCTTATCAGTTACACTTGCTGCAGGGATATATGAACATGCTTGCCTGAATATCTCGACATGGGTTTAATTATTTCTCATTGTCTCAGTTCAGGAATTACATGTTGATTTCAGACATTTTTACATCAAGGCACTAACTTTAGTTATCCTGTCAATGAATAATTATGTCAATATTTTGATCTCATTTGGCATAAATATAGCTCCTTCATTGAATAGCTTTTTTTCATTTTCTTACTATTTCCTCATTTATTGCATTTCCTGGGAGAATTTCACAAATTTGTGGATTTTTTCCTTTTATTATTATCATCATGGGTAGTTTTGAAAAAACCAAACTTGGATCAAGTCTGGAAGCCAAGTCCCACAGGCAGACTTGAGAGAATGCCAAGCCCAAGGGTCAAATGCAGGGAAGGGAAAACTTTTATGTTAGTGGAAATATTAATGCCTGGATGTAGGAATTTGCTTATTATATGATAAATGTGTAAAATTGTACCTTTCTGTAAGATTCTATATACGTATAAACATTGTTTTATATTCAGTGTTGTTAAGCTTTTGTGTAGTGAGTGTGGAATAACCCCAGTGGCAGAAAGAACGATAGGAACAGTGTGTGCTCTTTTGGCTCCCCAAAGGTGTTTTATTTCTTGTGCAAGTTCTGTATAATTAGTAATTTTGTCTGTGTATGTCTTTTGTAAATTACCGTATGTGTACTGGGGATGGAAGTATCACTTACGTAGGTCACTTTGTTTTATTTATCTACAAGGGTGATGTCTAGTCTGTTATGAGGGATAGTTTTGCCACTTATTATTATTATTACTACTGTTTTGGAAAACCAAACTCAGATCAAGTCCAGAAGTCAGGAAGGTGACCCAAGAGGGCCAAGCTCAAATGCAAGGAAGGGAAAAAATTATGTGCTCATGGGAATATTAATCCAGTACTTGCATAATTGGTCAAATTTGCTAGAGTATGAAAGATATGAAGAACACGTCCTAGAATAGAAAATGGTAGTGTTTTTTATTGGAACCTACGCATTTCGAAATACTTCTTCAGGGTAGGGAACGACTAAAACCAGATCGGCTCCCACCACTATATATATATGGTAAATGTCCACCAATGAGAGAAAAGAGACTTATCACTGATTGGCAGGCTTACAAAGTAACTCAATGACAGAACAAATAGGTGAAAATTACAATAGAACAAAAATGAGAATAAAAATAAATAAATTACAAATAAGAAATGGGCTCAAAAGGGTAACGCCACAGTAGTCATTTACAAACAGAAGACAAGGACAAGAAGGACGAAATCTACCTCATGTACAAGGTAGCCCGAAGGAACTCCTTTCCTGAAGCCATAGCCCACTCAATTTACAACCGGACAATATGCAACTCCGTTTCCCAATAAACCTTGTAGCCACCCAGAAGTTTGTGGCATTCACGTATACCGGACCCAAGATTTCCAGAATATCCAATATTTTCCATAATAAAGGTGTCAAATATTTGATTTGCCTTCAGGACTAGAAACAAGAACAGACACGAATTGAAACTTAAGAGAAGACAAATGAACCCTGATGATGTTTAATCGGTATGTGGTGTTTACAAACTTACGTGCCCCACATACCGAATCGACGAAGAGAACCGTAGAGCCTGGATTAATAGTGATGGGAAATTCACCTTCGCAGACCACCTCATCAGAGAGAAGCATCAATTCAGACCTATGCAAAAAAACATGACAGTGCTAAAATTCGAAAGGGACTATAAGAAGATCTTAACATATGAATCGCTGGAGATCAGGAGATACACAAAAACAGATGACGACAGAATCCTGAATGGTCAGATCAGCTTTGAAAAAGACCCCATTCTGGATGCAGTAAACAACATCGTTAACTGCTTGGACAGAAGACAGTGTACCCAACAGCCGTCTGACCAAACCCAGCTATCTTAGATCATATAGTTTCCTGTATAACAGCCCATTTGTTATTTGTAATTTATTTATTTTTAGTCTCATTTTTGTTCTATTTTAATTTTTATCTATTTGTTCAGTCATACGAGTTACTTGTAAGCCTGCCAGTCAATGATAAGTCTCTTTTCTCTGATTGGTGGACATTTACCAAATATTCAGTGGTGGGAGCCAATCTGGTCGTAGCCATTCCCTACCCCGAAGAAGAAGTGTACTTTGAAATTCGTAGGTTCCAATAAAAAAAACACTACCATTTGCTATTCTAGGATCTGTTCTTCATATCTTTCGGAATATTAATGTTTGGGTGTAGGAATTTTCTAATTAGGTGCAAGTGTTTAGGATTGTGGGGTTTTTTTGTAAGGTATACGAGTAAGTGTGGGTTTAAATTCAGTATTGACAGTATTAAATAAATTATTATTATTATTATTATTATTATTATTATTATTATTATTATTGGTTTTAATCATTTGTATGAACTTGTAAAGAAAGAATAAGAAATGAGACTGCCTAGTGTCTAGTGATTCTGGTAACACTGCTGCACAAATTTATCCTTATTCATATTTTCTGTGTGGCTGATTATGTACAATTAGAACTTATTTTCTAAGTGTACATCATATAATCAGATAATATAAATTATAATATTTTATTTAGAAATTATATGGAAATAATTTCTTAATTACAAGTTAAATATTTTTTTTTCCTCCTAAGGATGCCAAGTATGCAATAATTATTGAAGAAGATTTGGATGTGTCTCTTGATTTCTTTAGGTAATAATAATAATTATTGAATACATTCCTTAAAATTGAAAATTTTTGTAATCCCCATATTCAAATTAAAAAGTAATTTTAATATACGAGGGTGGGCTGAAAAGTAATGCCTCCAAGGCCATAACACTTTTATTTTTTAACGAATTTAAAAATTTTTTTTTTCAAATGATGGCTTATTTTGTTCTCTTTCAAAAACACTTTATGTCTATGTCACTAGATGGTGTAGGTATGCTGAAAATGAAACATAATGGCGACCTACATGGAAGTCAGGTTGAAACAGCGCGCAGTGATTGAGTTTTTGACAGCTGAAGGTTGCGATCCTGTCCAAATTCATCGCCGAATGACAGCTGTATACGGCAATGCAACTTTTGACGTCAGTACAGTGAGAAGATGGGCAAGATTAGTGAAAGAACGAAACCCAGCAAGCTCTAGCCTAGCTGATCAACCCCGCAGTGGACAACCAATCACAGCAACAGACGAGCAACATTGAGTTCGTGTCGATCAAATGATTCGTTCCAACTGCCGAATTAAGCAATATGACATCGCTACAGAGTTCCAAATTTCCAAGGAGAGAGTGCACGTTATCATAACCGAGTTGCTGGGATATCGTAAGGTGTGTGCTCGTTGGGTACCGCATATGCTCACTCCTGAACTCAAAGAGAAGAGAAAGAACGTTTGCCAGGATCTGGCCCGGTACGAGCATGAAGGTGAGGCTTTTCTGCAGCGCATTCTCACGGGGGATGAATCATGGGCACATCATTTTGACCCAGAGAACAAACGACAATCGTTGAAATATCGCCATGCAACATCTCCACGCCCCAAAAAGTTCAGGGTTGTCAAGTCAGCAGGGAAAGTCATGTTGACCATCTTCTGGGACTTCCAGGGTGTTGTCCACCTTGACTTCTTGGAACCAGGAACCACGATCAACTCAAAACAGTACGTGCAAACGCTAGAGAAGCTTCGCGCCCGGTTACTCCGAGTTCGGAAGGGTACGGACCCTATTCTGCAGCACGACAATGCACGTCCGCACACAAGTCGAGAAACACAAGAAGGGTTGCAGCGACTGAAGTTCATGGAGGTTCTACCGCATCCGCCGTACAGCCCTGACCTCGCTCCCAGCGATTTTCACTTGTTTCCAAAGCTTAAAGAATCGCTTAAAGGACATCAATTCAGCTCTGATGACGAGCTGAAAGATGCGATTCAATCCTGGTGTCGAAAACAACCAAAGGACTTCTTCTCCGACGGGATGTCACGACTAGTGTCACGTTGGCAAAAGTGTGTGGACAGAGATGGGGACTATGTTGAAAAGTGAATAATGCATTGAAAAGAGAACAAAATAAGCCATCATTTGAAAAAAAAAAAAATTTAAATTCGTTAAAAAATAAGTGTTATGGCCTTGGAGGCATTACTTTTCAGCCCACCCTCGTAGTTAATTTTATTATTTTTTTAAAATTAAATTCTTTTGTTTGCTACTTAAATACAAGGGGGCAATTATTAATTATCAATGTTATACAGTGCTCTATTTAATTCAATGAAATTCTAGTTGACTTATATAAATGTCATAGTATGCCTTTGCTATACTTTGCCTTGTGACCTTATGAGCAAATTTGGTCTCAAAAAAATCATTAACTGACTAAGAGTGGTTAGACTTCCATTTCATAAAACCAGCAGTAGAAAAGGCTTCTTCATCTATTCCTGATAAAATACATTAAATTGTTTCAGATATACAAGGGTTATACTGAAAGTAATGCCTGTCAGATCATAACTCTTATGTTAACAACATAACTTCTGCCAGGTATTATTCAACATACAAGGTGCATTCAATGGGAAACCGGAAAAGTTGTATTAAAAATCTCATATATAACCATTGTCATTGCATGACAAGTATTTGGTGGTGATGACCTTGGGATACTAATATATGACTGCTGCATCCAGAGGAACCTGGGAAACAGTTTAACAAGATGGTGGCGTCCTTGCAACAGTGCACCAAGCAAAAGCTGTGAAGTATTGTAAGATTTTCTGTTGAATGAGAATTCGGTATGGTAGATCATACACAAGTGTATGAATGGGCTGAGAAGCTCAAAAAGGGGCATCACTAGCATGGAGGATTCTCATTGCCAGAGTCTAGCATATATGGTAGTCACAGAGGAGAACATTGCAGCAGTAGAGAACTTGATATGGGAAAACCAGTGCAAGGTGGCATCACTATAAACATTAGTCAGCCTATCACATCCTTCATGATGAGCTGAAGTTCCAAAAAGTGTACAAGATGGGTATGCAAGCAATTGACACCTAAAATAAAAGAGATATATGTAAATGCTTGCTAAGAGCTTCTGTGTCTTCAGTCCACCGACAGATGTGCTAGGTGAAATAAAATCTGAGATGATGAGTTTTGATTGGCAGCAGCACATGAATGGCTATACACCTCTCCAAAGGATTTCTTTTCCTTCAGAATCTACATGCTTGTCAAGTACTGGTATAAATCCATTCAACTGGAAGGCATTATGTTGAATAGCGATAATGTAATAAGTTCTCAGTGTTTGCAATAAATATTCTGTAACAAATCCAATTTCAATGTTTTTCTATTGGATTCTCCTTATACATATGTACAATATCTGATGGCCACAACACAAATACAGTTGAACTTGGATATCTCTTAAAATTTTTATTTCCCTGCATTTTCATTATTAATTCAATGTAATTTTTTTATTTTTTATTTACGAATTGTGATCCAATATGTCCATCCAGGGCCTGTATGGCCAGAGGCCGATGAGTTGGGTCCCTGGATGGACCTGGATTCATGACTGCTGTATGATGGTCGCAGCAACCGGGGGGGGGGGGGGGGGAAAATTGTCTATCACTGATGGTCGCCCATCCAGTGACTAGTCGTGCCTGATGTAGCTTAACTTCACAGAAGTTGTGTTCAGTGAAAGCCCACCAGGCCACGGCCTCCCCCTTGTTATCTCAAAGCATTTTCTCTGAAAACTTCGCTATGTCAAATTTTGATTTCGTGTGCCAGTGAAATTCAAAGCATTTAAATACATTAGAGAGTTAAGATCTTTTTCATTATGAGTAAATTTCCGTAACAAAATGAAAAGAATTTGATATCACTTCCATTAAAGAATGCACAGAGAAGACGATCCTCGTGCATCATGAAAAAATTTACTAAAATTTTTTTCGATCTTATTGGCAAGTCTCTGTTGCTTACAAGATGTTTAAGAATCTGCAGTGTCTGCATTTCCGATGGTAGTGGCACCATATGAATGTGGCATAACACTCTGTAGACATACCATTTTATCACCTATTGTTCTCTGTAGTCTCACAGTACCTTTATTAACCTAAAAATGTTGATTTAAAAGTAACCCTCCATATCTCAAAACCTCTTTATTTCAAATTTTTTTCTGTTCCCATGAAATTTGAGATATCAAGGTTCAGCTGTATTATTCAAAATGGTCTTCACTAGTGATGATGGATTTGCAATGTCTTTGAACCCACTTTAATTGTTCCAAATCCATTTGGAATTATGAGGATTGTTTTGAAAGTAAGGTCTGTTTGTAAATATCTTTGAAAATCTCGCAAGCTCGTACCAGTGCACGTGCACACAGACTCCTAGCATCCCTTGTGAACAGGCAGACATCATTTATAGCCATAGCGTCCCATATGTGTGCATCACACTGTGTCATTAAACTGTATAAGATTCTTGAGATTGCTGCCAACTGCGAAATAAGGTCAGTTATCCATTTTTTGACAGCAAGAAACATGACAGCAGCAGACATGCATTGGCATATCATTACGGTGTATGGACTTAATGCAATGGACTTGTAGTATTGCTACTCCATGGCAATGCAAGGCTACACTCGTCTGCTCAAACACAAGCTCTAATCAGTTTTTTGGTTGGGAACAACTTACCACTCGCCTTAATGTCCAGATCTCACAGTAAACGAACAAGTAGTAACAAATGATAACATCCTGTGGGCGACTATGGAGGCCGACACCTTTCTTGAGAATGAAATAAAAACCTTTGCGATATCTGCCAAGATGCAATTATTACAATCATTAAACGAACACCTGTCACATCCAGTGACTATCACCTGTTCCAGTATCTAAAGGGGTTCATCGGCAGCCTGCATTTCAGCGACGATGAAGAAGCGAAAACTGCATGGCTTTCCTCACCAGCAGCAGACTTCTATGAAGTGGGCATGCAGAAGCTCATGGAGTATATGGCAAGTGCTTAAATAAGGTTGTAAACTATGTGGAAAAATAGTTAAGGGTATATAAAATCTGGTAAAGAATAAAGCTTGAAAATATATATAGTAGTTTTGTTATTATTACAAAACTACCTTACTCTAAAAAGAACCCTTGTATCTCACAGGCACTTGATGACTTTGCACTACACTATTTGTCTCCAGCAGCTGGTTTCATCTTTTTTAAACTTTTCACCCATCTTTCCACATTATTCATCATTTGTCTTGCCATAATCATTTGTACGTTGGCAATTGTGTATCCTTCTTTGGTTAAGAACTTGATGGTTGCTCTTTATTTTTGCTTCATAAGCTAACATAACCTTATATAAAATAAAGTGGAAACCGTGAAAAAAAATTCACTTTGTTAACACCTAATTCTGTCTTGTTCTCTTTCTCTACTTAACTAACATGGAAATACGGAAATTATGTTTCATCATGCAAGAAAAATTAATTGATCTGGTGAATAAAGCTCATTTTTACTCTTTGCTTTGACAAAGGATAGCCTCTATCCGAAACATCAGCTTCTTTCAGGATCTTGCTGCCCTTTGTTTATTTTTGTCTTATTCCAGGGTTCTTGCTTCTCGTTCTTCTTTTCTTCTACAGCCATCATCTATCTGGTGATTTAAAAGCATTACACTTGTGTTAATAGTTTTGGAGAAAATGGCAAACAGGCCTTACTTTCAGTACAATCCTTGTAGTTTTAGATATTAAATAATATTTTAATTGATTCTAATATTATGACTTCATGGCCTTCAGTCATTTCTAAAAGGATATACTGTACAATGTAAATTTCAGTCATGTATACTTCAATGGCTGGTACTTTAAATATAGGCCAACCATGCAGCTGGCTAGAGCACAAACTTCAGAGTGGCATATTACAGAACTTTGAGGACATGGTTTTATAGATGCAAATAATTAGCTGTGTCTATGATTCAAAATAGCCCAGCTCTAGCATTGCATAGAATTAAAAGTAGAATTATTTTGCCAAAACTGTCTTAAAAGATAACATTTGCACTAAACTTAGCATGATTCTCTTTAACCTCTCTAATGAGCATATCTACAGCTTGACATACTTGATCAGCAAGCTAAGTGACATTAAGAAAAACACAAAGATACATCAAATTTGATACAAGCAAAGAAAAAAATATACCAGTTGAATAATGTTTTCTAGTATCAACATTAAATTTGGAAAAAATAATTAATTAATTAAACACAGCGATTTCATTAAAATAAATCTAAAGAATTGTTAAGGATATAAAATTATGTGTATTTGTCACAAAATTAACAAGCAATAATTATTATGTTAAAAATTTATTTTCAAAAAATTTCAATTTTAGTTACTTCAGCCAAACAGTTAGATTACTGGAAGAAGATGATTCCATTTATTGCATTTCTGCTTGGAATGATCAGGTTATATTTGCCATTTTTTCTTGGTATTGAAAATATTGCTTGGTGGTTGTTGTTTTTTTTTTGTGAGTATTTAAAGGTTTTTATTTTATCTGCAGGGCTATGAACATACAAGCGAAGACCCAAGCCTGTTATATAGAGTGGAAACAATGCCTGGTCTGGGATGGATTTTAAAGCGTTCCTTGTACAAAGAAGAATTAGAGAGCAAATGGCCAACACCAGAGAAAATGTGGGATTGGGATATGTGGATGCGCCTTCCTGAAGTCCGTAGAGATCGTGAATGCATCATTCCTGATGTGTCAAGAACTTATCACTTTGGATCATCAGGATTAAACATGAACTCTTATTTTCAAGATGTCTACTTCAAAAAACATTCGTTCAATACACAACCTTATGCTATGCTGAAAAATATTGATAGGTAATCACCATTTCTATAATTTTTGAAGGTGTGTGGGTGTGTGTGGGGGGGGGGGGCCCCAGATTGATAGCTATTGTGTAATGGAGAAGATAAATTATTTATGAGAAAACTCCAGCTTAATAAAATAAAAATAAATAAGAATCTTTAAATGTTAAGTTACATTTTTAAAGCTATATTAACAAAAAAAAATATTATAAAATGTAACTTAAAAGAAATTCCAGGTAAACCACATCCTTGTGTTTTCATACATATTTCTTATATAGACAAGAATGTTTATCAGTTAATGACAGAAATAGTGTCTCACACTATGATGTCAATATTCTTTAAATCAGTTTGAAAAATTCTAATAAACTTTTGTCCTAAAATAAACTAGTGACATAAATTTGCTACATAAATTGCATATGTTAAATTTAATTTGCTTTCTTTTTTGGTCAAAATTGTATTTTATTATAGTTTCGTAAACTTTTCTTATGTGGAGCTTCTTCACATTCTGCAAACATTATCCTCTGTCAACAACAAACATTTTTTATTGTGTGTGTGTCTCTCTCTCTCTCTCTCTCTCCCTTTCGCTGGTGTTGTCATTTCTCATCCTTCTGGAAATAGAAGAGAATTTTTTTCACTTCTTTTTTTAAAAATAAGAATGACCCAAAGAAGGCAACACTTCATGACAGCATCCTGTATTCTTTCTTCAGCTCGACACGGAAACTTCTTGGGCCTTTCCTGGTGCAAGTATTTAACTCAATGATTAAAGATCCTTCCTCCATTACATCAGACTTCGCCACGGGGACTGATTACATCCTGGTACGCTGTTTTAGACTTCTCAGATCACTTGAACTCTTCTTCCAGTACCATTTCTCATAAAGGTTTTGCTCTAGCTGAAAGTTTTGGTATAAAGGCAGAATAATAGTTTGCCTTTCCTAAGAATAGTTCCAATTCTCTCGGTGTCATAGGCATTCGGGCATTTTCAATAGCCTGAAATAAAATGACTTTTTCTAAGAGATTTTCCTCTGGTTAGAATAAATT